>JAMZAV010001022.1:0-549716 GCA_024449915.1 Sweltsa coloradensis
AAGAGGTCTTGTATTTTTAAAGAGGTCTTGTCAAAATCCAATCAGTAGTTTTTTGTCAAATAAATTGTTGAGAAAATTTTAGTCATTGATAATTTTCACATCTATGATGCGTATATTGTTGTAACAAGCTAACGACTGTGTCAAAAAATCGAAATAATCACTATCACAAGGAATAATATATATTTGCTAAATATTATTCATTTAAATATTGTCCTAATAATGAATAGAATAAAAGTTAGAGCGTGATAAGTGTTGCGAGTGAAGCAGGCTTCAACTTGGGAAATTAGGATTTGTACCAACTCATTCCACCATGTTGCCTCGTGACGTCAGGAGGCGGGTACATTTCAAGTCGTCAATTGAAGATGATGAAGATTTTTTAAGCTTAACGTCTCTATTATGGTCATTTTGGTATAATCTTAATTTGACGGAAATGTTATTTTACATTAAATTTATCATTTTCCTTTTTGTAACTGAGTATTATTAAGTATTTACTTGGTTTTTGGCCGCGGAAAGTAGTTTCTGGACTTATTTAATCACTTTTAGTTTGATTGAATAACACACGCAATCCCTACCCCTGAGCCCTACACAACACTCGCACATGTCACCGTCACTGGCGGTCCGCTATGTTATGTTGTTTGTTACATTAAATTTATTTTCGTTTTTGTAAATGAATATTATAATGTATTTACTTGGCGCGGAAAGTAGTTTTTGGATTTATTTGATCACTTTTAGTTTCCTTGAATTGGTCACAGATTGTACTCAAACACTCGCACATTTCACTGTCACTTGTCGGTCCGCCATGTTATGTTGATTTTACTTAGGTTACTTAGTAGGGTTACCAACCATTTTTACTAAAGTTCTGTACCAACCATTTTTACTAAAGTTCTCTACCAACCTTCTACCTTGTGATTTTTGTTTTTCTAATTGAATATTATTATGTGTTTACTTGGTTTTTGGTAGTAGAAAGTAGTTTTTGGATGTATGTTATTATTTTTAGTTTGTTTTAATTGGTCGTTTTTATTTTCAAGCTCTGGTTGTAATTTGTGAACTAGCGTGTATTTGTGTTGTCAAGTTGGATGTGGTGTTGTCTAGCTGGGCTGATGTTCGGCGGGAAATGTAGTTAGTTGAGTCAGTCTACTTGTGATAGTTGGGTGGGGTGATGGAGTTCTTAAAGAAATTTTCCTACGTTCCTTGATGTGCATGAATTAGCTAAAGATGAAGCGCGTGCTATTGAATTTTTACAAATCAAGGGCGTGTTTCCTTCCAAAAAGTGTTGTCCCCAGTGTAAAGGTGATATGGTGTTGAAGGTAGAAAATCGTGTTGATAGGCCCACACCTTATCGTTATTGGTTGTGCAATAAGAAGGTTTCTGTGAGGAAACAAAAGGCAAAAGTGTGTAATACTAGGCTTAGTTTCAAGAAGGGCACATGGTTTGAGAACTCCTCTTTGAGTATAGGTCAAGTGTTGAGGTTGACCTATTTGTTGGTGAAGAACAGAATGGAGCAAGAAGATATCGCGTTTGAAGTGGGTGTGGATCCGAATACTGTGTCGTCGTGGATGACGTTTGTAAAGCAAGTCATGGAGAAGTGGGCCATGTGCGACATGGGCCCTATTGGGGGGCCTGGAAAAGTAGTGGAAATTGACGAATCCAAATGCAAGTATAATGTGGGACATGTGGTGAAAGGTCAGTGGGTGTTTGGTGGGATTGAGAGAGAGAGTGGTAAAATCTTCCTGGTTCCTGTGGAAAGAAGAGACCGGGATACTTTGTTGGGTGTCATCAAGAAGTGGATTGTGCCGGGGAGCACTATCATATCTGGTGAGTTTCTGTTTCTGTAATATTTTGGTTTTTTTGGTTGTAGATTTTGGAAAATAGTGGCTTATTTTTTTATTGATTGTTGGAAAGCCTACGATACGCTAAATGTTGAAGGTTACAACCATTTGACAGTAAATCACTCGGAAAATTTTAAAGATCCTTCTACTGGTGCTCACACGAATGCCATTGAGAGTACTTGGAGACATGCAAAGCGTTTTATTCCCCATTATCATCGTCAAAATAAAAAATATAACAAGTATCTGTGTCATTATATGTTTTTGAAACATTGCCGCCAAACTGGAAAATGTGAATTTGGAACTTTTTTGGAAGCAGTGGGGAGAGTTGTTTTTTCAGATGTTGTGGTCCAAGGGAATGGGGGGGAGGGTGATTCATCATCGTCCAGTGAGTGTAATTGAGAGTTGTTTATTTTTCTTGTTTTTGCCATTGTTTGCAAATTTGTTTGATTTGAAACCATATATGTCAATTATGTTATTGTTAATTTATATTATTGGTAAAGTTTTACCTACATGTTACTAATTTATTTTGTTATTTGTTTGTTAATAAATGATTCTATGATGTTAGATGTATTGATTTTCTGTTGATTTTTGTGTACGTTGGAAGACCGTAACATGTGTTTGGCCTCAATTTAGTGTTTTACATGGCGAGATTTTATTTGAATTTGTCCGACATTTTTGGTTTGTGAAATTAGCTGAATTGGTGTTTTGGAGTTGGTATTTGTGTTGCCTTTTGTAATCAATGGTATCCGGAGTCAACTTCACACAGTGCTGCCGAAGATTAGTCATGGTGGGGGCGTGGGCCTGGTCTGTTGAGTTCTTACGTAGGCCTAGCGAAAACTTAAATTTTTTAATTGCAAATATTCTTTGAAATTTGTTTCCGCGCATTTATTTTTTATTTACTATAAAATATTGATGTTTTGGAAAAAAAAAAACATGAAAAATAGCAATTTCGTCAAACTAGTAGAGTTCCGGTCATTTTGAGTGGTGATAGATGAGGGTGATGGACAATGACAAACCGGTGCATTCGGCACAGGTTTTTTATCGGATGCGGGATTCGAACCCTCGTGTTGTACACTACGCCTGCACCCAGATCGTATGAGCCAACATGGACGGCTGAGCGTGAGCAGAAGGTGCAACTAAGAGAAAAGATTGACATAGCCTGGATGGACAGGAAGAAGTGGAGCGCACCCAGCCTGGCTAGCAAGCTCTACTAGTCCAGCTCAAGCTACTGACCTACTCGTGTTGGAACCGGGTGTTCCATCATTAGGTCTATAGAATCTAGCCATTGTTGAAGATGAACAATAAGTCAATAACACAATCCATTTCTAATGCTTACAACAAAGAGTGTTGTACTATAGGGAACCCAACAGCTGACCTGGCTGGCGACTGCACGATTCTTGTAGAGATAGACACAAACATATAAATAGACTACACAACACGAAGAACATCAAAACTGTTCCGTGTTGTTTCTATACGTTTCTATCTATCTTTACAAGAACTCTGCAGTCGCTAACCAGGTAAGTTGTTGGTTCCCTATACAAAACCCTTCTTTGTAAGCATTAACCGAGCCGTTTGACCACGCCAATCAAAAGTCCGTTCCTAGCAAGATAAAACAAATTAAGATCTTTACTGCGGTCTACCTACTCTTCGGTCTGCAGATTGTTCAAAAGTATCTCGTAACTTCACATGTATCCAATTCATGCATTTAAATTTTACAAGTGAACCCTTTTTGTAACAACTCTAAAATGAATAACTTTTAATTTACTATATGATTAAAAGTTGATTAAGTTTATTTTTAGACCCATATTAGCATCTGTTCTAGTTAGCATAAAAAGGGGTTTACGTACTAACAATTGAAAATATAAGCGTAGATATTCTGAAATCAGCTTACCGTAGCGATCTGCTGGGACACTGCTCGTGCGGACTAGCCTAGGAACCGGAACGGACATCAGTCTCGCGGTGGGCGGAGGTATTCGGAGATGAACATGCTTGGAGGGCGGTGCTTTGACCAGTGACCAGTGTCGTACGCCAGCTAGAAAGAAGAAGACGTCTAATTAACAATTTTTACACATTAATCAAACTGCTCATACTCTGCTTTTAAATTACAAGGAGGCAAAATTATGTTGTATGATATTATTATGTTATCCGACATGTGACGTGAAAGGTAAAACGCTGAATTTAAACTTATAGCTCTCACCTCTTAGATGTTAACACCCCCAGCCAACTTAAAGAAAATAAAAATTGTCTAAAACCCCATTGAAATCAGTGAGATGAGGTCTTGGGTTTTTAAATTTTTCCCCCCCAAAAACTATAAGGTTTGCCAAGCACAGCTGATATCTCTCATCTCTACCCTAAGCACACACATTGCAAATTAAAATTAAATTTCATCCAGGAATAGAACCAGCAGTGTGTGGAATCATTTCAAAATAGACAATATAATAATATACGAGAAAATAAAATAATTATCTTACCTTATCTATTTGACGGTGGCATCTCCTTCAATGACGGAAGACGTGTCAGCGGAGAAGTCTTGAGCCAGGCTGGACAACTGAGATGTTGATTGCAGAGTTGTACGAGTCAACTTGATACAGACGATTTCCCTTTGGGTAGAGACGAAGTACGAGCGAGTGTAGCGTCTTAAACAGGTGTGCCATAACTAGAAAAAATAAAATAAAAATTGATTTAATGTTTGTATGTCAGGTAGGAAAAATGATTATGCACAGTCAGTAACAGTAAGTAAAAAGTTTTAAATTAAATTAAAGTACTAAACAAAAATAAGCTTGGACTATTACCATATACGTAGTATGTATAAAACTTTTCATATTTATATCGGGTTAAATATTCAATCAATTTGCCAATGTACTGAAACTATCACGTTTAAATTAAAATTAATTCATCACTCTTAGTACGAATCAATAGGTTGGTGCAGTGTGCAGTTAGTGATGTAGCAAGTTATTACGTTTTATCATAGCCTATATATAAGTGCCCTACTTAAACTACTAAAAACAAAAATTCAAAATAATAATTAACGTTAAAATAAAATAATTATTAATTCCAAATTAATTTTGAATACGGTACATTACAACGAAAGGAACCACAGTATAAATCCTTGGCAGTCACAGTTGTCAAACTGGGGGAAGCTAGTTCCATTAAAGATAAAATGTTTTGAAACTTCAGTTCACACAAGAAACAATTTTGTTTAAGTTAACGATCTAAATAATCAACTTTAGTTCACTTCCAACAATACAGTTTGTTTACTGAAAGCAATGTTCATATTTATTCTACATAAAATTAACGAGAGCAACACATTAAAATGCCCTGCCTCGTTTTATTTTAAAAAATTTTAAAACCATAAATGATAAAAACTGTTGCAGAAGAATGGTTAGTTCAGAATTTAAAGGGTTCACTAGTAATTTGTATGATCTAGGCCTGTTACTTAATTTCAAAAAATTAAGAAGTAAGAGTTAAAAAAATTATTTTGTGTGAACCATAAAATAAATTGCTTTCATTTCAAAAGTTCATTCCCCAAGTAAGACGTTCATCAAGTGCGGTTTTTAGTTTGCTAAAAAGAAAGTTTTAAAAATATGCCCCTCACCAGAGAAGTAGATCGCTGGCAACGCTGACAAGTCGGCACAGAAGCTGGAGTTCGGCAACTCGTTTCACAGGGTGGTTCGAGACAACGTTCGATCTTGGAACGCAGCGAGTTTCAAGTAGAAGACGTCACCGCCGAACATTTTGGGGACTGCTAGAAAATTAAAAAATAAGAAAGTGTTATCACCATTATCATAGAGGTGTTATATGAACCAAAGTCCTTCCCTATAACGGCCTGTTAGCTATAAAATATTAACAATTTAAAATAAAGCAACAATGAAAAAATTTAAAAAGAAAACCGTAATTGTGCAATGTTAAATTATAATTATTTAAATTTAAGTTTTTGATGTCTTTAAATTTTATTACCTTTTAATAAGTTGTGTAACAACCCATTAATTTGAAGAGCAAATTGGAAAGTTACGCCACCAATTTAAAAAAATTTCCCTCTAGCTAGTCACAGACCATAAGACTAAGAGCACAATAATATGCTGGCTGGGCTTAATGTAGGCTCCGTTCTGTATCCTACATTGAGTGTCAAGTTGAAATAGATTCACTCACCAGAGCACTTTCCGGAAACTCTGCGTGTCGGCGTAGAAGCGTTGAGCCAAGCCGGTCTCTGCGACCCGATACAGACGGCCTTCCTTCATGGAGACGAGCGAGGGACGCTAGCTCTGGACAGGGAGCGTGACTGTCAACAATAACAATACACCACATTCATGAATGTATTCAAGTATTTGTGGGTTGGGGGGCAGTTGACATCTTGGACAAAATATAAATGTTACACGGACATAGTATCAATTAAAAAATTAGCTAAACACAATCGGTACTCTTTCGGTTGGGAATGGCCAACTTTTAAAACACTTGTAAACGGTGTTGTGTGTGTTACAGGTTTTGAATTTTTTTTTATTAAAATAGCGACGTTAAAGGTTTTAAAGGGTATTTTTTGTTTTTGGGATTTTTTATTATTTTTTGAAAGGGTTTACTTACAGTGAGTGTACGGCTCGGTGGAAAGGCTCAGTTCTCAGCTGAATGGCTAAAGGCGCGTCACTCCCGCTACTTATAACTTACTTTTTTTTATAAACAGCATAAAATGAAACTTGCGAGTGCATTTTTTCATTCCCATACAACTACAAATAAAAAATATAATCTTTTTACAGTGGTTTTGCGACGTTTTTGAGAGAAAAAAAACAGTGGTGAAAATTTGGGCCCCATTCCCAACCGAAAGAGTAGGCCTACCCCCAATCTGAATCATTGTGTCTTGGCCTTGGCACTGCAGTAATGATACTGAGACTAAAAGACATTGGATAGATCATAGAGTATGTATGACTCTCTCTCCTAAGTCACTGCTTGAAAAAACCACATTGATACATTCAAGTTAAGTAACTGTGTAATGCCATTGGGAATCGAACCCAAGACATTGTGCATTGAAAGCAGAACTAGCCCTAGTAGGCCCTACAAGACACCAAGAAAGTCTAGGACAATTGAAAAAAAAACAGTGTGCATAATTATTAATTAAAGTGCCAACCAAGATAATAAAGTTATCATGTCTAAATTTGAATTTAAAAAACAAAAATAATTGCAATGTTATAGTAAAGTAAGCTCACCTGACTACACATGTGACAGCTGGGATGGTCAGTGTGCAACTGATCACCTGGCTGCCTGTCAGTGTAGCCATTTTGATGTGAACGTCACAATCAGATGAGGGATGAGGCGAGCGAGGTGCCCCCCCCCCCCTGCCAGGCTGGCTGTAGGGGCAGCATTCCTGGCGCTGTAAGATAAGATAACTGATGAGAACGACTAACTACAGAACATTGACATCGGAAGACAACGAGCACTAAAAACAGGGGTACGGTACTTTTGCAGTTGGTATGGACAAACTTTTTAACACTGCGATTTTAGGGGAAAAGTAGGTTAGGGGGGGGGTGCCCCCACCCCCCTCCCCTCCTCCGCTCGAAGCGCGTATGTTTTATCATTTAATATAAGGTTTTTAAGCAAAAGCCCGCTTTAAGGACATAGTTATAGATTCATAGCAATTGTCGTAGTTTGCCCCGACTGGGGTTCGACCCTAGAACCTCCGGCTTAACGTGCCATAGCTCTAAAAATTGAGCTACCGGCACCACAGAACAAAATTTGTTGCGACTGTTGACTTCCATGAGAAGAAGGGTGTTGCTCAAGGAGGACACAGGTGGGAAACTTTACTTTAAATTAATTTCTGGATTCTGATGAGGTTTTCTAGAAAATAGTTGCCATTCGTTACGTTTCAAGAAAACTGGAAATAATTGATTTCATACACGATGTTTGAGCTTATCGCATAGTACACAGTAAAGTGGGCGGATGACAGCGCGGCATGTGGCGTCCGCGTGAATGCGTCAACATCGCGACTTGTAATGCTCGGGCTACAACAAGCCCACTTCACACCGACTACAACTAGACCATGGCAAAACACACGGATCACATTCACGTTGATACTTTGATTACACGTGTTAACTAGGCTTCGTGTTGCTAAACGGGACTCGAATTTATCCAAACAATCAACTTCATATTATTTATTCACCTGAACAAGGTCATAGTTGACCATAAAAAAGAGAATCATTGGCAATACGCTTCGTGCAAAAAATGAATGTACTCTAGAGAAATGTTTCGAATTTAAAATAACGCCAGTAAATAATTAATCGTATGCCTAATCAGAAACGATAGGAGTAGAATTTGAGAGAGGTAGGATGAAGGTACGGATGAATCAATCTACAGACAAAATAGCTGTTGGACACGTTGCTGATTTTCAAAATGTCTCCAAATGCCCGAGAAAATATTCAAGATTATCAAGAAATATTCTAGGTTTTTCAGACATAATGAATATTACGAACGGAATGTAAATTCCGGGATGAATTTATAGTAGAGGAATAGCGGTATAATAATAAGCTAAATATAATGGATGCAACAGATAAAGTAGCTTGAATGTAGACAACGAAGCGAGGCTTACCCCGCCCAAACTAGAGTGGCTGGCGCAGGAAAAAAATTTTTTGAATAAATTTTAAAAATAACGCCAGTCAAGGGATTAATCGTACACAGAAGCGATAGAGGTAGAATTTGAAAGCTACGGGGTAGGATGGATAAAATAAATCAATCTACAGACAAAATAGCTGTTGTACACGTTTCTGAATATCTAACGGTTTCAACGACGAGAGAAAATCTTCACAATTATTAAGAAATGAATAATTCTACTTTTTCCTGACATGAGAATCGAACGGAAAGTAAATTCCAATAGATGAATTTATAATGGAGGATATAGCGTAATATTAACTGGGTATATACAATGGATGCAGCAGATAAAGCAAGATAATGTAACTAACCTGGGCAATGTAGATTGCAGCCCGGACCGGCGTGGAGCTGCCTGCTTGAAGACTGGCTGACGACTGATACGGGGAAGAAGCATCTCGCTCACGTCATACACTGTGGCGCAATGATAACTGCGCAGCCTAGCCCACAATAATTAGTCAAGAGCACAATGTAATTTCATGATTGATAATTTAAAGTAAAACGTGGATTATTTGTGGGTATTTCGATCATCATAAATAGTATATTACTTTCTGTGTTTCTATAACCTAGAGTTAGGAAGGTACCTTTATTTTTAACTGGAGTACGTGATGAAATAGTTATAAGGTGCAGTGTTTTGACCATCGTTTTGACGGATGTCTATGGTTTTGACTGATGGAGATGCCGTCATCTTCGTGCGAGTTCGGGAGCTCCAAGGTTGACGTTCGTGCAAGTCCGACCAGACCATTGGCCAAGGGGGTGCAGGAGGGGGGGGGGGGGGAGGGGCGTAGGAAGGAACCGGGAGGCAATGCCCCCCCCCCCAAGTTTGTCCAGGGGGGCAATGAAACTTCGCTTGAGAGGTTGGGTTGAGTGGTTTTATAATATCATATGAAGTTTCAAATTGTTTGGGTGACAATTCGAGGTCAAAGAGTGGCCCAGAATGTTTGCGAGATTCGCTGGATTTGACTAGCAAACTATTTTTAATGGGCACCTTAGAAATGTAAAAGATGGCTCTCACCTTGTACCGTTGACTCGACAAAATACACAATTCACAATTTCGTCTTTGGAGTTTTGACTTAGTAAAAAATATTAGTTTATCAACAAAAATGCTGGAACCAACGGTCGAGATACTTGTCCATCCACGTGGAAATAAATAGGAACACAAAATATAGTTGCAACTTGGGGTATTTAAAAACATGTATTTATGTTCAGTAAACCATCCAGCCTTTTATTCTCAATTTCTAATTCGCCCTATTTTTAAATGTGCATTCTCAAAAACATTTTAGAGACTTCGGCCTAGATTTTTTTTTTGAAAATATATTTCTTTGAAAATTGCAGCAATGAAACACTCCCCGTAAAACATGAACGTTGTTTAGGGTTGTCACGCTACAGACGCTGGTGTTAAGCGCTGCTCTGTGGGTTGTAGTATACTTGCTCCAACGAAAGAAGGCAGATGCTTGGTAGTGGTAGGGGTAGAATGCTGCTAGAAGAAATCTGGGGGGGGGGAAACGGAAACATACGGACACTTTGCACAATAGTATGATAACACACACAGAAGTGAACATGGACATGAACTGAACAAGAATTTGAAAAACGTGACCGTAAACATGAACATGAACATGAGCATGAACGTAAACATGAGAAAGTGACCGTGAACATGAACATGAATGTAACATGAACATGAACGTGACCGTGAACATAACATGAACGTGAACCCTGAACATGCACATGAACTAAACAAACCATGAACATGAAACATGAACATGAACGTGAACATGACATGAACGTAAACATGAACGTGAACATGAACATGAAAAATTAACAAGTAAACATGATGACAAAATAATTGCTTACACTTGAACAACTGAGCGGAACTTAAGTTGTGGCAGATCGAACGTACCCGCGTACCTGCAACGTAGGAAGATGATCACGCTGATGAGAACCAGCAGGATCAAGATCCCAGCACTGATCGCTAGGGGAGAACTTTGGTGTGCAGATCGTACGTACCGCGTACTGCACGTAGGAAGATGATCACGCTGATGAGAACCAGCAGGATCAGATTCCAGCCTGATCGCTAGGGAAGAGACTTAAGTGTGTGGCAGATTCGTACCCGCGTACCGAAGTAGGAAATGATCACGCTGATGAGAACAGCGATCAAATCCACACTGATCGCTACGAGCTTCCAACACCCACCTCTTCATCATGTGAACAAACATAGATAGTTATCTTTGTGCGAAGAAGCCATGTGCATTAAAAAACGATGGTCAAAATATTATATTCAAGTTATTCTAGCGCGTGTAACCAGGAAACGCCAATGCGTTGTTAGACGTTGACGTCTGTGTTTGGGACCCGAAATTTGCATTTAAAGGGTTGTAATATAGTATAAAGATGGGGTTTTGAGTTATGTAAGGCGCGTCAATGTATACAATGCCCACTTAGTCATGATAGGCTAGGGAGAAAACCATGCGTCCAGCTAGGTAGGGGATAAGAATGTACGGTACCAACACTCGCCGCTCGAACGGCGGTATGGTGCGATGGAACGCCGAATTTTGGTTGAAAATACCAAAATCTCTTTTCGTTTTTTGTTAAAATTTGTCATACAACAGAAAATTTCGAATCATTCTCACCTTTTATTGTTGTGAGTTCTGTTAATGAATGAATATTTCCCTCCCCCCAGGTTTGTGGCAAGATGTTCAGCCGGGCAGACTACCTGCAGAAGCACCACATGGTCCACGCCGGCACGCGCCCCCACGCGTGCCAGCTCTGCCCTCTCGCTTCACGATATATATATAGTATGGTTGGAGAAGGGTTGACAGGTTGGAAAAGCATAGAGAACATAAAGAACATAAAACTCAGCCTGAAGGGCTGGGGGCGACAAAACTTTTCACCTGCTGATGACAACTGCAGCTAATTTAAAGTTGTTTGTTACCTTAATCCACGACGCGTTTCGTCCTTCTGGGACTCATCAGGCGGATGGTGGCCACTAAAAATCAGCTTACTACATGCAAACAAAACTCACAACACATAACCAAACCTGTGGTGCTGGTAGGGCCACGCAAGAAGTAAATTCTGCATGCATGTTGTCATCATCAGCAAGGTTACTTCACACACCATTCATAATGGGGCACACAGTGTCAGCACAGACAGTAAGGGGGCTTCCCTCCCAACTCTGGTGCTTGGGCGACAAAAGAACCATGTCTTACCCTGGATTCGAACCAGGACCTTTGGCAACAAGAGAAAAGCTGCCCCTCCTGCTGTTGCTGGGCAAGGATGCCTCTTCATTCATACTAAGAGAAAAGGTTAGAGATAGGAAGGGTGGAAAGTCACAACACAGCACAACTAGTGAGGGGGCTTCCCTCCTAGACTCTGGTGCTTGGGCGACAAAAGAACCATGTCTTACCCTGGATTTGAACCAAGACCCGTGGCAACGAGAGAGGCTGCCCTACTAATTGTGACTGGGATTCGAAAACGAAAGGAAACAATACTACAAATTGCAAGCTCTTGGCTATAGCACAGGTACACGTGCTATACTAGCTCTCGGCTGCAGGTGAAGAGGTTGAAGGAAAAGACGAGTAGGGTCTAACTCTAACAGGTTCATCACCTGCTAGGCCCCCCCAGCAGGACAAGGAGTCAACCTTGTAAGGAACAAGGAATCACGGACCCACCAGAGGATGTAGAGTATAGGCTCGCCCATCTCGACCCCGTAGGTGAAGAAAGATAGAAAGTGAAAGGGGTGTCAAAAGACTGGTATATATACACACATATCTTCAATTCAATTCAATTTATTGAGCGTTTCATAATTACAATCATAATCCTGATGGTCTAGTGGTTAAGACGTCCACCTGGAATGTGGGAGATCCGTGGTTCGATTCCCGGTTGGGGCGGACTTTTTTAATTTCTGAATTGTAGTAAATAAAAATAATTACATTCATTGTGGTGCACTAGGCACCTGAATATTGAAACTTGTCATAAGGGACATAGACATGGCTATGTATAAATAGAACTACGGATAAAAACAATTATATCAAAACCACTCCAAAAATATTTATACAACTGGATGGGTTAAAGTTTCAGATAAAAACATTTTACAAAGAAGAAGAGGTAATAGCAGGTAATAAAATGCAATATTGAAACTTGTCATAGACCTAAGAGATATAAGTATGGCAATATATACATAAGATGACAGCTAAAAAACAGTTTGCCTGTAAAAGCAAATCAAAACCACACCAAAAGATTTTACACCTGGATGTGTTAAAATTTCAGATAAAAACATTGATCAAAAACATTCAATCTATAATAACCGATACTGACTATTGTCTTAGTTTGTTTTGATAAATTTATATGATTTTTGTTTGTTACAGTAAATAATCTGATGGCGGAAATGTTTAATAACTTCTGAAAAGTTTTTATTGATTTATTAAAGAGTTTACACCCTCAAAATGGTTCGCAGTTTGTGCTATTGATTGCGTTGCAACGCTACCCGCTAGAGCCGTGGCTGCAGCTTGTACTCTTTGATCCAGGTGCGTATCGATTCCTTGTGGAACCTGCGTACGTAGCGCACGGTGAGGGGGTCGCGGGGGTTGCTACCCCTGAGGTCAAGGTGGTGCGCACCCTCGGGTATTATCACCGCGACGGCAGAGCGAGACAGGTTGCGCAACACACCCCCACTGCACCACGGGTCCAGCAGACCTGGGAGAACAATATCATTAGCATATTAATTTTCAAATTAAAAAATCTACACTGCAGCTGAGCTAAAATTTGACAAAATAGAACATTTTGTAGTGTAAAGGAGTGATAGTCCTAAATTTTACGATAAATAGTCAAAAATAAAGTTGGTCAATTACACTCAAAACATATCAAAAGTAATAAACTCTCAACCCAATTTGGGCATTTTTAGCAAAATTTTATGTGGCTCTTGGTTTTATGTTTTCCTGAAAAAGTGATATCAATGTAAGGAAGACAAATTTCTACAACATAATTTACCTGTGCCGCTGCACCTTACCGTTACTGAAGACTATGTTTGTAGCTGTTGACAGGTCACGCCCACCATTACGGTTTACAATGAGGTCAGGCTGTGGTCTGACTCCGAACCGTTTGAAGCAATCATCGGAATACTGTTGCATATTCCACTTGCTCGGTTCGAAGAAGTCGACCACTCCGTCGTAGCACATCGGCATCACCATTTCGGTGCAAGCCTGCACAAGTGGAACACGATTCAAATTAAAATGTTCGTTTGATTCACTTTTTAAACTAGGTAACATATGAAAGATTTATGAAAGGATTGTTGACAGAAGAATAAGAGGAGAGGTTGATCTCATGTTGAATGAGGAACAACGGATTAGATGGGGAAGTCCACAATAGATCATATATTCGTACTTAGACAGGCCATGGAAAAGAGTTGAGAGCTTGGAAGAAGAATGAGTATGGTCTTCTTAGACATAGTAAAAGCGTATATAGTGTGCCAATGAAAGTGGTATGGGAGAGTCTGGAGGATCTAAAAAAAGGAGTCGATAATGGACTGATAGACAGGGTAGAAAGAAAGTATGTATGAGGTTTGTGAAAGCTGTGTGAAAACTGAAAACACAATTTGGATTGTCAGGGTGGTTCCAAATAACAACAGGGCTATGGCAGGGAAGTGTGTTGTCACCTCTGTTATTCATAATCGTGATGGATGACATCCACAACAAGGTAAAGATGGAGGCAATGGAAGATGTGGAGGTTATGTTGTTTGCCGATGACTTGGTGGCATGGTCCGAGCATGAGGAGGTACTCCAAAGATACACAGGGAATTATCAAGCACCAGATAAACATTGGAGGAGAAACCCTGAAAGTGGTGGATAGTTTTAGTTATCTAGGAAGTGAAGTAATGGAAAGTGGAAAGATTAAAGTAAAGTAACTTTTACCAGTGTGTGAAAGGCCTGGTGTGGGAAAGGGAAATACCTATTCAGTGTAAGATGACACTATATAAAATTTGTTTCATACCGATCCTTACGTATGCAGCAGAAACCTGGACAATGGGAGATCGAGAGGAGAGTCAGATACAGGCGGCAGAGATGAGATTCCTGAGGAGCACAGTGGGCCAGACGAGAAGAGATAGAATAAGAAACACGGACATTAGAGAAATGCTAGGTGTAGAAAAGTTAAGTAACAGAATAAGAAGGACAAGGTTGAGATGGTATGGACAATTGGACATATGAAACGAATGGGGGAAAATAGGATGCCCAAGAAAATGTATGAAAGAAGGATTGAAGAAGGAAGAAGAAGACAGGGTAGACCAATGGAAGAGATGAAGGAACATCATGAAAGCAGACGAACTTGGAGGCAAGAGAGAAAGCTGGGAAGTGGGAGATCGATGTGGGAGGATAGAAAGAAGTGGAGAAATGAGATGCTAACCCAATTGCGACCCTGCCAGAGAGGAAATGGCGATGGATAATGATGATGAAATATTGGTAGCAAAAAGGCGTTTATTTGTAGATTTGTAAATATGCAGTTCAGTTAAAACCTATGGTCCTTCCAGGTGCGAATAACGACTTGCAGAGGGGGGAGCTGAGAATAGGTAGTTCGTTGGCAAACCGGGGTCTGGGGGAAGCCCAGTCCGCCGCGAGAGGCGAAATTTTTTTTGGGGTAATATGCCTTTAGATGGCTTAAAAGCGATCGATGAAAATTTTGGGTAATTAATTGCCGACGAGATGGCTCTAGAGAGTATTGAGGCAAGAATTTGGGGTATATTGCCTCAAGTGGGTATGTAGAAGCGATCTGAGGTATCAATTTGGAAGGAATAGTGTAAATTGACGCATGATTATAAATTACGAGATAAATTACTGATATGTATGAGATGAGATGGAAATCAGAGGTGGGATTAGCATCCGGCAGGGATACCTTTCAGTAAAACAGATGCAGGGATTTTGAAATTACCAGGGGGGGAAATCCCCCCCATCCCCCCCGTCAATTTGACAAACCTGGTCCTCTCAAATTTTCATCAAGATTTGTTCATCCGTTTGCCCGTAGAGAGCGTACAAACAAACAAAATAAAACACCCGGCTATTTTTACCTTTTTTTTTTGTTACCCTTATCTCAAAAACTAATAATTTAATAAATACTTATAAGAATAACTATAAATATAAATAGCAATATTTATAAAATAACATTTAACTAATAATAAAAATAAACAAAAAAAGTGTTAAAAAATGCCGGTGACAAACTAAAATGGTATACATACATTTATTTAAATATGGAATAAATGAAAATGAGAGTAACTGCATTATGTAGTAGATGTACAAAAAATTAAGTTCAGTCTACAACATTTGACAGTAATTTGTTTCTAAACAGTTATTTCAAGCAAATAACAACAGGTCCGTACCTGAAAGTCCCAGCCCAGCTGACCAAGTTGCGGGGTGGCGTTTGTATCCGTGTCGACGCATCGGACACTGCCCGTGAAGTTGAGGTACACGTTCAGCGCTCTGGACAGCGCCTCTAGCAACGGCCGATCTGCCAGAGACGAATTGCGCAAGTAGTTGCAGACAGCCTGTATGTGCACGGCACAAACAATGCGTATTATTTATTACTCATTTACAACTTGTGTGCACTTATTTTGGGAGACTGTAGAGGAACACCCGAAATATTGTTTATCATTTTTGTATATATATATATAAGATTAGATTTTGATTAGATTAAATTTATTATTTAATAAAATTAATTGAACTTAACACTGTTCTGAGTTGGGAAAATAAGTTTTTATTAGGCCTATATTGCAATATTTTGAAAAGTTTCACTTTTCTTCGACAGGCAAACATTATTTACAAAAATACAAACCAATATACTTAAAATAAATATATATAAAAAAATAATGTCTGCCTGTCGAAGAAAAGTAAAACTTTTCGAAATATTGCAACATAATAAAAACTTATTTTCCCACCTAAGAACAGTGTTAAGTTCAATTAATTTGTTAAATATCATTTACCTGTTCTACTAAAGTTTATTTTGAAATAAATTTATTAAGTTCAGTTTTGAGTTCATCAACTCAGTTATACCGAACAATTAAAACAAAAGCCACATATTCTGCACAAATGCAGGGCACTGATTAGAGTTTCAATTACAACCTTGGTATTTTCTTATACGCTCTTTGAATTCAAAAACATTTCTAGGCAACCAATGAGCTTACAACTCTTTCATCCAAACCATTCCGCCTCTTGGTCACAGAACCAAGAAAGGAGTGTTTACCTACATCCGAGTTACATTTTTGAACAGATATAGATATATATGTTAGTATGTACTTGAGACAGAAATTAAAAAAGTGACTTCACCGGGGATCGAACCCGGGACCTTGGCTTTCCGGGCCATGCTCTTACCAACTGAGCTATGCAGCCACCAATTTAATTCTGTCTAATTCTTGGTCTGTTTATAGATTGTTAATAACGTGTGTGTAGGTCCCGGGTTCGATCCCCGGTGTAGTCACTTTTTTAATTTCTGTCTAAAGTACTAACATAACAGCGTCATAGTCGCCTACTATAAAACCAAGGTTAAACATATTATATATATAGATATAGACACATGTGTAAGGACTTCAGGTTTGCTTATATTACTAAACTGATACATATTATGGAATGTTTGCTTATGAATAAATAATAATAGAATAAATAAAAAATAAAATATCTTCTTAATATGATATAGGGCGACGGTCGTGGCCCGCAGCCAAGCGCATGCGACTGCTTAGGCGACGACGAACTCGCGGCCCTGTATACAGCTACCCGAGTTGGGGGGTTTTCAGCTATCTGCACACGCCGCCCCGAAAGGTTTACAATCATCAAACTCGGTATATGACCTGATATATGGTCCATGACCTACCAAAAAAAAATCAACCCGATCCGATAACCCGTTCTGTGTAAAAAAAGTGTATCAAAATCGACGAAAACCTTCCGATTGGAGTTAGCTAATTCTCCTCGGAGCTATATTGAGCCCTACAGAGAAAACGGTAAATCTGAGAACTATGAACTTGGACCACACGTAGATGTACCTCAGACGCAGTGCCTTTAGCTTTCAAAACCAAAACCAGGTAACAGGGACCTGAGAAAATCAAAATTTGGATGATAATCAAAACACGTAATTACTTAGGCGTGGTAAATTTGTACAAACTTGAAATTAAACGTGCTCTTAACCATTATAAATATCTAGCATCCAAAACACAAGGGGCTAAATTTGGGGAGGACCAGGGCCCAAAAATGACAAAAAACATATCTGAACTTAAAAAAATTAATCATTCAAATAAAAAGCTACAACTGAGAAGTTTCAAACGTGGAATACACTTTGATATCTCTCATTCTTTATCACTTTTTAATATGGAAAGCAAAATTGGGTAACGGGCACCAGAGAAAATCAAAATTATCAATAGCTAGGTAATTCCGTTCCGTACTCTTATGAATAAGACGCTATACAGAGAAAACGGTTCATCTTAGAACTTTGAAACTTGGGCCACACTTAGGTGTCCCTCAAGCGCAATCACTTTAGCTTTCAAAACCAAAACCGGGCAATAGGGACGGGAAAAATCAAAATCAAAACGCGTAATAACTCAGGCGAAGTAATTTGTACAAACTTGAAATTAAACATGCTCTTAACCATTATAAATATCAAGCGCTTAAAACACAAGGGAGCAAATTTGAGGGGACCGTGGGCCCAAAAATGTCAAAAAAAACAACTATGAACTTAACAAATCTAGGTGCCCGTTAGGGCGCCGCAGCCAAGCCACGGTGCGCTACACACTCTGGCACCTTATACAGCAAGCAGAGTTGGGGTGATCGCGAGGTGTTACGCAGCCGTCATGAAACGTGATGTGAACTTGAAAACTATCAAAATCGAGGGGATTTAAGTACCCGACAACACATGCCACATTTGGTTAGGGTATGAGCATTCCTTCTTGGTGAAAATATTACTTGAAACATGCCCAAAATCACTTTAAAGATGTTAGTTAATACTACTACTGGCTACTACTACCTAATTCGTCAGTTTCAATTGCCCAGCGATTCTGACCAAACGGGTGGGGCTACAACGATCATATTTTACATGGACATTAAGGTAATAGTGATTAGTTCCTGTTGAAAAAAAAAATTGCTGGAAGGCTTCCAAATAAAGGTTTCAATATAAGCCTTATACAAGAATATAATCAACAAGTAACTATAGTTACTTGACAATGATCGCCTACATTGTTTACAAAAAGCAAGTCTTTGCGCCACTAGATATTTTACATCTTATTGACTATTGTTAATTGTTAATTCTATAGAAATTAAATCAATTGATTTAATTTTATCAAAGTTAACTTTGATAAAATTATTTTATTTTAACAAATAATTTTGCAATGGAACTTGAAATGAGATCCCACACCTAACAAAAACTTGTAAAAATACAGCCAAACCTTACACGCTCCAAAGAAAATGTGAGTTATAAAAAAAGGGCCAAGCTCATCAGCTACCCTTCCACATTTGCGCATTCTTAATTCATAAACGTACAGTGTCCCGTAACAACATCCTAGAAGAGCTTGGCAAAATAGAATTTGCATGACCATTACGTTTAAATAATTTAGAAAAAAAGAATTTGGATGAGCTTTTCTGTTTAAATTAATACTAGTTGCAAATTCTATTTTGCCAATCTTTTCTAGGATGTTGATACGGGACACTGTACGTTTATGAATTAAGAATGCGCAAATGTGGAAGGGTAGATGAGCTTGGCCCTTTTTTTAGATCTCATTTCTTTTGAGTGTGTAAGGTTTGGCTGTACAAGGTCTAACAATCTCAATGTATGCTTTCTCCTTTACCTTTTCACTACATCCCCTAAAGATTCTCACAACGAAAGTTGCTTGTTTATTTCCCTTAGGTACATATAACTTGGCTTATATGCTCTTCCCAATTTATTTTATTAACATTTTTATTAAAAAACATTAGTTTTATGCTGGAGTGTAAATTTTATTATCTGACTCTTAGACTTTGTATAATGCGTGTAGTATCAAGTGAGGGTTCCAGTGCAGCTTCGGGCAGATCAAATACCACCACCACCATACTAACTCGTAAGGTCGAACACTCATCTGTCAAGTTTCTGTTCTGTTACAACTGAATGGGATATTTAACTTATATTTCATTCATGACGTCACCAAATAAGGTCATAATGCGTGACTCTATTCTAGGGGATGTGGGGAAGACAGATCCAGCTACAGGCAGAGGGGAGTAAATGGAGGGGTGGAAGGGGTTTCTCACAAAATTCTTGGCAGCTGGTGTGCTCTTACCCTGACGGGGTTGGCGGGCAGGGGTGCGAGGAAGTCCGAGGCGTAGGGGTAGTCTACCATGGCCAGGTTGGTGTAGATCTCAGCGAGCCAGTCCCGCATGATCTTGACGTCCCCGTCTGTCTTCAGAGGCTTGCACAGTTTCCACGCGGACGACAACCAGGCCTTGCCGTCGGCTACACACGTGTACAGAACAGACACAACACAGTTAGCACAGCTCAATGTGAGGGAAATAAATACATTTGTATGTCAGACAGTCACATAAATGTTTTCAGAGCGGGACTTAGTTTAAGATTTTAAGTTTGTTTGGGAGTGAAGCTCTCCGGTGCGTCCGTCCGTCTGTGCGTGAGTCACGTCTCACGATAAAAACCGAACTTGACCTCCGATTGACATGCGTTTTTTCTTCAACAAGAATATGAAACCGAATTTCTTGAGTGACACTTGGTGTTAGGAAGGCGGGACTATAAAACCCAGAATATATAGGACTATTTGCATACTCGTATTGTTTATTCTAAGGGCGCTCCAAACGTTAGGTCATGATGCGAGTGCGACACCTTAGGTTAGGGGGGGGAGGGCAGGGAGGACAGACACGTGCTGGGGGAGATAGGAGTTCTAAAGCTTGACCTTCGGAGAGAATAAATTCCTCCCATCCACAAACAGGTCAAATAAAACCTGGTGAATGTAGTTGGCTGGACTTGATGACCTGTCTCGCCTTCTAGGCCTATACGACAACGACCAGCAACTTAGTTTCTGCCCCCCAGACGGGAGACTGAAAATATCTAGGTACTGGTTGGTGCAGAAGAATTCGTTGACTCGCCTCGACACTTGGTTTACTTCGGTCGGTGAACTTTTTTTAAAACATATGTTACCTGTACTAGATACAGTTTTTATAGCAGCCCAGGATTTACGAATACTCTTTGAGCATTCTGGGTTGACGGCCCTGAAATCCGAGGTGACGATCTGGCCGAATGCGTTGCAGTTGGTCAAGTTCTGGAACTGCAGGATGGGCGCGGAGGAAGCAATGGAACTGAAACCAAAGAGGTTAACTAGACTTCAGTAGGAGGTCACCACTTGACCCCCGAGATCATGAGCCAAAATGTTATTTGCAACTATTGTTTTAAATGTAAAAGTTTGTGCAAATTTATTTTACCAAGCTTTGCAAGGATACAGTCACAGGGCAAAGTGAATTTATGTATTAAGATTGCGAAAATGTAGGAGGGTGCATAAGCTTGGCATTTCTTTTAGATCTCAATGCTTTTGATTGAGTAAGATTTGGCTGTTTATTAATAAGTTTTTTGATATTGTGTGGGATCTCATTACTTTTTCAAGTTCTATTACAAAATTATTTGTTAAAATACAATAATTTTATCAAAGTCAATTTAATTGATAAGTTATTACCAATTAACAATTGAATTTAAAATATCAAGTGGTCAAAAGACTTGTTTTTTTAAAACAATGTAGGTGATTATTGTCCAGTAACTATAGTTACCTACTTGTTGATTGTATTCTTGTAAAAGGCTTATATTGAAACCTTTATTTGGAAGCCTTCCAGCAAACCTTTTCAACTTTTTTCTTTCAAAAGAAAACTATTACCTTAATGTCCATGTACAATATGAACGTTGTAGCTCCACCCGTTTGGTCAGAATCGCGGGCCGATTGAAACTGACGAATTAGACAGTAGTATAGCAGTAGAAGTAGTTTACATCCTTAAAGTGATTTTGAGCATGTTTCAAGCCATTTTTTCACCAAGAAGGCATGCTCGTACCCCAACCAAATTTTGCACGTGTTGTCAGGTACCTATATCCCCTCGATTATGATAGTTTTCAAGATCACATCACGTTTCATGACGGCTGGGTAACACTTCGAAACTCTGCTTGCTGTAAGGTGCTGGAGTGTGTATCGCACCGCGGCTTGGCTGCGGCGCCTAACTAGTAGCAGGGGATAATGGCAGCCAACCTAAACTGGTGGCGGCAAATACAAACATACACCACAACAAGCACCTAGATTCCACCGCCAACCCCCACCCCCCTACTCGAAAAGGAGTACCTACACGCTGCGGTCATACCAGGTAAGGTACGTAAAGCGGACGAGAGCGCGTCCTCAAGACCTACCCAGCGACAAGGTGCGGGAACTTGAGTCGTATCCAGGCGGCCAGCATGCCGCCGTAGGAGCCACCGAACGCGATCACCGGACTCGCCTCCATGAACTTCTGCGTCTTGAGGTGCGCGATCAGGTCGACAAAGTCCTCTAGCGCCTGCGCACTAGTCAGGTAGCCCAAGTACTGCGGACTCGTGTAGGACTTGTTGCCGAAGGGCAGGGACACTCCGTAGTAACGATGCTCGGCAAACACGAGCAGGGCGTTGAAGTCAGGGGCGGCCTCCCACATGAAGCCCTGGAAGAGGAGGAAACCGTGAGCCCTCTAGTGTGATACCTGTCACAACGTGCAGGGCGTTGAAGTCAGGGGCGGCCTCCCACATGAAGCCCTGGAAGAGGAGGAAACCGTGAGCCCTCTAGTGTGATACCTGTCACAACGTGTTGGAGCGTCGCGACGCTCTCAACCAACACCCTCTGCAGAGACTAGGGAGGAACAATAGAATATACAGTTTACCGCAATAGTCCATCACGAAATGCGTATACGAGATACCTACCATCTTGCTCTTCTACTAACAGGGATAACAGATCCAGCCACTGGCAAGGAGGGGGGGAGTCCCCCACGACGACCATGACCATGCTAGAGCTCGCCTCTAGTTTCGGGAAAGGTACTCCCCTAGGTACTTGACTAGGTAGGACTAATGTTTGCGAGATGGTTTTCGCTTCTTTTATACCCCATGCCCAGATGGGGTGCATGAGGCGTTTAGGAGTAAAATATTGTTGTCACACAAACGTACTCCTAGCTCTACGGAGGGAGTCATCAACATACCGTGTTCTGGGCGAACATGTCCACGTCCCCTTCATTACCAGTGTAGAAGAAGATGGGCCCCCCCTGGCTCCACCAAGTGTCGTTCACTAGGTAGCGGAGCTTGAAGGTGGCATTGGACACGAAGCTGAAGTGATCTATCTGTACCAACAAAACAAAACAACTGTGTAGTTGAATGAGCGTAGCGAGCGAAGCGAAGATTCCATTTCACTACACTGGAGAAAAAAATCCGGAATGTTTTTTCTTTTTTTTCTCTCTCTTTTTGTCTGTTTTTAGCACGATTCCGGCTAAACCGATACTCTGATTGCGATGAAATTTTATGGAGGCCTTCGAAATCTCTGAACTTAGAACTGCCACGTTTTTGAGCACATTTGGAAAATTATTTCTCATGAAAATCGCAATTTTACGATTTTTTGCGATTTTTTAAAAATTTCGTCGACTTATAACACCTACATGCTTTATCCGATTGTAATGATTTTTTTACAGAACCTTAATTTCATGAATTGGTATATTCATGTAAAATTTGAGCGTTATCAAATTTTTTACGAAAATCGCAATTTTACGACTTTTTTTTATTTTTAAAATTTCTTCGGCTTATAACACCTACATGATTTATCCTATTGTAATGATTTTTTCACATAACCTTAATTTTATGAATTAATATATTCGTGTGAAATTTGAGCGTAATCGTAAAATTATTTCTCATGAGAATCTCTATTTTCCGCTTTTTTTCGTTTAAAAAAAATTACGCTCATCCAACAACGCGCCTGAAAAAGCGTTTACGAAGCTTCCTAGTTTTAAAAATATCCTGGTTTGAGGGTGCGCCAACACAATGCGCCACTGGGAGGGGGCAGGGGGACAGACTCGACGGTTACGTTGAACCCCCCTTTAAAAAAAATGAGTGTGATATATTGAAAAAATATATAAGGAGAGAGCAACCTAACTATATAATATTTACATAATTACATTTATTTGTCAGATAGTCAAGACTTCCTGGTATCAAATTTCTTATTGTGCAAACTCAGACTTTGCACAATAAGAAATTTCACGATTCGCATAAGGTAGCACTTTAGGTAGCGTATACAAAAGATAAAAAATTGATGAGCTTGCGTTTGGCAGTTCTGTTAGCCGAGCTGTCCTAACATCTCTACTCTAAAACGTGTTTACAGGCGTTGAAAACGTCTAATACGTGAATAAAATGTCTTTCGGCGAAAAGGCTTCCGGCGGCTGAGGCTTTGCTCCAGCCCCCGTCCCCGTTTGGCATGCATCTACTTACTTGTATCTATCTCTAATTGCCCCCCCCCCCCCAATTGTACATTCCTGGATAAGCCACTGACAGAACAGTCATACGCGGAAGGGTGGGAAGAGGGGTCTCATTGTCATCGTTCCGTGTCGTTGTTGTTGTAGGAAGGGTCAACAGCAGAGGAGGAGGGGGCCCGAAGGCTAGGAGTAGGATACTGTCCGCGTGCACTTACTACCTGTCGATTGCTTGCTAAATTTCACTCATTCTCATCTTTTACTATTAGCAGAGGATTTTAAAAATTTTAATTGCCTAAGGGCGCGCTAACCGTAAGTTATAATGCGTCACTACTCACTATAGCGTGGGCGATGTGGGAAGACGACCTATGCTGGACAGATATATCGCCAGTTCGCCACGCCAAGGTAGGAAGGGAGTCGTTGTATTTGTTATCGTTGTCGTCGTCGAGATGATGAGTTTGAGGATTGCCAGAGGTCGCCTCTTATAGTTTCGAAGAGTAAAATACTCTCCTAAGAAGATATTTGTGAGATGGTCTTTGCCTTTTCACTCGCCTTTTACGATCAGCAATTCTAACCAGGGCCCAGACGGGTGATTTCCACCAATCCAGACAACAGTTCTCGCTAATGACCCTATAAACTACTAGGAAAACGCTAAAGTCCCGTCGCATTGTTGAGCGAGCACCGGTACGTGCAACACGACCCGAGTACGACATTCCCATAATGTTACATACCAATAAGTCTTTAAGGTCTTGACCGATTTAGCTGAAAAATTGTAAAATAGGAGAGAATGGATAAAATTCTCTGCTATCTAGAGGACCTTGACATCATTTCTTTGGGAAAACTATTTGAACTCTTTGATAATAAATAATACACTGCTTCCTCGATAGTATTTTGATTACTTCTAGGTGGCAGTGCATAGTGACCAGAATTCTCGTGCGACTTTTCGTTGCCATGGTAACGTTACTTTGTTAAAATGTAATTTCTATCTACACTACTTAAGGTCTTGACCGATTTAGCTGAAAATTTGTAAAACAGGAGAGAATAGTGTACTTATTGACCCTGCAAAGTTTCATAACGATCGGAACATTTTTTATTTTTTTTAAATTTTATTTTTATTTTATTTTTTATAACCAACGATCGGATTTTGTTGAAAAACTATACAGCAACCCGCATAGGTGGTAGTTGTAGTAGTTGTAGTTTTTTATTCACCATTATAAATTTTACATTCATTTGGGTTTCGTCATTTTAGTATAAACATACATAAATATGTATATATATACACAACATACGGTACATGAAAAGTTTATAACAATAGGCCTAATCACATTTTACAGTACAATTAAAGATGATGCAAATCAAATTGTCAAGTCTTGGGTTTAGGACCAATAGGCTAGTTGCCCAATAGTTGCTAAGCTAAAAAAAAAAAAAAAAAAAAAAAAAAAAAAAAAAAAAAATTAATTAAAAATTAAAAATTAAAACATACATTCATCCCACATATATAAGTTACAATAATTTACAATTCATCACTATAACACTGACAGTAATTCAGTGAGATAAAAGGATAAAAACTCTGACAGTAATTCAAAAAGATAAAATATCTAGGCCTAGACAAGTACATTGACATTCATTCATACATTGGCATTCCTTGGCAATCCAATATGTAAATGTAAGCTTACATAGTTTGATATCAGTCAATCGTAAGTCAACTTTATATAATAATAATAAGCCTTGAACACCCAAGTCAATAACAACAATCGGTCAGGCCCAAATACAATAGGGCCTGTTCAGATTGTCAGGCTACATGGTATGCGACAAGTGGGCCTACATGCTAAATCACCTTGGGGCTTCAAAGAATTCTTCAAGACTGTAGAATGGGGTTTCAACAAAGTATTGCTTTGCTCTAGTCTTGAATATTCTGATGCTGGGGATCGATGTGAGGCTATCAGGGAGCTTATTGAATAGTTTCCTTCCCATGTAGTGGATATGCTTTTCTAATTGTTTGGTGTTGTGAGAAGGATATTGAAGTGCGTGTTTAAAGCGGGTGCTGTGTGGGTGTTTGATGCTATTTTGAAAAGAATTGGGGTTATTTTTTACGTAGCATACAGCTTTATAGATATATGCATTAAATATTGTGTGTATTTGAAGGTCTTTGAATATGTCACGACAACTTTCTCTTTTCTGCATTCGCCCTATAATCCTAACTGCCCTTTTCTGAAGAGTCAGGACTCTTTGTACTAGATATTTCGAAGCACACCCCAGGACAGAATTCCGTATGTCATGATTGAGTGGAAGTTTGCAAAATAGGCAGTTATTAGTGTTTCCCGGTTTGCTAGAGAGGAAAGTACCCGTAGGGCATATATGGAAGAGTTGAGGCGTTTACATAGGTTATCTATATGGGGTTGCCATGTTAGGCTGTGGTCAAGCGTAAGACCTAGGAGTTTGCAGCTTGTGCATGGTGAAATAAGTTTATGATTAACTGATATCGTGTTGTTGTACAGAGTGGTTGACCCGTTTCTAAGATTAAATTTTAGTATCTGAGTTTTATTGTCGTTTAAGTATAGTTTATTTGCCTGGAACCACATAGAGATTATATTGATTATTCTGTTTGCAAGTGCTGATGTACATGTGTGCAAAATTTCAGGTCGATCAGAGAAACGGTGCGACCTGTACCGAAGCAGTAACAGGAAAAAAAAGAAGAAAAAAAACAGACATTCGAGCCATAAGAGTCAAGTGGAGACGCTCGCTACGCTCGCTCAAATATATTGACTTCCAACTTACCGGCACCTCGATGTCCTTGGTCTTGTAAAGATACTTCTCCTGGGTCTGGGTCGCCACTAGGACCGCACCCGCCAGCACCAGAGCCAAGGTAGCCAGCAGTGTCACAGCCGACATGTTGTAAGGCCAGCGAAGTGAGCTACTGTGCTGTGCTTGTCACGGCTACATGATCTCCGACCCTAGTTGGTGCTATCATGCCGGCTGGTGAGGGGGGGGCACCGACCTTTGACGACCGTCTGTTGCGGGGGCAGGGGTCAAGTACATTCCTTGCGGTAATGACATGATAAATGTGGAAATGTCCAACTGTAGCTATGTATTTGTACACAAAGATCTGTGGATGGACACACAAGATATCTGTGGAATAACAACATCAAATAAACTAAAACAAAAACAACCGTAGAGGAAGGAATCATTATGAAAAAACATTAACAAATCACAATCATTAAATAAACAAATCGAAGTAGAATGACCGTTACTTAAAATAAAATGAAACACAACACAACGCCAAGGTTTTTAAGTTTCATAGGCATTTCAGAAACCTGACAGAAATATAGCTAAAAGATGATTACGAAAACAAGGTATGAGCAAAACAGATTTAGGTAAGAGCACTCAATTGAGACAACAAAATGTCTTTTTATTTGTTGCTCGACCTCGGAAATTTTTGTTAAGTTTAATAATTGATCAGGTAATTTATTAAAAGACTCTAAACACTCTAGGCGCCTTTGACCGTATTTATTATTACTTATAGGAACTACAAATTTTTTTTCCTGACTACGTGTCCATTTGTATTTCTGCACAAGAATTCTATAATCATTTTTAAAGTAATATTTTATTTACAGCTGGTACGTGAAAAGCCCGTCAACTGGCAGAAGGTTGCAAAAGAGGTATGTCTCCCGAGTCGACTGAGTTTGACAATTGCGGAAAAGCTTATTTTGTAGTACTCGAATTTTATTTAAGTGGCAGTCAGTGGAATAATAATAATAATAATAGGAATAGATAGGCCTATTTGCTTATTGCTGGGTTGAAAAACCACCATAATTTATAATTCAAAAAATGTATAATTTAATTAACTATGAAAGCTTCGCAAACGCTTTTTCATGAGCGTTGTTGGATGAGCGGTAATTTTTTTTAAATGAAAAAAGCGTAAAATTGTGATTTTCATGAGAAATAGTTTTTCGATTGCGCTCAAATTTCACACCAATATATTAATTCTTAATTTTAAAGTTCTGTGAAAAAATCATTACAATCGGAAAAAGCGTGTAGGTGTTATAATTCGAAGAAAGTTTGAAACAATCGAAAAAATTGTAAAATTGCAATTTTCATGAGAAATAATTTTTTGATTGCGCTTAAATTTCACACGAATATATAAATTCATAAAATTAAGGTTTAGTGAAAAAATAATTACAATCAGATAAAGCAAGTAGGTGTTATAAGTAGAGATGTGCAAAAATGGTTTTTTAAGTTTGAAAATTCGCGCCTTAAAAATAAAATCGCGATTTACCAAAAAACACAAATTTTTCATACACAACTTTAAAAAAAATCCAAGTTTCAGGATAATTTGATTGATTTTAATGATTTAAAAAGAAAAACAAGCTCATAAGAGGGAAGTTCAGAATCAGTGATAATTTTAAGCTCATTCAGCCTTCAGTTTTCAAAGTTTTCCGACAGTTTTTACCAGAATTAATTTCGTCTACCCGGCACCTCCACCAAATTTAGGCCTACGAAATTATGCATTTTTTATGTTATGTTTTTGATATGGATATGAAGTATTTTGAGCTTACTCTCGTTCAAACGATTTTTACGATCTCACATCGCGTTGTATGACCCGGCACCTCCACCATATGTACCAGCCAGTGTTAATTTAATTTCGACTTCGACCCGGCACCTCCACCAAAACTTTGAATTTTTTTTATTTTTTTAAATTTCGTGACCTAATTCGCATTTAAGGACATGATTGCTAATTTCGCCACTAGTTCGCGGTATCAACTAAAATTTCGCGAAAATTCGCGAATTGGAAATTGGTACCTTTCAATCACAATTCATGAGATTCATGTGCAAACTGAATTTGAAGGATTATTGCAACTTTAAAATATTCGCGAATTTTGTTGTCACCATTTTGCACATCTCTAGTTATAAGTCTAAAACATTTTTAAAAAATAAAAAAAAATCGTAAAATTGCGATTTTCTTGAGAAATAATTTTTCGATTGCGCTCAAAAACGTGGCAGTTCTAAGTTCAGAGCTTTCGAAGGCCTCCAGAAAATTTCATCACAATTGAATTATCGGTTTAGCCGGAATCGTGTTAACAAACACACAAAAATAAAAAAAAAGAAAGAAAAAAAAAACATTCCAGATTTTTTTCTACAATGTAGTGCACTGTCTGTAGTAGTACTAGGAAAACGCTTAAGTCCCGCCGCGTTGTTGGATGAGCGTAATTGGTGCATTGAGCTGCCATGTGTTATGTGGATTTTCTGTTGTTCTGTGAAAAAATTATTACTTTGTCGAAATTTAAAAAAAAAAATTGAATTAAATAAAATAAAAAAATAAGTTTATTTTTTTATTTTTTTAGAAGTCGTAATTTAAAAAAAAAAACGGGAAATTGCGATTTTCATAAGAAATAATTATTCGATTGCGCTCAAATTTTACACGAATATATTAATTAAGCAAGCGAAGCAAGCGTTTCCATTTGACTCTGCCGGAAAAATTAGTCACTGGTTTTGTTTTGTTTTTTTTTTTTTTTTTTTGTATGTCTCGCGATAACGTTCGAACGGAGGCTCGGATCGAGTTGAAATTTTCACCATCCGCAAGCTTTGTTCTCGATTGAATGCCATTAGTTTTGTGGCAAAATCGTTCAAAAAGTTAAAAAGTTACATTAAAGTTAATCGAAAAGTTTTTTTTTCAAACTAACCGGCGACAAAATCTGAGATAGCCAAATCATTTAGAATGTCCGTCCGGTCACGAATATGTTAATTTTATTTTGATCCGATAAGTAGTGTAGATGGAAATTACATTATAACAAAAGTAACGTTGCCATGGCAACGAAAATACGCGCAAAGTTTCTAATGCACTGCCACCTAGAAGTAATCAAAATACTTTCGAGGAAGCAGTCTATTATTTGTCAACAAAGAGTTTAAATAGTTTTCCCAAGGAGTCAAGGTCCTCTAGATGGCGGTGGATTTTATCTACAAAGTAAAGGTTTACACACGGGTTTACCCAAATACCTTGGCAATAATAAATAATATTGGAAACATGGCCCTGTGGAGAGCAAACGTCGCAAATTTGCAAATTTAAAAAAATGTGCAATGTGGGTCTAGCTATAGCACGTGCTCGCTTATCAACGCGTCCAACTGAGCGTTTCCTAGTTTATAAAATTAAGGTTCTGTGAAAAAATCATTGCAATAGGATATAGCATGTAGGTGTTATAAGTCAAAGAATTGTTTTAAAAAAGAAAAAACATGTAAAATTTTGATTTTTATGAGAAATAATTTTTTGATTGCGCTCAAATTTCACACGGATATCTTAATTCATGAAATTAAGGTTCTGTGAAAAAATCATTAAAATCGGATTAAACATGTAGGTGTTATAAGTCGAAATGTTTTAAAAATCGAAAAAAATCGTAAAATGGCGATTTTCATAAGAAATAATTTTCCGATTGCGCTCAAAAACGTGGCAGTTCTAAGTTCAGAGATTTTGAAGGCCTCCATAAAATTTCATCGCAATTGGAGTATCGGTTTAGCCGGAATCGTGTTAACAAACGCACAATAATACAAACAGAAATAAAAAGAAAAAAAAAACATCCCGGATTTTTTTCTCTAGTGTAGTGAAATGGAATCTTCGCTTCGCTCGCTACACTCATCCAACAAAATACATTCAAGTCTGCCCATAAAAATGTACAATCAATGCATGCTCCTCAACACTAATGCTGACAGGATGAACATTTGCTTAGGTTGGAAGAAGGGTGAGAGGAGCTTAGTGAAAACAAAATCATAAAGTGGCCACATTATTTTTATTTTGGAATCAAATTTGCTATTAGGGCCTGTACTTACAAAACTTTGTGGGTTTTGGTAGGATTGCAAATAAATATACATTTCAAGCCGTGGAAACATCCAAGATGTTGCAACAAATTAAACTGTAATCAACGTGTTCACATTGTGGTTGTCTGTTTTGAAAAGGCAAATGTGCATTGTACATGATTAAACAAAGAAAGAAAGAAATTTGTATTTAGAGTCTACCTACTCCGTTATATAACTGAATTTCAGTGATTGATTGTAAGCGTTCACCCTGGGCGGTAACTGATTGATTGACGTTGATTGTTGTTATGTTTGGCACTTGCTAGTCACAGTACCAAAACCAACGACCTGCCAATCAAACATTGAAATATGAGTCAAAGTAGAGATAGCGATACTTTAATTTGTCTGTACATTAAACAACACGCTGCACTTAGTATGTACTTTCACAGGGGGGGACAATGTCAAAGAATGTAAACATGAATGTAATTAGATGACTTTTCATCACATTTATATGGAAGAGGACCTGACAATGCTTATGTTACAATGCACATAGTAATTGCTACGGCATCACATGTAATCCCACAGCTGCTAATAAATACAATACAATACAAGTTTTAATATAGGCTCACTTTTTCAATGGGGTTCAGTCCCAAATACAAATAAACTTGACTGAACAAAAATAATGATAACACATCTGTAGAAGCTACTTTGACAAGGGGTACATAGTACATTTGATCAAAGTTTATGCCAAGATAAAAAATGTAAAACTTAGCAATATGTATATATGTGTATTTTTAAGTTAATAAAGTACCGGTAACTTAGTGTTCAGTTTCATTTCATCTAGCCCGATATACGTTAATCTTTCAACCAGATGGTTCTTCAACCAGTTAAATACTTCTTGCCATAGAACTGAGACTTTCTCTCGAAAGCTGGAGATCTAATGGGGGTGTTCTGTTTGTAGAATGGATTCATGGAATACTGAAAACAAACAAAACCCGAGTGTTTAGAAATTTGACAACCAATGTGTCTATCTAAATTGCATATTATAGCACACCACTTTAATTTTACCTTTATATAGGTTTCATACATTTCCATAAAGAAGTTTTTGATTCCATCTTCATTTTTGTTATCATGCACCATGACAAACCTCATGTGACTTGCAGTTACAAATGCAGAGACAAACCACTGGTTGAACTTGTCTACGGACTTCAGGTACATGTTGTTTGTTTTCCACATGTGCTCATCTACCAAATCAAGAGCTGCATGAGCAATGAATTGGTTGAGATGGCGATGATCTTCTTTCTAAAAACAAACAAATAGATACCCATGTTGAAATTCAAGGTTTTTATTCAATCGATCCTAGATGCAAATCCTTGAATAAGGTTCCCCAAAAAGGATGAAAAAAAAGTAAGTAAGTTACTACCTGTACTTTAATTGATTAGGTACCGTGAAACGGGGTGAACTTGGACAGCTGACTGGACAGACTCTGGACACTCTTGTATTTCCCTCACTTAGAGCGGTGTAGCGCTCTAACGGGCGAAGCTAGAACTATGTACCCGAGCGCATTTAGAAGGCAGTGAAATTAAGTGAGAACACGTTTTGACAGCTCATCCAAAAAGAAGTTTAGTCACCAAAAAGATACTAAAATTATTTTTAAAATGTTATAAAACTAAACTACTGTGATCTTCCTACCCTACCTATCATATTGAAATTGGAAATAGGTCATGATATTTTATTTCTAAGAAAATGACGTGTTGTATTTCAGGTTACGTTTGGAGAAATTCAATAAAAAAAAATTTGGCTAAGATATCAATTTTTTCAATTTTTGAGCGAGCGAAGCGAGCGTCTCCACTTGACTCTTATGGCTCTAATGTCTGTTTTTTTTTTTTTTTTCTGTTACTGCTTCGATACAGGTCGCACCGTTTCTCTGATCGACCTGAAATTTTTCACACATGTACATACCACCTAGGCGGGTTGCTGTATAGTTTTTGAACAAAATCCGATCGTTGGTTATAAAAAATAATAAAAAAAATTAAAAATTAAAAAAAAAATGTTCCGATCGTTATGAAATTTTGCAGGGTCAATAAGTACACCATTCTCTCCTATTTTTCAAATTTTCAGCTAAATCGGTCAAGACGTTAAAGACTTATTGGTAATCATAATTCGAAAAATGATGCTAAAAAATGAAGGAGGCAGTGAAGATACAAAGATACACTTTAGAAGGCATGACGTGAATTAGTACAATGCAAAGATGTTGGAATAGTATACAGTGTACAATGTCAATATCCAGTTAGGCCTACACTGTGTGGTGGGCCTTATGGGAATGTCGTACTCGGGTCATGTTGCACGTACCGGTGCTCGCTCAACAACGCGTCCAACTGAGCGTTTTCCTAGTTTATTACATCATGACCTTGGACAATGAACCAAATGCCAATTTGGAGTCTGAAATTACCAAAATTTTTCCCTTAAATTATTCTGCTTGATTCTTATGAATATCAATATGTATCTATGAAGAAAACTTGTTCCTAACATATTCATAGCTAATTATGCCAATTTGGGGTTTAATTTGCGATTTTAAAGGTTATTTTTTACATATTTTGTTAAATACACCGTAACAGATAAGGGTATTGATATTTTTGTAACTTTATACTTTTATATTATCACCTGTGTTTTTTAAAAGGCATACTGTCCCAAGTCACCCCCAAAGTGGGTATACATCAGGCAAATCGTGCTTTGAAAAGACTGTCCTGAGTCACCCCGACCCTCGGGGTGACACGGGACACTTAAAAAAAATAAAAAAAATACTTCCAATGCTAGAAAAAACAACTTTTTTCTCCTATATGTTCCCAGGACCCTACTAACACTTTTCCGAAAAGACTTGTTCATTTACAATAAAAAATGTAGCTTTCACATGTAAAAGAATCTCAAAACTGTCCAGAGTTACCCCTTTCACGGTAACCATTTTTATTATTCTCATCAGTTAATCCATTTTCAAATGTAAAGTAGCCCCTTTATTAGTTTCAGCATAGGCAAAGCGATTGTGACACCGGTCAGGAACTGTTATTCCAGGGAATGCATTGTCTTAATATGTTCAAAACAGCAAATCCTGATCCCCACCCCCTTCATATCCTTGAATAAAGGTACAGACCTGGTAGACATGTGCTTTGACATATTATAGGTAGGCTAGCTTAGGTTTTGTTTTTAATTTAGAAAGTTGCCATGTTCACCTAGCACTGTAGCCTATCACTAAGTTATTCAAATGAGCAGAGAGGTGCTATCAGCAAGACAGCAACAGCAGAATGTGAAGCCTAGCCTGCCTACTCTACTAAACAGTTGGAAGGCTTATTTTACAAATGCAAAGGTCTCTTTGCAACGACAGCAGGTGCTCTAGTAAGTAATGGTTTGGGTTTTGATGACTAGCCTTTATTTTTATTAAAAAATAAATTATTTATCATTAGCCTTCTACAGTCACTCATATGCATGTCTTTAGGACATGCGAGTATTTGAAGTTGTCACTTGTCTATATGTAGGCTAGTGAAGCTCTACATAGCACTTTACATCACGTAGGGCCTACACTAAACAAAATAAATAAGTCATATGTATGCCTTTATATAGCATACTTGTACTGTTCGTAAAGTACATAATAAAAACATATTTGCACTGAGTATACATACAAACGTACTACGTACAAGATAATAGATATATATAGCACACATTCGGTATTTTAGTCATTAAGTAAATATCCTCCAGTTTTGTACAGACCCAAAAAAGAGACATACATACCTTCACATTATTCTATACAATCTTAAAAGTTGTTAAACATCCCATGTACCAAAGTAATCCGAGACAGTATAAAAAGCATATGCCAACAAAAAAGTCTTAACTCTAGGTTTGAATAGTGTTCTGGAGAGCTTACATCAATGATATCCCTTAGCTCTTTTGGCAACCTGTTAAAAACTTTAATACCCATATCGACTGGGTCACTATCTAGAAGCTTTAATCTGTGGCCTGTCTGGTGCAATTTATGTTTATTCCTGGTGTTTATACTGTGAACACTTTTATTGGTTACAAATGGGTCAGGGAAATCCCTGATGAACATTATGATTTCCAAGAGGTAGAGGCAAGCTACCGTTAGTATTTTACTATTTTTGAAAACCTGCTTACATGAGTCTCTCGCTCCCATATGTAGCATGTACCTTATTGCTCTCTTTTGAAGCCTGGAGATTTGTGCTACATTTGAGGCATTGCCCCAGAACAGAATTCCATAGTGTATCGGGGACTGTTTGTTTGCAAAGAACACTATTCTCAAAGTATTGTTATCACATTGAGAAGAAAGAGTCTTCATTGTGAAGCAAGAAGAGCTTGCCCAGGTCTTCAATATGTGAAGACCATTTAAGTTTATAATCTAATGTAAGGCCCAGGAACTTAGCTTCATCTAAAGTGGTCCCAACGAAAGAATGCAGGTGGCTCGAAATTGTTTTCCCAACATAACAATTTGTCAATTCTATTCACCCTAGCTCAGCGTGGATCTTGCACACGGAGGAACTCTGTGATCCAGCGCAAATCATTTTTGCTTGCGTTGGTATAAAAGATATATTTTCTCTTTCATACACAAAGGTGAAATTCCATTTACCGCGCATTCATTCTACCCCCACCACTACCAAGCACCTGCATTCTTTCGTTGGAGTAAGTATACTATATTATGTATTAGGGGAGATTGGGGTAATAAGGAATTGGGGTAATTGGGAACAAGCCTTATAAATCAAAATTTTGAAAATGTACATTTTTATGAAAAATTGTTTGGTAAGGGCCATACCTTCTTCTTTGATAATGTAATCAATTCTACTGAGAAAAGTAACTATTGGTTGGTATTATTATGACTCTTGTAAGGTAGGGTACTACAAAAAAGTGTAATATATGTTTCTTACAACATTTTAAAAATTAAGATTTTCCCTTCTTATACATATTAAATGTAGAAAAGACAGTATGTCTATTTTATCTCCTACATATGAGAGTGCTTTATTATGATTTTTGTAAATTGTTATCTCTTTTCTCTCTTAGAAGTAAGATTTATATTTTTGGGATAAAAGGGAACACCCATGAGGGGTAAATAGGAATACTATGGGGTAAAGAGGAATGAGCCATATAGTGTAATGCTATATCATAGGGGTAAATGGGAACAAACCGTTTCGTCGTGCAGGTAGGGTAACAAGAATCCACAATCATCAACCACTGGAATTTGAAGTAAAATTCCTAGACCGTAGAGGTAATATCTTTGCTTGGCCCTTGAGGGATACTTCGACATCATGCAAGAGGCAAATCTTTTCCTAGGTCAAATTAAGCTCATTGGGGTCACTAAATTTAATTTAAAACCAGATCCAAAAATAATTCAATCCTTTTGGGAAAAGTTTAAAACACAACAAGTAGGTCCTGATGAAAATCTGGGTTAATAAACTTAACTGTGTAAAATGTGAGGGAAGTGTTCCTTATTGCCCCCACTTAAAAAGTGTATATTTTTCCTTTTAAACAGTAATTCATGCATTAAAATTCCTATATTTGTAATTTTTCTTGAATACAAATACTTTTTAAAATATTAACATGAGAAGCTTTGTGTAGTTTTAAGACAAAAACTACAGTTTAAACAAAAACTGTAATGTCATGTTTCTAGCTATTAAAAAATACTACAATTTGCATCTGTTCTAACTTTGTCAATAAGCAAGATATCAAGATGAATTTTTTTGCTACTTAATTATACTACAAATACCTATGTTCCTATTTGCCCCATGTATTTTTCATGCACCTACCTTGCTACATATAATGCTTGTTCCTTATTACCCCAATCTCCCCTAATATATTATTATGTTCCACATATACCTAGGCTCGGTTGTTGTCCCTTAACACGAAAGCTGATAATTTGGGTTTTTGAACAGTTTAATTTTAATTTATTGGGTTCGAACCATGCCTTTAACTCTTTAAGAATTTCCTCCAGTTTACGCAACAGTTCCTCCACGTTTTCTGCAATAATGATAAATGATAACACTAGTGTCATCGGCTAAGAGGATGGCTTTGCATAATTTTGTAAGACAGGCTGTTAAGTCGTTAATATATAGGCCTAGAGGCTAAAAAAAAGAGGATTCAAGTTTTATTCATTGTAGCCCCTAAAGTAAATCGGTAAAAGTGAAGGGTTATTCAGAGATGTTTTTAACCATTTTTAAGATGAAAAAAACACTAAAAAAATGCAGTAGCCTATTTTTAAACAGGCACACACAAGTGTTTATACAAAATAAAACACAAAACAACAGACACTAACAACACGTAACAGACAACCACCATCACCTCCACACTTGGATCTTCGAACGCAAATCTGTGCAACAAACCTGGATTCAAAAATGAAATTTGCTGCACAACTAAATAGGTACTTTGGTTGGGGTCCAAAATAAATCATCATGGTTTTGCTGTTTTATTAACAAAAAATATAGGCTACAAAGCCTTTAATGTTTCTATTTTTGGCAAAAGTCTTTCAGCCTGCCGATATTTAACATAGAAACGTTAAAGGTTTTGTAGGTTTATTTGTTGTTGGATGAGCGTAGCGAAGATTCCATTTCACTACACTGGAGAAAAAAATCCGGAATGTTTTTTTTTTCTGCTTGTATTTTTGTGTGTCTGTTAACACGATTCCGGCTAAACCAATAGGCCTACTCCAATTACGATGAAATTTTGTGGAGGCCTTCGAAATCTCTGAACTTAGAACTGCCACGTTTTTGAGCGCAATCAAAAAATTATTCCTCACGAAAATCGCAATTTTACGATTTTTTTCAATTTAAAAAAAAAATCGACTTAGGCCTATAACACCTAGGACATGTTTTATCCGATTGTAATGATTTTTTCACAGAACCTATTATTATTAATTACGGTATTATTATTATTATTATTATTATTATTATTATTATTATTATTATTATTATTATTATTATTATTAGGGTCATTCTCAAACGTAATGACCATATTGAAAAAAATGCTTGCAAGAAAAAATTATAACATAAAATTGGATGCCTCCTTTAACAATACATTATCCAATAATTTGTTCTTACAGCCCTAAAAGGGTTTATCTAAAAAAACAAAAATGTTTTACATACAAGCATTTTCATCAATCCAAGTGTACGAAAATGTCATGACTGTTACCGGACATAAAAGTGACAATTGATGTAAGAAGTTATTTATTAAATCTATATTCATGTGCACTATAGTTTTAGTTACATTATCACACAAAACTAATACATTCAATAAAATATACATTTTTATTTTAATCACTTTTTATAATACCAAAATGTCAAGAATGTTACTCAAATTTCAAAACCTGGTAATTAACTTACTAATAATGGACAAATGGCAAATCAAATTTTATCAAGATCACTGTTAGCAATGAAGTATTAATATTATAAATAAGATTAAAAATGTGATTCAGTTATTTTAAACTTTAAATAAGACTTAATTTAATAATTAGCTCGGGTAACGGTGTTGACAAAAAGTAACAGTCTTGACAAAAAAGTTACTTTTCTAACAGTAATAATTTTTTTCTAAGATCATGTTGCTTGTTAGTGTACAAATCAGTCAACCTAAAGATAAAATCCATCTAATCCAACAAGTTTGTGTTGAGTTTAAAGTAAAGAGACACTACGGGTAACGGTCTTGACAAAAAGTAACATTCTTGACAATGTGATCACTAGAAATCAATAAAAACAAGTTTTTTGTTACTTTTGATAGGCCTAATGGCAATGAATTACAACCTCTCCCTTCAAAACACATCTACAGTTGCAGGAAATTAATGCAGTAATCCACGATGCCCTTGGTAATGTTACTTTTTGAAAGTAACATACCTGACAAGTAACGGTCATGACATTTTTATATTCATAAATAAATATCAGTACAAATGCCATGTGCATAAAAGTAGGGTTGTGTTTTCTAGGATTTGGAACTTGATTGTAATGTAATTATAGTGTTTAATCAAAGATAAAATTAAAAATTAATGATCTTAACTTGGTAACATTCATGACCAATAATTGGATGAGCGTAGCGAGCGTAGCGAGCGAAGCGAAGATTCCATTTCACTACACTGGAGAAAAAAATCCGGAATGTTTTTTTTTTTTTTTTTTTTTTTTTTTTCTTTCTTTCTTTCTTTCTGTATTTTTGTCTGTTTGTTAACACGATTCCGGCTAAACCGATACTCCGATTGCGATGAAATTTTATGGAGACCTTCGAAATCTCTGAACTTAGAACTGCCACGTTTTTGAGCGCAATCGGAAAATTATTTCTCATGAAAATCGCCATTTTACGAATTTTTTCAATTTTTAAAATATTTCTTCGACTTATAACACCTACATGCTTCATTCGATTTTAATGATTTTTTCACAAAACCTTTATTTTATGAATTAAGATATTCGTGTGAAATTTGAGCGCAATCGAAAAATTATTTCTCATGAAAATCGAAATTTTACACGTTTTTTCTTTTTTTAAACAAGTCTTTGACTTATAACACCTACATGCTTTATCCTATTGTAATGAATTTTTCACAGAACCTTAATTTTATGAATTAATATATTCTTGTAAAATTTGAGCGCAATCGAATAATTATTTCTTATGAAAATCGCAATTTTACGATTTTTCCTTTTTTAAAATTACGATTCATAAAAAAAATTAAAAAATAAAGTCAATTTTTTTATTTAATTTAATTTAATTTAAAAAAATTATTCGACTTTGTAATAATTTTGTCACAGAACAACAGAAAATCCTCATAACACATGGCAGCTCAATGCACCAATTACGCTCATCCAACAACGCGGCGGGACTTAAGCGTTTTCCTAGTTAAAATACTCGCCGTTTATTTGTTCCCTTCTCAATTTTAACAGATATCATTGAAAAATCAAACAAACTTCAATGGTGTCATATCATGGCCTCTTGTTCTTGTCTTCTTCATTGATCCACTGCCTTCTACAATTTATTTTTATTTATTTTTTGCACGGCAACGGTCATGACATCAATATTATTACCACAGTGGGGACGAACACTCCTTACTTGATATTTCTTGGAAAATGTTATTATATATAAAAATGTCTTGAACATCGATTACTTAATTATTATTTCTGCTTTCATTTTCACCAAAGGTTAAAATAGTATTAAGTGAAAAATCCAAACAGCTTACTGAAACACTTCTGGTTTTGTGGATAGGGACATAGGTTTTAGCACATTTTGCATTACAATAGTAAGGGTACGTCTGTAATCGTTTTTCGACTGCTACCCTGCTAAAAACTTGCCTGCTCTGTGCTAGCCTGCTTACACCTCGCCTACTCAGCGATTTTGTCAACAACTACTCGAAGCCTGCTTGGCCTGCTTATCATGGCTTCCCACTGCCTACTTAACGGACATACGTTTTTAAGTCGCTCTCAAAACCCACCCACGAGAAGGCGGTAGCTTGAGTCTTTTTTATAAATTTGTAAACAAACAAACTTTCTTGTGTTTGTTAGTCCATGTGCGTTGTATCTCTCGTTTTTGGCTTGTCATAGGGTCTAGACCATGGTCTAGACCTAGCATAACCTCGTTGGTCAAGGTCAAGAAGTTAAAAATAAATTTAAAAACATCAAACTATATCACAAAACATTCAAAATGCTACATTTTGGCTGGCTAGGCCTAGGTCTAGGCTACCCTACGCTAGGCCTAGGCCCCACCTTTACCTAGCTATGCCCTAGGGCCTCGGCCTAAAACATGCATTTAGTTGTTTGAATTCCTGACACTGCTAATTTTATACGTGGGTAGAAAATAATTCATTAAATATAAGATCTTAGGAACAATTTAAATTAATTAATTACAATCCTGCTTGCATTTCACTTCTTCGCATTCGGCCATCTTGAAGTAGGCGAAGTAGGCTCACAAGCATACACTTTCGGCGACTACGCTCGGGTGCTAACCAAGCAGACGACCGATGCCTACTTGTGACATTTCGACGCCAACTTCATCACGTGACTTCCGGCTAACGAGTCGACTTAGCCAAGCAGACTCGCTCAAAAAGTCGATTACAGACGCACTCTGAATTAAAGATCGGCCTTACAAGATAGAAGTGCAAAAATTTATGGAGTTAATAAAAACTATAAGTATTCTGAAAATGTACAACCAAAATGTATGCAAATCAATATCTTGATCTAAAAAAAAAATAATATTAAGGTGGGACAGCACAAGGGTCATTTTATTTGAGAATGACCCATTTATTGGATGAGCGTAGCGAGCGTAGCGAGCGAAGCGAAGATTCCATTTCACTACACTGGAGAAAAAAATCCGGAATGTTTTTTTTTTTTTTTTTTTTTTTTCTTCTTTCTTTCTGTATTTTTGTCTGTTTGTTAACACGATTCCGGCTAAACCGATACTCCGATTGCGATGAAATTTTATGGAGACCTTCGAAATCTCTGAACTTAGAACTGCCACGTTTTTGAGCGCAATCGGAAAATTATTTCTCATGAAAATCGCCATTTTACGAATTTTTTCAATTTTTAAAATATTTCTTCGACTTATAACACCTACATGCTTCATTCGATTTTAATGATTTTTTCACAAAACCTTTATTTTATGAATTAAGATATTCGTGTGAAATTTGAGCGCAATCGAAAAATTATTTCTCATGAAAATCGAAATTTTACACGTGTTTTCTTTTTTTAAACAAGTCTTGAACTTATAACACCTACATGCTTTATCCTATTGTAATGAATTTTTCACAGAACCTTAATTTTATGAATTAATATATCTTGTAAAATTTGAGCGCAATCGAATAATTATTCTTATGAAAATCGCAATTTTACGATTTTTTCCTTTTTTAAAATTACGATTCATAAAAAAAATTAAAAAATAAAGTCAATTTTTTTATTTAATTTAATTTAATTAAAAAAAATTATTCGACTTTGTAATAATTTTTCACAGAACAACAGAAAATCCGCATAACACATGGCAGCTCAATGCACCAATTACGCTCATCCAACAACGCGGCGGGACTTAAGCGTTTTCCTAGTTATTATTTATTCATCATCATAAGACATGGTAGACCTACATACACAAAAATACATGCAGATTGTATTGGCCTCATGAAGAAAGGAATGCAAGAAGCGCGACCACATCCCATCCACCTGGATCTGTGTCCTGCATGCATATAAAATTAAACTAAAAGTAGAGATAGCCTAAATGATAAGTTTAAAGAAAGTAACATAACGATATAAATTAATACTAAATATTGTAGGCCTAATTGATTTGTGGAAATGATCTTAAATAAGTGATGATTATGAGATAACAGGTGAGATGAGTAGGCCTATGAGGTGATTGTTGATAAGAGCTATGGGGGCCTTAGAATTAATCATGCATTCCTATAGGCCTACTGCCCTACTGAGCAAAAAGGTCCTAACTACACTTTTGGTCTATTTTGAGTTAAAAGCATCATTCACAACTAGTTCTAAGGCGTAAGGCGTAAGTCGTAAGAAATTCTAGGCGTTTACAACAACCATGTCATTTTCATTGCTACTGCGTATTGCGCGTACAACCAGCTGTGGAATGAAATAGGCCTAAGCAGGAGTGGGGGGTCCTTGTTCGTGAATTGGCTCGTCGTAAAAAATCTGTGGTAGAATTGGATTTTGGGCAATTCGTTAGGACATAAACTATACACCTTGCGACTTAGGACGTGTTGTGAACGTTCTGATTGAAACACATAGGCCTACTTGGCAATACAAAATATTACGCCTTAGGCCTTGCGCCTTACGCCTTAGAACTAGTTGTGAATGATGTTTTGGACGTACCATTGCTTAAGAATAACATTCTCAATCTAATGTGCTAAGCTAGAAAGCCCTAACTCCACTATAAATAGGTGTAGCTTTGTCGTGTACTTTGCTACAAAATTATGAGCATTTACTAAGGAAGAAGGACCTATGTTCACTTTTGCCATGTAGATATGGCTTTTTAACCTAGTATTTTAAGGCAAATAGGCCTAACAGACGGTGGAAGTAAATTGTTTTCAAATGCTGTGAGATTTTCATCGCAAAAAGCCCTAGCCTAACTACTGTACCGTAATTAATTGGATATCATTATGATCCCTCTAAATAAATTCCATTTGATTTTCAAACTTCATTATTATAATTGTTTTCAAATTACAATTAAAACACTTTTTTCAATGGCAGAGGATATTCTTACGGCATACCGTAAGAATTACTAGAAATTATTCTTACGGTATGTGTTTTCATTGGTTGTCTCATCACGTGACTCATCAACAGGCGCGCCGTAAGAATAGTGTAGGCCTATAGTAATTCTTACGGTCTATGCCTACTATGACCATGCACTAGGCTAGGCCTAACGTCGGTACTTTTTCGGTTGGTGTGCTCCCCTATTAATACACTGTTTTTTTGCACTAAATCTAAAGTACCTTCTAAACCTTTAACGTCGCTATTTTAGGCGAAAGTACTTTTCTGTTGAAAGTCTTTTATAATTAAAATAGCGACGTTAAAGGTTTAGAAGGTACTTTTTAGTGCAAAAAAACGTGTATTAATAGGGGAGCACACCAACCGAAAAAGTACCCTAACGTCGCTATTTTACATCTAAAGTACCTACAAAACCTTTAACGTCGCTATTTTAAATCTAAAGTACCTACAAAACCTTTAACGTCGCTATTTTAAATCTAAAGTACCTACAAAACCTTTAACGTCGCTATTTTAAATCTAAAGTACCTACAAAACCTTTAACGTCGCTATTTTAAATCTAAAGTAGGCCTAGCCCTACCTACTGATCAAAAACTGGGCATAGCTAGGCCTACCAAACGAAAAAGTTCGCTCCATGCCGTAAGAATAGTGTGTAGGCTAGTAATTCTTACGGCATGCCGTAAGAATATCCACTACGTTTTTCAATTTACCCTAGGCCCTACTGAAAACTAAGTTTTTCGAAGATGTCCTATCTTCAAAACCATGTTTTAGCCCTACTTTATAAACTTTCATCTAGGGCAGTAGGCTACAATTCAATTTGGAATTCTTTATTTAGCACAACTGCTATTTTTGTACATTACATTTGGTTATCTTAAACTAATTATAAATTCAAATAACTTTTTCGAAAAGTATTTACATTTTTTGTTTCCTATTTAATGGTAGGGCCTAGGTTGTTGTATTCTCTGACACTCTACAGACCACACCTAGGCCTACTTACTTTTGCATCTTTACTTGGTGGCGAGAGTTCCATCTCAAATACTGGATTGTCTAAATGGCCTACTATTACAAAATAATAACTACCAGCCATCTTCAAGACTTAAAACATTCACTAAAACTTAAAAGAAACAATTTCCATTTGTCACATTGACAGCAAAGATTATTGACAGTTTGTTGGCCTAATCTGACAGCACAACAACAGCTGTCAGACACCGCCTTCTAAAATCACGTAGGCTAAATTTAAAAGTCTAAAATGTCGTCTTCGATGTTGGGGAAAGATTTATTATTTTAATAATGTCTGTATTTCATGATGAAATTGAAATCGAAGATTTTGAATACGACGAAGACGAAGATATATATTACTACCCTTGCCCGTGTGGTGACAGATTTCAGATATCAAAGGTAGGTAGGCCTAGGTGTTCCAAGCATGTGATCATATGCATACATAACCTAACTTTCTTACTTGATATCAAAATCTTACATGCCTAGGGCCTGTGCTAGGGCCTTGATTGAACCACGATGATGGGGGCTTCAAGGTCTAAAGCTAGACTATTTCGTATTGCATTCACAAAACCTAGGCTTACTTTTGTACTGTTTGCCCAGTGTCGGTCACACACACGCAGGTGTGTTTGGCCTTTTCCTTCCTGCAAATTAGTATTTAAGACCTCGTTTATAAACACAAACCTTTCATACAGTATGGTCTACATATTTTACGAGATAACTTTCTGAAAGTCAGTAAACAATTGTATCATCTTTATTTCAGGAAGAATTGGAGGCTGGTGAAGAAGTTGCAACTTGCCCTAGCTGTTCATTAGTAATTAAAGTAATTTATGATCCGGTAAGTAGGCCCTAGCTACATACCGGTACGACATAAGACATTGTGATCATGAAACCAACAGTTTGCTTATTTAGAGAGTGCTAACTGAAAACTATGCAAACACGAATGACGTTGTTTTTTCTAGGAGAACTTCCAAAAGGATAATTCAGATAAGGAAGTAGTACCGAGTCGAAAGGAGAAACTCCAGACAGCTTGAGATGGCTGCACGAGGCCGTGGTCGGGGCAGGGGAGTCAACATGTCTTTCAACATGGAACAGTTGGGCTTCGCTCAGGGGGAGGCGTTACCCGGTCCCGTCCTACAGCCCCCTCCGATCTATCCCAAGATGGAGCGCAAACCCGTGCCGCTACATATGGATCCGGAACTAGAGTATCTCCTCACGTTGAAGCGAGACTTCGTAGACTTTGTGCGCGACTCGCCCTCCTACCTGCGGCCGACCGCACTCAAGACCGACATCGACCGCTACTCGGATCGCTATCAAAGCGCACAACCGGAACTAGATCTCCACTGGACCCAAATGCCTGTCGAACTCAGGCCGCAAGCTACAAAGAGGAAAGCAAAGTTACCAACAAAGGTAACTATGGTACTTGCTACCGTAGGTAGGCCTGCTAGGAAAATGGATTGTATGTTTAATCATTATAAAAATAAAATAAATAGTCTATAACTGACAAGGTAGATTGCCTACGGTCCCACCTAAACCGAAAATGTTTGGCTTGCAGCATCGCCAATCGGGGCTGGACTGGTTCACCGGGACGAATCCCAGTGGGCCGCTGCTTAATAAAATAAAATATTTAACATGCTTTCAAATGAAAGTTTCCATTTCGTTATCTCCCAAGCATAATAGGCCCTACATCATCATCATCTTGTTTTAGTAGTTTCTATGTTTGAATGGAATAGAATATTTACTGGCATCTTTGATTGCAATGTTTACATTTTGACACAATCGGTGGCTGCTCAGTAGGATATAGGCTAGTATTATGTAAAAATATGAATATAACAAAATAGTAAATTATGATAAATCGATATGTACAAGGGTATAAGACATAACACTTAACTTTTCAACAGTCATTTTAATAATATGTATCAGGCCGGGTCAGTTAGGGTCGGTACGTCAGTGCGAGGTATGTTGGGGCCGTAAAAAAGGGTTTATCAGGGCCGGTCACTGTCACCAAGAGTGCTAGTAACAGTAACACAGATTGACTGATGATGATGATGATGATGATAGATACTACTATACCCTCCACCCGGCGCTTTACGTCTAATATTTATGCAGTAACAAAGAGATTTCTGTGAAACATCGGTGGCTTTGTGATTCTTGTAAGTAGCCTTTTGAAGAGCAATGTGGAATAAGAGTTCCATGTCTCCAATGCGTCCCGACTGGAGATCAAACCCAGAACCTCTGGCTTAACGCACCATACCTCTAACCAATTGAGCTATTGAGACACAAGACACACATTCATTGCTTTTTTTTTGCTTTGCTTTTTGTTGTGAATGTTGACATCCATGATGTGAATCGAACAGGAGACTGCAATGTAGCTCTCATTACCGGTACTGAAAGAAAACATGGAAAAATCCAATCACTTATCATCTCCCATGAGTTGGGTAATATGAATAGGTATGAGGTTATTAAGCATAAGCCCGCTTTGAGGACATTATAAGTGAATGATAGCAATCGTCATAAATTATTATTTAAGTAAAACACACTTAATTTTCCATGTTCCTTGTTTAGTGTAGGCCTACTCAAAGCTACACAAGTTTCTCGATTTGGTTAGTCGGGAAACACTCTCGTAGGTGTAATTGTTGCCCCAAATACAATTTTTTTTTTAAATCGGCAGCCAAGCTCTCCTTCAAAAGTCTTTGGCTGTGAATGTTGTGAGATATAGAATTTGAGCCAATCTTTTCATTATTCCTCCCTAGTTTCGCATTGAAAAGAAGTAAGATCATTTCGCCTGTTGACGAGCGCCAAGCCAACCATTTTCGTGGTAAAAAAAAATAAAAATGTTAAAAATCAAAATCATAAAAAAAATTACTTGGCCATTGAATTTGGTTCATTATGATAACTTTAAATATGTCAATGGCCAAGTAATTTTTTTAATGATTTTGAGTTTAACATTTTTACTTTTTTTACCACGAAAATGGTTGGCTTGGCGCTCGTCAACAGGCGAAATGATCTAACTTCTTTTCAATGTGAAACTAGGGAGGAAGAATGAAAAGATTGTCTCAAATTCTATATCTCACAACATTCACAGCCAAAGACTTTTGATAGAGAGCTTGGCTGCCGTTTTTTGCCGTTTTTTTTTTTTTTTTACAAATTTTTGTATTTGGGGGGGATATCACATCTATTTGCTGTTTGTTTCATATCAAGGCATGAAATACTTGTAAATGAAAATTCAAAGAAAGAGGGAAATTTCAAAATGTAATTATCCATCTAAATTGCTGGATGTATACGGCTTAGATGGAGTTTATTCACTTTCTAAATTTTTGTAAAAATTAAATTGGTGGCTGCATAGTTCAGTTGGTGAGAGCATAGCCCGGATGGCTAAGGTCATGCCTAATTTCATGCTGATAACTCATTAGGTGCCGTCATGGTGAATGCTGGAAATCAAGATAAAAATAATATAAACTACTAGGGATGGGGGTTGAAAAAATGTGGTTGAGGAAATGAGAATAGGCCGATTGGGTTAAAACTTAAAACACATTAAAACATAATTTTAATAACTAATTTGAATAAAAATTCAATTTTGGTTTAGAGCTATGAATTATTCCAATTTTAGGGGATGATTTAGGGGGTGTTGGGGGTGGAATATCGCTTGCCTCTCGGCGGATTATTTTTCATATTATTATGTTATGTACCATCATGCCAAATTTCATACTGATAACTCATAGGTGCCTTCATTGTGAATGCTGGAAATTAAGGTATAATATAAACTATAGGGAACCACAAGTCTTCCGCGGGAAGCGAGTTCAGTGCATTGGAAGAGAATGTCCCCATAAGAATAGCATTGGGCTATTTTTAAAACGCTTGTATCTTTTGAACGAGAAGTATTTAAGAAATATCATTCACAGTACGTTAATCACCATTCTTTTCTTAACACATTTGATGCATTTAATTTATAAAGGTCGCAACAGAATTTGAATAAACGTTGTTGAAACACATGTATGTTTCGCATTTTGGAGCCATTCAATGGAAAGAGACGCAAGGTAGAAAAGAGAGAGAGAACCAATGCATGCGCACGGCCGACTAGCGAGGAGCAGCTTTGCACGTACAGCATCCAAGTGCACGGCGAGCTCGGCTGTCCGACATGTTTGTTTCTTCGATTCAACAGCCAATCACGGAGGATCGGCACGCGACGCAGATGAAAAATGCAAACAGCATCTTGTTAAACTCGAACTCATTTAAATTCTAAACATGGTATAAATATTCTACTATATGTGATAGTTGAAGAAAAGAATGGTTTATGACGTAGCCCTAATGTGAATGATATTTCTTAAATACTTCTCGTTCAAAAGATACAAGCGTTTTAGAAATAGCCCATTGCTATTCTTATGGGGACATTCTCTTCTAATGCACTGAACTCGCTTCCCGCGTTAGACTTGTGGTTCCCTATTAAGGATGGGGGTTAAAAAATGTGGTTTAGGAAATGAGAATAGGCCAATTGGGTTAAAACTTAAAATACATTAAAACATAATTTTAATAACTAATTTGAATAAAAATTCAATTTTGGGTTAGAGGTAGAGCTATGAATTATTCCAATTTTAGGGGATGATTTAGGGGGTGTTGGGGGTGGAATATCGCTTGCCTCTCGGCGGTTTATTAACTCTGATATTTTTATCTAAACCCATGCCAAATTTCACGCATGGAGCCCACGTGTTATATATTTATTAATGGTTTTGAATTTAAATGGTTTTTATGGTTTAAAATGGTTTAAATGGTTTTGGTTTTGGTTTTGAAAGCAAAAGTGCATGAGTCTAAGGTACATCTAAGTGTGGTCCAAGGTTCATAGTTCTGAGATGTACCGTTTTCTCTGTAGGCTCTTATTCTTCTCTGTCAGAACCCACCAGCCACCCACCCACCCAGCCAGACGGAATTTTTTAGACCAAGTTGAGGCACTTTTTTAACACATAACGGGTTATCGGATGGGGCTGATTTTTTTTTTTGAAGGTCATGGACCACATCAGGTCAAATACCGAGTTTCAAGATTGTAAATATTTCGGGACGGCGTGTGCAGATAGCTGAAAACCCCCCAACTCGGGTAGGAGTAAACAGGGTCGAGTTAGTCATCGCTTTCTAAGCAGTCGCGTGCGCTTGGCTACGGGCGAACGACCGTGGCCCTAGATTATTTACTACAATTCAGAAATTACAAAAGAAGTTTGTAACAATCACTTGGAACTTAACCGGTTATGTAGGTTTACTGTTTTTGCTAGTATAAATACTTGCTCCCTAATTGTACAGTATCCATAGGCCTATCTATTAGATTTTTTTTCAACGTACAATTAGACACCTTGACAAAACCTATATTTGTATCATGTACAGAACTAGGCCTAATGGTGAATAAATTATCTTATCTTATGTTAATACATTAGCTTTCTTTTGCAATGTTTTAGTAAATAAAAATGTTAATTTTATAAATGAGGATACTAAAGTTTTGCCTCAACTTAACAAACTCGAATAATATTTAGCATAATAGTTGGAATTTAGGTAATTTGGGACTAACTTGGTGGATAGAATTAGAAAATGGGCAGGGGCAGATTTAACGGGCTCTATTTTATCGAGTGCTGGAAGTGACCCAAAACAATAAAAATTGATTTTTTGCAGATCGAAAGTAATGTATTACACCAGTTGAGAGTGTGGTTAAATTAACACAAGTTAATTCAGGTGAACTAAGCAACTGCACGTTCCGCAAGCAAATTTATCTAAAAACAGATTTTAGGCAATCAAAATTACTGCTTTACCCCCGCCCCCCCCCCCCCACCCGCCCCCCCAAAAAATGCCGCAGACCCCAACTATACCACACAACCCAAGGGCTGGTTCATTTTGCATCCCGGGCCACTTATATAGTCCCAGTCCAGCCCTGTTGCCAATACATACATTTTGCAATTTTTATGTTCCTAAACCATTACCTACCAAGATAAACTGTGTACATAAGAAATGTAAACAATCATAGGCTAGAACTTTGGGAACTAAAAAAATATCAGATGTAGGTTCCAGTAATAATCTTTTTGCTAACAAGGTTCACAAATTTACAAATCTATTGATCATTAAAACTTTGTAGCTCACATCTCAGCAATGTAGGTAACTAATTTGCAGATCAATGACAAAATATATCCATACTGACCTAAATTCTTTGAAGTTTCTGTCTAGTAAATTCACAGAGTTCAATGTTGTTTAGTTCCTAACTAATGTATAGGTACTAGTTTAAAATACGCTGTGGCTATTTAACCGTAGCTACGGGAAAATTACGCTTCTCAATTCGTCCGTAGCATGAACGAACATTGGCGGAAATCAGCGAAGGTACTCAAACTGTGGGTACGGAAAAATTAGGCCTGCTAAATTGACCGTAGGAACGGGAAGTAAATTACGGTAAAATTACTTTTTCCATTTAAATGTCGTCGTCCTTTTTGCTGTTTTGGTAACAAAAAAATCTTCCAAGACCTTTAACGTTGCTATTTTAAACGAAAGTCCTTTTTCGGTTGTCGTCGTCCTTTTTTGCTGTTTTAGTAACAACAAAAAACCTTCCAAGACCTTTAAAAGTCCTTTTTAGGCTGCCTACCTACACGTCGAGGTGTAGAGATAAGGCTTTTCCTTAAAATAGGCATAGGCCTAGCACTTTTTAAACGCTTTTATCATCTAGAATTGTGTTTGCGACGGGGCCGAACGTAGTGAAATCATTTGCAGAAAAAACATGGACCCAAATAGAATGGTAAAAAAAACGACCAAACGAAAATTTGAACCGCCGACCTTTCGCATAGAATTCGAACGCGCTACCACTCTGCCACAACGCACTGTGATACTTGAACCCATTGGCCTAGTTAGGTGGTATCGTACGGCCTTCAGCGCCGCCGATCTTCGTTCATGCTATGGACGAATTGAGGAGCGTAATTTTCCCGTAGCTACGGTTAAATAGCCACTTCGTTTAAAATATCATACCAAGTCTTTGTTTTTCTCCTTAGATTATAGTCCCAACAAAAAAAGTAAAAAGCACACAGGACCTTGCCAGGCGTTTGGAGGAGCTAGAACAGGGAGAAAAGGATACGGACGAAGATGATGAGGAGGAAGAAGAAGAGGGAAAAGAAAAGAAAGAAGGCGAAGAAGATGAAGAGGAGATGGAGAAAGACGAAGTTGACGAAGAGATGGACGCTGGAACGGATTACGTCAACAACTATTTCGACAACGGTGATGGCTTCCTAGACGAAGACGATGACATGGATGATGGCCCCACATACTAATTAAATAAAGATCATTAAAGTAATTTAGCCTGAAAGTCTTGTCTGGTTTGTTTGTTTGTTTTATTTGGTGCCGTTTCTGGCAAGTAGGCTATCGGTATCGAAATAATAGTCGGCCATACAAGGCTTAAATTGAAAATGATTTAACTATTCTATTATTGCATTAAAAATCTTCTTAAAACGTCAACACCATTAGATTCACATATCAAATATTATATTTTATGTGGGAAATACCTAAATGTCTAAATCACGTGTTCATTATCATTGTTAAAACTTAAAACTAATGTGTTTCACTACGTAGTACCTAAGCCAACTTCGAGTTCAAGAAAAATAAAAGTTGCAATTGTGCATTTAACTAAAATGCTTCTGAAATTCATAGGCCTAAGCAGAATCACAAGCAACAACTCACCAAGGCTAGTGCGGTAAAGGGTACCATACATTTAATATTTTTTTACATTTACAATGGTTACTAGTAATTCCTACATTGTCATATTTTGCAGGAACTTTAATGCAGAAATGTTGAATTTATATCCACACTTGGTTTCAAACAATATGTCTTAATCATTGTGAAACATAAGCATAGTCCAGAAAGACCTAAACATTTAAAAAATGAGTTTCAATTTGTAAATTACCATAAAACCTCTTAACTAAGGAATAAGAAAACTAACCTGTGGGTTCAAGTTTATTTGAACAGTTAAGTTGGAGGCAAGGTTAAAAAGTCGAGTAAATTGACTAGTTTTCACAAATTTTTACTCGACATGGGTGAATTAATTCAGAAATGAGTGTAGGCCTACTGCAGCTCATAGATTCTTTATTAAAGTTTACGTGAAATTTATGAACTTCCTTTGTTAATCAGTTTTTTAACTGAATAGGACAGACATTAAAAAATTAATAAATAGATCATCCGGAAAACCTTGCCTCCGTGCTAGCCTTGGCGAGTCATATATACTTTGTTTGTAAGCCTAAATCTTCATCAGATTCACCCTGAACAAAAACACAATTTCTTATCCACGCTGCAATTCCTAGGAAGAAATCAACAAAGCAAACAAGGGTCATTACAGCACCCAAGTTACATAATTGCATGTTACCTCATCATCTTGGGCAGGTTCCCAAAAATATGAACCTTTGTCACAAACAATTCTTCTGAAAATATAGGAACTAAAGTTCCTTTCAAAAATTTTTGCTGATTGGGTGGTCCACTGCCTCCTAGATGCTCGTCGTGGCTCCTCGTAGCCACGACGAGCATCTAGGAGGCAGTGGGGTGGTCATAGCGCGAGGCTGACAGTGCTGCGATCCCTCGACCTAACTAAGATTACCCTTTTTCTTCTCTTGATTTGGTTAGTCCGGAAACACTCCCGTAGGTGTAATTGTTATTATTTACTACAATTCAGAAATTAAAAAAGTCCGCCCCAACCGGGAATATATATTTTTTTTATTATACATCCATTCAGATGTATAATGCAACTACAATTCAGAGATTAGAATGTTCCCGCCCTGATGGTCTAGTGCAGTGGTTCCCAACCTTTTTCATCTCACGGACCGGCAAAATGATTAAAGTCAATTACACGGACTGGCGCGGCTACAAGGGGTCTGGGGCACAGCCCCAGCCGCCGGAGGCGCAATTTTTTTTGGTGTTTTATACCCCTAGACGGCCTGTACAGCGATCTGAGCAACAGTATACACATACATCATTCAAATCATCGTTAAAAATATATGAATAAATTACTAATTATCGATTGTTAAACTTTTTTAGTGATGTTGATTATAATTATGTACGTATCACTAATAATAATTTAGCTTAGGATTGCGCGTTTACAATCGTGGTTGTTTCTACGCTCGGGTTTCTGCGCAACAAGCCCTCAAAGTGTCCCCTCCTAAGAAAATATAATTTATGGCGTTTTCCACTGGCCGCACTGAGTGCAAGTAGCATATTCCACTGGTAGCTGAAAATCGCACTCGTGCAAAAATATCGTATTCCACTGGGCGGACTGCACTCGCTCCGTGCACTCGCAGTGCGCACTGAGCCGCACTGACTCCGAGGGTCAGGGCAATCTTTTCAGTGCAACCGTAGACCCGCGAAATTTGGTTGTGTTGTTAGATTTGATCGACTTTTCGTTGGATAGCAGCGACGATGAGTTGATCAATCATTATCAGAATTGTCTCAGAGAAATCACAAACTACGTAGAAGATGTAGTCCACATGTATTCTGACATAGAGGTAGATTTGTATAACATTTTAGTTTGAGGTTATGTTTGTTGTTTACTGTTCAGTCCAGTTGGGAACGGCAAAAATATGCATTGGCCAATTGCCTTCGACTTTTTCCCCATTCTCATCCACCACAATTGCTTCGAAAGCGTATGAAGACATATTGATAGTGAAGATTGCCACTCAATATTATGCACTGAAAAAATAATCGTATTCCACTGACAGTTGCACTCAGGGCAGCACTGGTGCCGTGCATCACGTGACCGTGACGTTTCAGTGCGCACTGACGTCGCACTCAGTGCGGCCCAGTGGAAAACGCCATTAGTCTCCATCCCAAGTACAGGTAAAATAATAAAGTTTAAAACCAAATTTTTGAATTTTTACACATTTCTAAAATATTATCAAAATTACAACAAATATGCAACAGCACTTCGTGGACCGGTAGCAATTAGTCCGCGGACCGGCACCGGTCCGCGGACCACCGGTTGGGAACCACTGGTCTAGTGGTTAAGACGCCTGCCTGGAATGCGGGAGATCCGTGGTTCGATTCCCGGTTGGGGCGGACTTTTTTAATTTCTGAATTGTAGTAAATAATAATAGGATTACGTACCCTATTGCAAGCCCACCATTTTTGACACATTTTTGCAGTTCAAAAAGGCACCTTGGCTTGGAATTGATGTCAAATTTATGGTTATCTACATGCATACATACATTTGAAAACTATCAAAATCGATGGGATTTAGGTACCCGACAACACATGACAATTTGGTTGGGGTACGAGCATTCCTTCTTGGTGAAAATATGACTTGAAACATGCTCAAAATCACTTTAAGGATGTTAGTTACGACTGTCTAATTCGTCAGTTTCAATTGCCCAGCGATTCTGACCAAATGGGTGGGGCTACAACGTTCATATTTTACATGGACATTAAGGTAATAGTGGTGTAATTCCCTTTGAAAGAAAATGTTTAAAAAAGTTGCTGGAAGGCTTCCAAATAAAGGTTTTAAAATAAGCCTTATACAGGCATACAATCAACAAGTAAAAGTAACTATAGTTACGTGACAATAATCACCTACATTGTTTACACTAGGAAAACACTTAAGAGCGTTCACCACCTGCGTTTCAGGCATTTTGCTGTTTGCTCGGCTGAATGACACCACAGTTGTTAGAAATTTTGAACATATCTCACGAAAGTGGAAATAAAGGTCTCTATAGTAACACATTCCTAAAATTAGTTTTGAAATAATTTATAAAAAATAAATAAGATTTCACAAATTTCAATTTTGTTCAAAAGTGCAAAATTGACTATATTCGTGAATTTTTTCTGGCTGATCAAGTCAAAATTTTGAAAATCTATTACTGTTAGAACGTCCATGTATGCTTTATTGACAAGTTTGCAAAATTGTATATACGTAGGATGCTTCTTGGCTGAGCGAACCGCTATTTACTAACTGCCACCGCGTTGTTGGATGAGCGTAATTGGTGCATTGAGCTGCCATGTGTTATGCGAGTTTTCTGTTGTGCTGTGGAAAAATCATTATTAAATTGAAATTTTTTAAATTAAATTAAATAAAATAAAAAATTAACTTTTTTTTTTAAATTTTTTTTTTAATAAATCGTAATTGTTTTTAAAAAATCGTAAAATTGAAATTTTTATAAAAAATAATTTCTCGATTGCACTCAAATTTAACAACAATAATATTAATTCATAAAATTAAGGTTCTGCGAAAAAATCATTTCAATCGGATAAAGCATGTAGGTGTTATAAGTCAAAGAATTGTTTAAAAAAAGAAAAAACCCGTAAAATTTCGATTTTTATGATAAATATTTTTTCAATTGCGCTCAAATTTCACAAGAATATTTTAATTCATAAAATAAAGGTTCTGTGCAAAAATCAATAAAATCGGATAAAGCATGTAGGTGTTATAAGTCGAAGAATTTTTTTTTTTAATCGAAAAAATCGTAAAATTTTTCCGATTGCGCTCAAAAACGTGGCAGTTCTAAGTTCAGAGATTTCGCAGGCCTCCATAAAATTTTATCGCAATCGGAGTATCGGTTTAGCCCGAATCGTGTGGACAAACAGACAAAAAAAAGAAAAAAAACATTCCGGATTTTTTTCTCCAGTGTAGTAGAATGGAATCTTCGCTTCGCTCGCTACGCTCATCCAAAAAAGCAAGTCTTTAGACCACTATATTTTTTCATTCTATTGTTAATTGGTAATACCATAGCAATTAAATCGACTTTGATAAAATTATTGTATTTTAACAAATAATTTTGCAATGGAACTTGAAAAAGTAATGAGATCCCACACATAACAAAAACTTGTAAAAATACAGCCAAACCTTACACACTCAAAAGAAATGAGATCTAAAAAAGGTGGATTTTGAAGGCCTCCAGAAAATTTCATCGAAATTGGATTATCGGTTTAGCTGGAATCGTGTTAACAAACCCACAAAAATACAAACAGAAAAAAACAAGAAAATCTAAAAAAAATCGTAAAATTGCGATTTTCATGATTATTCGATCGATTTTTCGCACGTGGCAGTTCTAAGTTCAGAGATTTCAAAGGTCTCCAGAAAATTTCATCGCAATTGGAGTATCGGTTTAGCCGGAATTGTGTTAACAAACAGGCAAAAATACAAAAAAAAAAAAAATCCGGATTTTTTCTCCAGTGTAGTGAAATGGAATCTTCGTTACGCTCATTCAATTAAGACTATTTCGACGAGGGTGTGCTGAGTCTGGTTAGCAAGCCCAAAGAATTTTCTTGCATATAACTCCAACAGTACGGAACCAAAGTTCTGCTCTGTGGATGCCGAGCGTCCGCAAGCAAGGCTCTTGAGGTTTAGTTGCACAGAACACAAATATGCATGCATTCCTGTAGAATATCAATCAATCCCCACAGAAGCAAGTGGCTACTTCATTAAGCTCTTCTATGCGGTGTCCAAACTATTGTGGGGATAACATTAAAATCAAACACATGTTTGCAGTTACCCAACATTTTATTTGTGATAAGCAATTCAACCAGGCTATTTTTATTTACAATTTTACATAAAATTACAAACTGTAAGTAAATAAATAAATAAAGGTTAGCTCATTGTGACTATACCAGCAGAAACAGGCTAGGATAGGGGCATGAAATATACACAGCATGAGAAAATCTTGTGAAGTTTAAAAGAACTGTTTGGTGGACACAAATCGACATGACCTAGGAAACTTGTTGTTATTTGGCATAGTAGGTACTTTTTAAGTCATGGGGTGTACATACATATCATTCGACACTCAAATAGTTTGGTGGTACATAATACTTGGTGATCAATTACATTATTTTAATATTTTCTTTAACAAACTGTGAGTTTGGATAGTAGAGGACCCATCTGATGGAAAAAAAGAAATGAGTATAAGGATTTCTAAGTCAAATCTATCTATAACTTGTGTTTTGTTGTGATGTGGGCATCAATCATACAAAGTGCAATATACAATGTTTATATTTATTATTTAATATAATTCAGAAATTACTAAAGTCCATTGCGGACGGAGTTCGAACCCGAGTCTCCCACATTCCAGGTAGGCGCCTTAGCCAACTAGACCACCGAGACAGTAATATTTTAACTTTTGAATTGTAGTTGCATTAGGTAGGCCTATAGATCTGCATGGATGGAATGGAACAGTACTGAACAAAATATCTGTGCCTTTGAACTGACCACCAAACATTATTTTTAATGTTATTACCTAACGCAGTTATGACTTTTTTTTAAATTTCTGAATTGTATTTTTATTAACAATTAACCAACTAATAACTGGCTATCCAAATCAAGAAATACAATGTGTGTTGGCATTTGCCACTTTTAATATTTCAATATGGTTTGATGATTTAAACACAGAGCACTCTCACACGTATAGATTCATACATACTGTATTTATGCGAGTATAGGGTTAGGCCTCGGGTATATTTGAAATTGTCAAGTTCAAAAAGTGGGGTGCGGCCATTATGTGAAGCCATTTATCAATAGTATTTATATCCAAATCTTTAAAATCTGAGTGGTCAAAATAAGGGTGCGGCCTTATCTCGAGGGCGGCCTATAAGCGAGTAAATACGGTAGTAAGGATGTCATAAGGTAGCAACATTTGGATCCTGTTCCAGTCCTGGCATTGTTCCGTTAGCTTGACGGTGCCAGCAGGGGTTGGGGGAAGGGAGAGCGTGGCACCCCAGAGCGCCTGCAGTAATCTAGTCAAATAAACTATATTTAGAGCAGTCATGGTCATTTCTTCAAACAATTACCCAAAAAGATTGGAATTTTCAAAATTGATTTAGTGATACTGGGTACCCTATGACATCCCCACTTCATAGTAGGGTCTAACCATTGGTAGGGTTGCCATAAGCGGGACAGTCCCGATATTCAATTTTAAGTCCCGCGTCTTGCCAATACACCAAGCGGGACAATTTTTGGTGGTTTTCGCACTACAAAAACAACAACATTTTCATTCATTCAATCCGGTATTTCTGGCTAGTTTAAAAAAATTTGCCTGCGGCACTCCAAACCCCCCCTGCTGTTTTTGTCTAGAAAGATTTGTCCTACCAAGAGTTTAAATTATGACAACCCTAACCACAGGTCAAAGCTTGGGAGTGTGTGATTATTGGTCAGTGTGGGCACACTAGTGTAATATATTACTTCTAGCATTCACAGGTTGGTTACAGGTTTTAGGGGGGGGACCTCCAAGACTTATTTTCAGAGAGGGATGTGGGTGAATCTTTGACCAAGGCTGCTACACACCTACTGTAATTTAGTTTATTTTTTTAATTGGACCCTTTAAAATTTAAATTGCAAGTTTATAGTGTTTTTATCATGTTTTGATTGACAATAACTAATGTAGGTAACTCAAAACTACATCCCGCCAGTGGTCGTAAATTGATTTGAAGCTAAGATTCATGTAGCTAATTGATCTTGTTTACTTATTAATTCAATCCCAACAGCCCAGCAATTTGTATTGGTGTTTTATGTAAGGATTACTCTGGTACCTACTAAACAAAAACGATACACAGAATTCCTCACAAGGAATATTTTATCATAGAGATTAATCTCTATGATTTTAGTTTATATTCCAGGTGTAAGTGTCTTAGTAAGACAACCCTCAAAAACTGCCTTGGCAAGCCTAGAATCAAACTGATGAAATAGCTACTGTGGACAGGTAAGGAACCTTAAGTATAGCTCTAGTTGGCGTTGTAGGCACTGACTGGGTTGGCTTGGTCTGTTTTAATTAGTCGCCCAATGTAATCAGTTAATCTACCTGACAAGGTGAGCAGACCTGAAAACACTTTTGTAAAAGTATATTACCGTATACATTTTGATTAGAGATGGGACGAAGCTAACCAAACGTGTAAGATTTACACTTATCCGTGGTTGGTTAAAAGATACTATTTTTTTTTTTTTTTTTTAAATTAAAAAATAGATAAATAGGAATATCATGAAACAGTATTTATTTCACTGAATGATAATTCTTTAAGATCTTTAGTAAATTGTTTCAAATCTATCTGGCTAAATAAATATAATATTATATGCCCTTGAAAATGGAAACTCAGTTTTTTTTGGAAATAAAAGTAATTTTCTATAATACTGTGCGTGATATTTTTCGTAAAGATAGTTATAACATATAGTATACAGTATGCTTATTTCCAACATTAAATTGGGTTGAGGGGAGCAGTAGCACACTACTTCGTTTTTGCAGTCTACCCACTCAGTCACAGGACTGTTTTTCAGTGGGGGACATTATTATTTTTTTAATCAGACCAAGCCAACCCTATAGGCGCCGACGATGACCAACTAGAGACACGCAACGTCAATCAATCAAGCTGGGCACGAATCCACCCGAGGAGAGCGTAAATGGCCCCAGACTGATTCCAAAGATTATTATTATTATTATTATTAATTTCAAAATTATACAAATAATAAAAAATTAAAGGGGCTAAAAACCCCAAAAATTATTTTTTACCACGTGATCTATAGCACAATACTACACTTAAATGACCGTTTAAAAAATTATATCTTGTAACTGTGATTTAACACGAATTTTTTAATTTTTTTGATCCAGAAATTGGCAAAAATTGGTGTTTTGGAAAATTTCCTAAATCGGCTTTAACCTGCTTCTTTTTTGGTCCACATAGATGCTACAGCGTAGTACCAATCTAAAATGCCCCTTTATGACATTGTGTTCTGAAACTGTGCCCAAATATACCCTCAAACCCTCAAAGGTATTTACACAGTCCACACAGTTAGGACACGATTCCGCCTGCAAACAGTGCCAAAACCAACATGGCTAATTTGGAACAACCTTAGAAGTTACTTATAAATAATGTGCTTCGATGCTATAGGACGGCTCCGAAGTCACTGTTTAGATTGACAGACGTGAGTCCACATCACAAGTTAAAAATATTCCATTGAAGCTTGGACCTTCTGCATTGGAAGTAGATACCGTACTCGTAAACTTAAGGCTGTGTGTTCACCAAAAACCAAAATCCAAAATATACATAAAACTGTTGTTATAGAGTATGATCATTAATCACAGCCTTTTGAAAAGATCAAAAAATATTTTTTGGATTTTTTTGGTCGATGCATTTTTCCTCTATTGCTACTTTTTTGAACGATTTTTGGTGCTAAGTTTTTCCAAAAGTATACCATTTGGATGGCTGATATTTTTATTGTAGCTTACACTCATCTTTGACTATAGAATGTGGTATTTTGAAATCTATAGCTTTCATATCTTAAGAGATTCCTTTTTTTTCTTTTGACGGTACAAATACCACAAAAGTACCAGAAAATATAATACACTGTAAAATGTAAGGTATTGAAGATACACATTTCAAAATAACACATTCTATAGTCAAAGATGAGTGTAAGCTACAATAAAAATATCAGCCATCCAAATGGTATGCTTTTGGAAAAACTTAGCACCAAAAATCGTTCAAAAAAGTAGCAATAGAGGAAAAATGCATCGACCAAAAAAATCAAAAAAATATATTTTGATCTTTTCAAAAGACTGTGATTAATGATTATACTCTATAACTACTGTTTTATGCATATTTTGGATTTTGGTTTTTGGTGAACACACAGCCTTAACTACAGGACCAACAAGTTACACAATTTTAAACTTGGTTTTGGGGGGAAGTGGTAACCGTTTAATCACGGTCATTTTAAAGAGTTAAATGTTTAGGAAGTTAACCGTTTTTCCCATTCCTGACTTAAAATACAAGCTGAAAATCAGTTATAGCGTAATATGTGACCAAGTGGGTAGATTAATTAAACACAAATTTATCTACCCTATTTATTTAATCTCACGCAAACACAGTGGAGAACAGAATGTTCAATATATTGGTCCTACTGTTAGAAAGCTGGGCACCGACATTAAATGCAAGCTCAAATTCCATTTTAGTAGGCCTATACAGGAAAGGGACGTAGGCCCAAGACATAATATTATGTATGATTCAATAGCATTGATGAAACTTGAAAGAGCAGGTGAGGACTGTCTACTTCCCTTTTGGCAGTAACAGTTCAACGAATTATAGTTACAAAATGCAAGTGATTGTTTCCATTTTTCTTTTTTGGTATTAAAATCCAGAATATTTGGCTTGAGTAATGACATCGGGTACCCGTAAACCGGTTCTATAGCAACTCAGTACCGACTTTTAGAACCGGTTCTATTTTTTCAAGTTATACTATACAACAGTGAACTTCACGAACACGTTAACTTGCGGTTTTCACGCAAAAAATGGTAATTCTACGCACCGTTTCTTGTGCGGTCTATTTCCACTGAGCCTGTGATGACGTAGCCAGCTATCTATCCTTCCTCGCTAGCTGATTATCAAGCACTCGAACGGCCTTGATGCGCGAGGTTGCTATGACACTTGACTGTCAACAGACGTACATAACAAAGCACGGGCGCCGAAGCCAGCTCACTCTCGGTCGCACAGTGGCTTCCAAAAAACACGCACATAAGGCTGATACATTGAACAAAAATCGACTTTTAAAAACCGGTTCCGAATCGATTCTGGCGTGAAGAAACCGGTTTTAACTTTTTGGACCCGACGTCATCACTAATAATGATTCTTAGTTAAATGCCAATGGTAGGTATTGGTAAAGTATGTATTTTTAATCTGGGGCTACAAGAAAAACTACCTATTGCCATTATTAGACTAACATTGTTATCATTCTATTGTAAGAATAGTTGGCTGCACTGTATCACTCGGATTCAAATGCCACCTGTGATCAGCTTTCAGTTTCAGCATTTCAAGGTCAAACCCGTATGGAGCTAGCTGACTGAAGTGCAAGTCAATTGTTTTGCCAAGCTCTCAAATTCAGCCAGTCAGATGATGTACAAGTGTTCATTATAACGTTTCCTGTAACTGCATAAACGACTCTACTCAAGCTTAGCTAAAAATATGAGTCAACTGAGAAATTTGAAGTTGAGTATCATAGTGTCACTTGTGACTACTAATGTACATGTAGCCTGGTGTTGTTTAATAAAAGAGACCAGCAGATAAGTTTTACACTAAAAGTGAACGCCCTAAGCCTTATTGTGATAGAAGATGTAACAAAATGTTATACCTAATAAAGTTCATGACAAGAAGTTACAATAACTTTGTACGGTAGTCTTATAATTATATGACATCCAGAAAGGGGCCCCATCACCCCAGCAGAGGGGGCATATGCATTCTGGGATAAAGGGGGCTAGATTTACCATGTGATAGGAACAATCAATTTATGATTGTTAAAAAGAACATGCTACTACTAAAATTAGCAATAATACTTCGATGGTACTCGACATGTTGTTTAATGATAAATAAATCTGTTCTTCATGATACACATAGGTAGGTACTTACTCTGTAAATTAGTGTCTAGCATAGGCTCCCTCACAGTGTGCCTGTAAATAAATGATATACTTGCTCCAACGAAAGAATGCAGATGCTTGGTTGTGGTAGGGGTAGAATAAATGCGCGGAAAAAGGAATGTCACCTTTGTGTATGAAAGACAAATATCTTTTACCAACGCAAGCAAAAATTATCTGTGCTAGATCACAGAGTTTGTCCGTGTGCAAGATCCACGCTGAGCTAGCGTGAATAGAATTGACAAAGTTGTAATGTTGGGAAAACAGTCTCGAGCCACCTGCATTCTTTCATTGGGACCACTGTATTGATATACTATCTACTACTATTTATATAAACTAGGAAGCTTCGCAAACGCTTTTTTTAGTCGCGTTGATGGATGAGCTTTTTTTAAGTTTTTAGTTTGCGTGGGATATCTTTACTTTTGCAAGTGCTTTGCTTTGCTGCCTACGCATTGTAGGTGATTGTTGTCAAATTTCTATTGTAACTTGTCAATTGTTATTATTTACCGTAAAAAACTTATATTAAAAGCTTTATTTCTATGGATTCTGGCTAACTTTTTCAACTTTTTCTTTCAAAAGGTACATCACCATAACCTTAATGTCCATGTATAATATGAACGTTGCAGCCCCACCCGATTGGTCAGAATCGGCCCAAATGGCACGAAAATATCGCACTAAAAATCGGAAAAAAATCGTAAGAGTACGATATTCATGAGAAATATTTCTTTGATTGTACCCAAAAACAATACACCTCTAAGTTCAGAGATTTCGAATTTTCATCAAGATCGGATTTGCCCTTTGCCTGGTAGAGAGTTAACAAACAGACAGAAAAAAAACAAACAAAAAACAAAAAACACCCAAGCTAAATCTTTTGGGGGTCAGTGAAATTGAAGTCTTCGCTTTGCTCATCCAATGATTTAACAAAAATCAAACATGGTTTGGTCTAATAGAGACTCTCACTATGTTTGGGACTTAAAAATCAAAAAACTATTAAGTATGAGACACATTTAGACAAATTGTGCACATTGTTTGTGCAATTCCTTATTAGTACGAATGTCGGTACTACCGGTATGTGGCGTTCTGTATTGAGGGAGCAGAGGAACAAAGTATAACACAGAATGTGCAATCAGTGCCTAAAGAAAATGTTTGGAGGATAGAAAGAGGTAGAAAAATTTGGCTGCAAAATCCAAGCTGACTAACAGAAGCAGGAAATTGCAATGGATGATGATGATGATTAGACAATTTAGTTTTTAGAAATTGATGAGCTACTCAATGTTAAACAGAGCTGTCAAAAATATTTACACAGTAGACCAAACAGCTGTCAAAAATTCTCAATTTTGAGAACTGATTGTATGCATAATGAATGATGTAGGCCTATAGGCCTAGAAGAGAAGAATTATGGAATTGAAAGTTCGAGGTGTGCAAGCGACAGTCAGACTACGATCGGAACATGTAAGAAAAGGTATGAACATGGAGGAGACTGCAACATGGCGGGATGGGTCTAGCGATCTTCTATGCTGTGGAGTTGGGCGTGGCAACTGATGATGAGTGCTGTACTTTCTAATTGGTTGACTACCCAAACACAATACAGTTCGTAGGTGTGATAATAATGGCTCACTCAGTGGGCATAGGTAGTCTTAAAGCTAGGGTACGGTAGGTAACCAAGGTTAACCAAGCTATTCATACAATATTATGTCTTACACTAAACTTTCCAATAAACTGCAAGTTGAACAGTAAACAAACACTAACCAAAGAGTAATAGATGAAAAGCGTACAGGTTAGTGTCCGTAATCTTTCCTTTTAAGCAATTAAATTGGCTGACCGGGCCTTCTATCTAAACTTAAGTATAGAGTAGAATAGAAATATTTTGTTTACGATAACGTAGTGACTAGAACAATATATTCCACTAACCCTCTTAGATTCAAGCACAAGCTAAGAATATCACTTGTGAATTACTCTCATCTATCGTTCATGGTACGGTTAAATGGAATGCAGTTGTGAAAGCGAAACCTGTACAGTTGATATAAATTATTAACTACATTTTGTAGGATTTTAGGTTTATCCATAGAAAGTATTCTGACCACCAGTAAATTTGAACTTCACTACCGGTATAAGAAGTTAAATAACAATCATAGATGCACCTATAGTCAAGCACAACGAAAATGTAACAAATTAAGTGGCATTAGGAACCGTCAACTACTATAGTTTAGTTTCCAAAGGCTACATAATCAATGCCGAATCCGTGGCCATATTTTATTAGTTCTCACTCAGCTTAACTTCCTAGTAATTGTTCTTTACATTTATAGTTTATAGATCAAGTCAACCATTTTGGTCCCCATAAAAATGCTCTTTTCTACAAATTTTCTAAACTTATTACTTTGATTTACCAATCTACAGTCTACGTCTCAAGTCAAATGGGTCCTGTTATCATAAAACAGGTCAAATTACGGTCAGAATACTTTCATAAACCCTTAAGAGACCAAACACGTAAGTTAGCCAAGCAAGTACAAATATTGTACTTAACCATACAAAACCTCTTCAGTGTCGTTCCTAATTATAGTTGTTTTGTTCGTACTCACTATGTGAAGTACTACTTTAAATGTCTAGGTAATGATTAAAACCACAAGAATAACACACTAGAGTTACTACCTTCTATTATTGCTCAAGCCAGGATGGAATTTCCGAGTTCGGCGACTTTACTTTTATGTTGAATTGTTTCAACGTGGCTTCCAAAGCGACTTGGTTTCCGGAGAAGTACGCAGATATTGCGTTATGGAAAAGCAATAGCTGCTTGTGCATCACTTTAATCTGAAATGTATAGAAAAAACAAATATGTTATGGACATGTAAACAACGGATAGGCCTATGTTTATAAATTTACCTACTTGAAATAGTAAAATTTAAATCAAATTAAGGGCTGACATTAGGCCTAGTCTAGGCTATAGGCCCCTACTTCTTTCAATCTGTTGTCATCTGTTGTTGATATCTTGATAGCATACACATCTCGGTTGGCATGTTATGTGAGGCAGTCTCATATTACAAAAATTAAATACAAAATCACTTTTCATGCATTTTTGTCTATGGTTTATTGTAAATAAAATAAAGGAAAAAATATTATCGTTTAATTTTGAACAAAATCCATATTAGCCTACTTATTAAGAGCCATGGGCATTATAATTTTGTAATGTTGCACACACAAGACCTACTTCATACCGATCCTTACATATGCGGCAGAAACCTGGACTATGGGTGATAGAGAAGAAAGCCAAATACAGGCGGTGGAGATGAGATTCCTGAGGAGCACAGTGGGCAAGACAAGAAGATATAGAATTAGAAATACAAACATCAGAGAGATGCTTGGGGTGGAGAAGTTAGGTGACAGGATGGGAAGGACACGGCTGAGATGGTTTGGGCACATGAAACGAATGACGGAAGAGAGGATGCCCAGGAGAATGTATGAGAAAAGGATTGAAGGGAGAAGAAGATGGGGGAGACCAAGGAAGAGATTGAAGGAGACCATAGCAAGAGACCTATAAACTAGAGGAGAGAGCTGGGAGCATGTAGCAGAGACACGATTGTGAGAGGATAGAAAGAAGTCGAAGAATTTGGTTACAAAACCCAAGCTGGGTGGCCCTGCCAGAAGTAGGAAACGGCAATGGATGATGATGATGAATGTTGCACCAGTAAATTCTACCTACTAACCCTATTTTCATCCAAGAACTTGAGTTTAACAATGACATCGGAACGGAGCTTCTCAAAGTTGACCCTATGTTGATTGTAGTTCCGTTGCGCCTCCTCAAGCCTTGCGGTGACGGCTTCCGTTCGCGGAGCCTGCGCCAGCAGCTCGAGATCGGTCCGATAGGCGTCGTACTCTATCCGGGAGGCCTCGTACTGGCGGATCGTCAGGAGCGTGTCCTCGATGGTCTTGTTGCACAGGGTGTTCACCGAGGAGACGAAGAAGTTCAGAGCCCCGAGCAACGTCTCGCCGTTCTTCGTCAGGTTGCGCTGGGTCTCGGAGTTGTAAAGAAACTCTTCTTGCAACTCGGGAGACTTCTGAGCCAGGTCAGAGAATGCTTCACCAAGGGCATGCTGAAACCATGAGCATGTAGTGTAGCCAACACAATACATGTCCATCTTTAGGAAGCAAAGCATGAAATTAGGTTCACCTACAAAAAATGACTAGGATGTATGATAAAAGTACGTCCATCCCTTTTCCTATTGCAATACAAAAATGAAACTGAACAAAATAACAGCAAGATGTCCTCTCAACTCTCAACCTATAGCTCAATAATGGGAAAGCATAGAGAACATTTAGCCCAGCCTGAATGGCTGGGGGGACATTCACATAACATTTCACCTGCTGATGACAACTGCAGCTAATTTAAAGTTTTTTGGTACCTTAATCCACGACGCGTTTTGTCCTTCTGGGACTCGTCAGGCGGATGGTGGCCACTAAAAATCAGCTAACTACATACAAACAAAACTCACAACACATAACCAAACCTGTGGTAGGGCCATGCAAGAAGTAAATTTTGCATTCATGTTGTCATCATCAGCAAGGTTACTTCACACACCGTCAAACATCCCAGGGTGGCCTTCAGACGGCCTCCTAACTTGGGGGACTTGCTGGTGAGAAGAGATCCGCAGAAAGCCCAACAAGTGCAAGCTGTGGTGCATGGGTAGGGCACTCCGTCGTTACACAATCTGCATACATCTGATTCGATTATTCTGAATCTATGGAGATGTTTTGCCAGCAGGTCATGCCCCGTCTCCAAGCGAAACATTCCTGTTTTTATCTTCCTTTTGTATGTTAAGTTTCTCTTCTTGTTAGCATGAGCCTCCCAGCTTTTATCCTTTGACTCCTCTTTCCATCTTTCTTTTACTTCATTGTTGTGGGCTGATTTGAGATGTGATTTTATTGCACTGTAGGACACGGGTTTTGCAATTTGTTCCTTCTTACTTCCCATCTTTGCTAGGAAGTCTGCCTTTTCGTTCCCATTGATACCACAGTGGGCAGGCACCCATTGCAGAACTATATAATAATATAATTTATAATAATTAATCACTTAAGATAATCACAAATTCAATGCTCTGTTATTATACCTTACCTTCTTCACTAAAATCTTGATTGTAATTTGCCATGTAGTAACTGTAATTTAATTACTAATTCAGTTTCTCACCTCTACTACGATAACGGTTCCTTTCAATTCCATTTAGTTGTCTTGCACTTTTCATTGGCAGTATAATAATTCTATTTAATTGGTTTTCAAATCTAATACAAATTATGTTTACTCTGTTCAATAATTATGTTATAATGAAGGGCCCAATCTCTTTTGCATATTCCGCAGAAAAAACATTGAGTGAGGTTCAGTCGCGTCCGAAAAAGAAATCCACTTTTCACGTGCTCCCCGGGTAACGCCAAACGACTGAACGCAAGAATGCCAACAACAACAACAACAACACATTAGGATTAGATTACAGGGCTCGAAAATTCCTATGCCCGAGTTGCCCGGGGCAACTAACACTCCAGTCACGGGCAACCATAATTTATAGTTAGGCCTAGTTGGGCAACCAACAAATTTTGTTAAAAACTCGAATCGCGTAAGATTTCACGAAGTAGAAACCTACTTTATCGACAGGCGCCAGACGCTTGATGTAGTTCCAAGACTTGCCACAGGCTGCACCACGCACCACTACAATCGCATTCCGATCGATATCGACCTATCCACTTTACCCATAATTCAGTATTCACAGCTGTCGAGAAAATGGAGATCAGAGACTTGTTTACGTTCTCCCGTTTCGTGAAATTCCAACCATTTTTGACACTTTAATACCATTGCGTAATATTGAACCATTTTAAATGGATTTACGGAACTTTTGTAACTGTAGGCCTAGTGGAGTAGCTTCAACGTCTCGGCCTACGGCTACTAAGCCACTCACAATTAACGAAGATGAGATAGGCCTATCATTGCCTAGGCTAGACCTAACTAATGAACCTGCCAAAAAAGTAAAATATGACCAAGAGTATGATAAAAAGCGGGTACGGTACGTAAAGTCGGTAAAGTTATTGACTCATGGCTATTGTTAAAATAAAGAAAATTGTTGGACATATGTAAAAATGAAGAAAATTATTGTGTCAACCTTGAATTGAGTCTGGGCAACTAAAATTTTGGGCCACTTGCCCAGTGGGCAAGTAGATTTTTTTAAATTTGTCGAGCCCTGGATTAGCATTAGTATTAGAACTCTAGAAGTAGGTAGTCAGTTATGTCATACCATGCACTTTATTCTATGTCTATGTCTATATATTTAGTTCATTAGTATAGCATAGGACCCGATTGAAGCGGAAAGATGCCTGTTGTGAGAGAGCAGCACTGGCGCTGGTGTTATCAATTGTTTTGAGACAATTTTTGCTGAGAATCTGGATGTGAACACTGACGTTTATCGTCATTAAAAGGGACATTTTGAACAAATTTAGCAAAATTACTGCAACCATTGTTACAATAAAATCAAATAGCCTAGGCCTAAATTAATTTTTAGCTTTGTGCATGACTCGAATGTCACGGCTTTCCACGTCCACGGAACAGTTTGATAGATGACAGAAAGATAGGCCTAGGTTGATAGCTGTCACTTGCTTATGTCTGTCCGAAGTAATCCGATGTTTGTCCGAAATTTCATTGTGTAACGCAACAACCGATAGCCAAAAAGAATCGGGTCCTATCCTATGTTATTGCATCCAATGTTTTCTGGAATTATTATATTTTGTTGTTGGGTAACGCATAAATAAATAAAGACTTGCCCCATGCACGAGCCTAGGACCTTCACTGCCCACCTCACCAGCAAGACCTACAAGATACACAGCAACAACGACTGTGGAACCAGCAACGTGGATTACCAACTTAAGTGTACGCAATGTGATGCCGAATATATTGGGTAGACCACAAACACTTTACGCACTAGGATGAATGGGCAAAGTCAGGACGTGAGAGAAGAGAATTTGGAGAAACCAGTGGCATTGCATGCTAATGGGTATGGCCCACCCTTCGACCTGTTTTACAGCCTGTGTCACTCATAAGGTCTGTCCCACCCACCATACAAGCTGGTGAACTGAGAAGGTTGAAATTGGCCTACCAGTGGATCTGCAAATCCCGCCAAAAGCCAAATTTAAACCTACGGTGATTCTCCTTCCTCTTCCTCCACCCCCTCCCTGTCACCCAATCCACACTCACTCGCTCACCCCTAGCCAACAGCTAGCCTAGTTTTAGTTTAAAACACAGTCTCTCTCTCTCTCCACTCACTGAGGAAGGTCACGTGGACCGAAAACGTTTTGATTATCTAGGCAAGTAGGTAGTTTATTTGTTTATATGTTATCTTTCGCGGCACGCCTACTCCATTTAAGGTAAGCTGTTGGCAGTTGGCACCCTATCACTTTTTATGTCATTCACATGATCCAGCCTTTTAGAATTCCTTCCAAACACATAAATCTATAAAATTACATAGATGCAGACACAACAATGAACTATAGTTCAATATGACTAGAACAACTCTTTTGGGAATAAATGCCAATAAATGCCACGGTACATAGGCTTGGCCGGTAAAGCTAGCTGGCTCCATAAGCTCACAAATTGAATACTACCCGGCGACTATTTTAGTGATCAAGTTAAGTTTATAAATAAATAAATAAATAAATTAATTAATTGTATTTCGAGTCTACCCACTCAGTTGTATAACTGATTTTCAGTGGAAGACAGTCTTAAATCAAAGGGACCAAGCCAACCCTGTAGGCCCCGACGCAAAAATCATTTTGTTAATTTTTTGCAAATTTGGTATTGAAAATTAATATTTTTGTATATTGTTATGTGTTGTATTTAAATAGCTTTATTTGCTAAATAAAGAAAATGATAATGATAATTGACGAGTGAGCGATAACAAACCAAAGATCGATATTTTTAATAGGAAATATATAGCAATCAGTGGTATGGACAGTGCGAACACCCGCGGATCAACGCCAGAATCAACAAGGCCGATTCAGAACAACTCTGAATTTATTACCGGTATGTGCTTCGTTGCTAGGACGGCTCCAAAGTCACCGTTTACAAACTCCTAAGACAAGAACTGATGGACTTACTTGTCCAAATCAGAAGTTAAAAAACTTCTGACTTTGGCTGGAATCGAACCCTGGACCTTCTGCATTGGAAGCAGATACGCTAACAACAAGACCAACAAATTAACACGAGAAACTGTGGGCCTAAATATCTATAAGTGAGGTGGTGTTAGTACTAATAAAACGAGGTCACGAAACAATTTAGCCTAGTTTGTATTGTGGACTTACATAAGGCCCATAGGCCTAACAGCTTGGATACAAATCAAAGAAGAAATGTGTAGCCCAAGCATATTCAAATGCAAATACTAGACAAAAGGTTCTGGTAGGTGTGCCTTTGTTGTCTTTATAATTTATACTGACTTGGTACCTTGTGATTTGTAAATTGTATGCTGCTCTGTCTGTACTTGAGATTTAGTAAACAGTAGCAAACTAATGATACATAGGTAAATAATTATATCCATCTATCAATTAGGCCTACCTGTGTTTGTACAACATGGTAAAAATGACTGGCCAGTGCCCTTGAGAGCCTTAACACATTAGAGTATTTCCGTTGCGTGTCTCGTATTAACTCGATCTGAGCTTCTAGCTCAGTGTCCACTGTCCTCGAAGATTTGCCAAGCTTTTCAAACATTAGCTGCTTGGTACATTTATAAGTGGAGATGCTCCAATTCTTTATAGTCTCAATCTTTGATTGGTTCGACTTGATTAGCTGATGATCACCATTCTGAGACGGAGTGGTGGGAGTGGTCACTATCTGAGACGGGGACGTAGTAGATGACAAGGGTAGTGACGAGGGATGGGGGATTCCCGTGTGCTGAGGGGTGGTGGGCGTCATTCCAGAGTGAACAGCGTTTTTACTATCGTTCATCGCAGGTGTATCTTTCAGCATCTCATGAATGTTTCTCTCTTTTGGTGGACTGCTGCGTGTCGGTAACACAGCATGAGACATTGTCTACCAACTGATCCAGGAGTTAACTGCTGAAAATAAACACCCATTATTAGGCTCTATAGTCTATAAAATCAATTGGGAGTTTAAGAAATGAGTAGCTTTGTCCATTCTTAAAATTTGCTCATTCTTGAATGGGAAGTCCTAATAACTACTAGAGTAATTGTACTTGGATATTGAATATAAATGTAGGCCCTACCGTTATTAAAAGTAGGCCTCTAGGCCTAGAATTTTTTACTCCTGAATTCGGAGGGTTTCTGACAATGTTAAGATTTTTTAAAGGAGTGTCCAATGTCATCAAAATTCCCACAGAATATGGACTTTTTAGATTACCAGTTTGGCATGTTCCTCATGTTGAATCAGGAATGCAGTCATATGAAAATTCTCTAGAAAGGAAGTAGGCTTAGTTTTACTTTTAGGGAATGCGTTCCTCCCTAGAGCGGTTGCCAAACGATCAACATAGTTGCCCAACTTCGTTGCTGTGAGTTGGTGTGCATTTGATAACATGCATATTGCCGACTGCCCGCCAAACGGTCAAGTCAAGTTGCGCAACATCCGGCAACACCCCACAAATGTGCAACATTCTGAACTATTTGGCGATAAAAGTTAGTAACTTCCAATCAGATCTCTAACAAAGTATCACGTGATCGTTGATAAATGATAACCAATCACAACAGTAGGTGTCACAATTGTTTCTTTATTTTGTTGCTCGTGTGTCAAGGATAGCAATAAAGTTGGGCAATGGGAATATGGGCAACTTTGTTGATTGTTTGGCAGCCGCTTAAGACTGCCTAGGCCCTAGAGCTTTGGTGAGGGACTAGTAAACTAGCCTAGTAATTAAAGCTAGCTGGCTAACATAGTTTAGTTTTGCAATAAGGATTTGTATTCACAGTAATCTTGCCAGCCTTGCAATTCTGCAAGGTTTGGGGGGTCCAAATGGTTTTTGCAATGTTTTGTAGGGATTGGGGGTAGGCCTAGGTTGCGTGAAGCGCGTCCGCGTTAAATGAAAAATAATAACAAGTAGGGCCTAGGCCCTACAAACGGTAAAACATATACGCTTTGCGCCCCTTCCCCCTAACCCCCTACAAAAAATTGTAAAAAGCTTTTGGACCCCCCCCCCCACCAACCAAAGGAGTTCCCAAAATTGACGCTATCTGTCTGATAGCAAAATTGATATATCAATAACAAGCCTTAGAGAATCCTGGGGCAGCAGATCTAATAGTATCTTAGACAACACACTGAAATGTTGAATCCAACAATGTGGTAGAGGGAGGCCCTATACCCAGGCCCTAGGCTTTCACATGGGCATGCCGAGGCCTAGAGCTAGGCTAGCCTAGGCCTACACCCATGTAGGAGAGTCTTGGCCTAGGGCTAGGCAAGGGTAAGCCTCTGAAACTAGCCTACCCATTTTGCACACCTAGAGCTTAGCATATCCTAGTAAGCTCAGAAGCTGTAGGTATCAGGTCTATGGATCACCACAGGCCCGAACTTTACTAGGCCTAGGGAAAATGGCCTAGGCCTAGGCTGCCCTAGGGAGGCTCCTAAAATTTGACAGCTTAACCTAGCTTTGCTATAAATGTTTATCTCGGTACGTATAGCATGCTACGATGGATAATGATGATGAAAACATTATCAATAAATATAGCAGTGACTGTTTGTGTTATTATATTATAAGCTAGAGTATAATTACCAGTAAAAACGAGAAATTAATCACTTCATAAGTCAAAATAAGAGAGCAGTCAGTGGATTTGGATGACGTCACGTCAGATTTGAAGTGCGAAAGTTTGCAACCAGGCAGCGCACAGCGCAGTGTATTTTTCCACAGCCCCCGTTATAACATGTTTTATTTGAACTGTCTAGTGTCAAAGTGACATTTCCATTGTTGATAGTTGTTTCTTTTGCTAGCTACAAAAGTGTTGTGATCGGTATATGATGTCAGAATATGATAAAGTGAAAAAAGGGAAACTGGTTTTGAAAGGTGAAAAATCTAGGTGAGCATAAACTTAGTTTAGGGACTAGATAAACTTGTTTTCAGTTAGGGCCTACCTTCCCTACCTTCCTAAATACTGTTGTTTTTTTTGGGCTTAACCCCAAAATGATATTTACACAAAGGCCTCACTAGCCTACTAATGATCTAATCCCATATTGATATATTTCTCAGTTCCCATAAGAAGCGCAAACATAAGAAGCAGAGAGGAGAAGATGATGCTAGCATCAGTAGCATCAAAGATGAAGATGCGAGTCAGCATGGTAGGTCATAGACTTAAAATGTAATAGAATATGCCCTATGCCTACCCCGGGCTTTAGTATTTTAACTTCCACTAGCCACTACAGTCTAAAGTAGGGTAGGGCCTAGGCATATAAACTTGCCATTTGGGGTTTGTATGGACGTAGTTTTATTTTCTGTTTCAGGAGGTTGGTGGAAAGTGAACCGTATCGAAGATATATCTGGATCTGTAGCCATCGAGTTTGGCAAACAGACGTACGTGAAAGCCCTTGACAACGGTCTCTTTACATTGGGTGCGCCCCACGACGAAGGTGATGGCCCGTCGCCCGAGGAAATCCTCACGGCGTTCAAAGTAAACGACACCAAGATAGCGCTGAAGTCTGGGTACGGTAAATACCTCCGCGTGGATCAAACAGACGCGGTGACGGGCCGATCTGACGCCGTCGGAACGATGGAACAGTGGGAGCCGGTGTTCCAAGAAGGCAAGCTAGCGTTGCTCGGTTGCAACTCCTGCTTCATGACTGTGAACGTTGAGGACGACGCGGTGGTAGCTTCAAGCGAGAAAGCCGGACCGAGCGAAGTGATCCAACTAAGGTCCCCGGCGGTCAAGGAAATAGACCCTACCATGGGATTACCGCAAGAGGAAAAGGGTAACCTCTCCCAAGTTGAAGTAAATTACGTACGCAAGTTTCAAAAGTTTCAAGACAAGAAGCTTCGTGTGAATGAAAATGATCGGACTGAATTAGCAAAAGCTCGAGACGATGGTAGCCTTCATGAGGCCCTCTTGGATAGACGTAGCAAGATGAAGGCAGACAGATATTGCAAATAGGAAAGTTGTTAGATTTCCCCATTCTTGGGTGTGCCCACAATAATAATATACCGGTAGTGTTGTTTGGGTTTTAACAATTGTTCTTTTTACCACAAATGTAGCCTAGTACATCAATGATGGCATTCTAATTGCACCCTCCAACCATCACTCCCTCATCCTCCTTTCCCTCCTCGATAAGCAACACTTTCAAGAAATGTTATTGCTCCAATGCAATATACTATAGGGTAGGGGCCTAACTTGTTATTTTCGACCTAGGCCTACAGGCAACAATTTTTGAAAAATACGTACGCCTAAACATTTTAATATTGCTTGTGAGAAGTAGCAAAATTACTTTACTTACTCCTTAGGCTTCCTTGCTTCCAACTTCAAAAGTAATTACTTAGTTTTACTAAGTCGATTTAAATGCCTTATTTATGGTGCTCAACAACAGCTCTACGTTGCAGTCAACTTAGTTTCTCTTTCTCTCCTATTCGTTTGCATTGCTCCATGTTCTGATAGGCATGGAAATTTTAGAAGAGCAAGTTAATTTATAAAGGAAACAGTCAAAACACATTTCACAAGTAGAAGTCAGACTTACTGTACTCTGTTCTCCTTGGCCTCGGAACTGTTTAGTAAAAATGAACCACTAAGTTAGGCTAAATCTTCTAGACAACCTGTTAGGCTTACCCTTTTTCCAGTAAAGTCAATAGTATATAAGGGATGCTTGTAATCTTGGAATAAATGTCAATTGTAGCGGTATATATTCCTACATTCGGTGGCGTACGCAGGAATATTTTTGGGGAGTGCTCTGCTGCCAAGAGTAAGAAGATATCACACACATAACAAAAACTTGTAAAAATACAGCCAAACCTTGCACACTCAAAAGAAATGAGATCTAAAAAAGGGTCAAGTTCATCTACCCTTCCACATTTGCGCATTCTTAATTCATAAACGTACAGTGTCCCGTAACAGCATCCTTGAAAAGCTTGGCAAAATAGAATTTGCAATTAATTTAAACGTAAAAGTTCATCCAAGTTCTTTTTTTCTAATTAATTTAAACCTAATATCATGCAAATTCTATTTTGCCAAGCTTTTCAAGGATGCTGTTACGGGACACTGTACGTTTATGAATTAAGAATGCACAAATGGGTCATTCCATGTCAAATCAACCAAGCCGAGCCTGAAATAAAACTTGACCATCTCCGATTTTGATGAAACTTAGCAAATCTACTCTTACTAACATGTAGATTGATCGTGGAAAATTTTGTATTCCTGACGCGCTTAGTTTTCGAGTAACGCCCCGGTCAAAAACTCAAATTTGGCGAAGCCGAGCGGCGTACCGTAATTGGTAAGTTTTAAACCGTTGGACGTAAGACTAAATTTTTTTTAAAATTAAAGAGCATTTTACTGGCAATTTAATTTATATGTATTTGAATGCATTCCTAATTGTGAAACCATGTAAAAAATCGAAATTTGTTTTTAAACCTACCCTACAAGAAAAAGTATCTCTGAAATTAAAAAAAAAAAAAAACGTGTTTTTGTTCAGATGTTTTTACATGCACAAAAAATTTGGGATGGGATGGCATTGGGATCATGATATATCACAGGGTCATGCACCAAATGTGTATAATGTGTCAGTTTTTACCTTCCGTTTTTATTTTTCAAAGAAATTAAGTGCGGCAAATTTGAATTTCACTACAAATGGAAGGTAAAAACTGACACATTTTACACATTTGGTGCATGACCCTGTGATATATCATGATCCCAATGCCATCCCATCCCAAATTTTTTTGGGCATGTAAAAAACATCTAAACAAAAACACGTTTTTTTATTTTTTTATTTCAGAGATAGGTACTTTTTCTCGTAGGGTAGGTTTAAAAACAAATTTCGATTTTTTACATGGTTTCACAATTAGGAATGCATTCAAATACATATAAATTAAATTGCCAATAAAAAGCTCTAATTTAAAAAACAAAATTAGCCTTTTATGTCCAACGGTTCAAAACTTACGAATTCAGGTACGCCGCTCGGCGTAGCTAAATTTGAGTTTTTGAGCGGGGCGTTACTCGAAAACTAAGCGCGTCAGAAATACAAAAAATTTTTCACGATCAATATACATGTTAGTAAGAGTAAATTTGCCAAGTTTCATCAAAATCGGAGATGGTCATGGAAATGGCCTGGTTGATTTGACATGGAATTACCCAAATGTGGAAGGGTAGATGAGCTTGGCCCTTTTTTAGATCTCATTTCTTTTGAGTGTGCTGTATTTTTAACAAGTTTTTGTTATGTGTGTGATCTCATTACTTTTTCAAGTTCCATTGCAAAATTATTTGTTAAAATATAATAATTTTATCAAAGTTGATTTAATTTCTATGGTATTACCAATTAATAATAGGATGTAAAATATCTAGTGGTACAAAGACTTGCTTTTTGGATGAGCGTAGCGAAAATTCCATCCACTACACTGGAGAAAAAATCTGGAATGTTTTTTTTTTAAAATCCTTTTTTTTCTTTTTGTATTTTTGTGTCTGTTAACACGATTCCGGCTACACCGATAGGGTACTCCGATTGCGATGAAATTTTATGGAGGCCTTCGAAATCTCTGAACTTAGAACTGCCACGTTTTTTAGCGCAATCTGAAAATTATTTCTCATGAAAATCGCAATTTTACGATTTTTTTCGATTTTTAAAAAATTTCTTCGACTTATAACACCTACAAGTTTTGTCCAATTGTAATGATTTTTTCACAGAACCTTAATTTTATTAATTGATATATTCGTGTGAAATTTGAGCGTAATCAAAAAATTATTTCTCGTGATAATCGCAATATTACGATTTGTTTTGATTTTTTTAATTTCTTCGACGGTATAACACCTACATGCTTTATCCGATTGTAATGATTTTTGCACAGAACCTTAATTTTATAATAATAATTTAATAATTTAATTAATATATTCGTGTGAAATTTGAGCGTAATCGAAATATTATTTCTTATGAAAATCTCTATTTTACGCTTTTTTCGTTTTTAAAAAATTACGCTCATCCAACAACGCGCCTGATAAAGCGTTTGCGAAGCTTCCTAGTTGTAAACAATGTAGTCGATTATTGTCACATAACTATAGTTACTTGTTGATCATATTCTTGTATAAGGCTTATATTGAAACCTTTATTTGGAAGCCTTCCAGCAAACTTTTTCAACTTTTTCTTTCAAAAGACCCTATATCACTATTACCTTAATGTCCATGTAAAATATGAACATTGTAGCCCCACCCGTTTGGTCAGAATCGCGGGCCGATTGAAACTGAGGAATTAGACCATAGTAGCAGTAGCAGTAGCTAACATCCTTAAAGTGATTTTAAGCATGTTTCAAGCCATTTTTTCACCAAGAAGGAATGCTCGTACCCGAACCAAATTTGGCATGTGTTGTCAGGTACTTAACTCCCCTTGATTTTGATAGATTTTAAGTTCACATCACGTTTCATGACGGCTGGGTGACACCTCGAAATCACCCCAACTCTGCTTTGCTGTATAAGGTGCTCGAGTGTGTAGCGCACCGCGGCTTGGCTGCGGCGCCCTAACGGGCACCTAGATAGGCTAACTGCGAACGGTGCTCCACTCATGACGCAGTCAGAGTGTGGGAACCCCCCCCTCACAATAGCATATTTAAGACTCCGTATCATGGGTGGTAGAATTCCTTTCCTTCGTATTATCGGTAAAGTTGCTAGCAGCTCTACCGACTAGTCGGCGGGTTTCCAGTTGTCAATCATGTAGCATCTTACAAAAGGAACTGGCGCCAGCGAATATGTTTGAATTAACCTGCCCGCTCTGACTCCGAGGGATCGTGGTTTTGAATGGATTAGGGTTACAATAGCTTTGCGCGCACATAAAAATATGTGCATCGAATATTTTAATCTTGATTTGTATGTTATTTATTTGTTTAATCTGAATTGCATATTTGAAACAATATTTAAATTGTGTTTAAAATGATACCTCTTGGCAGTAGGCCTTCGCTGTTTCATAAATAAACACACACATAAATAGTTTAATAATAGGTCCATCCGATTTGAAATTTACTTGTTTAGAACTAAAACGAGATTATCACTCGGATCAACTCATTCAACACCAAAGTAAACGTTTGTGTGTGATCTTTGATAATAGTAATAGACAGTCCGCATTGCTTGGTTAGAATCAGAGGAACTGTGTATCTTGAGTAACTTTTCATCGCCCAGGCTTGATCGCTCTTCACATTGCATAAAGTGAAATCTGTATTCTATATCCATTTTAAAATAGAATTTTAATCAATAGATAGATCATGATTTTCCTCACATTTTATTGAAAAGAGTATTGATTACAATGTTCCACATTTCCAATTATCCATAACTTTTTGCTGCCTTGAGCATAGTATTGCCCTTAATCCATTCCGGCATTACTATTAGTACGTATCAATGTATCATGTTCTACGGTTGGTGCCAATTTCAGTCAACATTTATTTATTATTTGTTCGGCAACACATTAGTTAATTACAGTATATACTAAATTGAATGTAGGGCCTACACCCGCACAATAACTCACAGAACACAATAACACACACTGTATACTGCAGTAGTAACAGTATAATTTAAACTCTTGCACAGTAACATCAGCATACAACAGTACCGGTACAATAATTCCGTTATGCATGTACACCCTTGGCCAGAAGTAACAAGGGCTGGGCACTATAGATGCAACTAGAGCCCTTGGTTTACTAATGATTGATGGTAGGCATACCTTGGAATATTATAAAAACATTCTGATAACTTTTGCCGATTAACTTCAATAGGCTACAAGCTTAGGGATGTAAAATTTCCGGATATTTTAATAAACAATCTCGGGAATTAAGAACATGAATTTGTACAAAGAATTGTCCCAGACAACTGTAAAGTTGCACTACCCACCTTATTAAATCTAGGCTTCATTTTGAAAGGGAAATTGAGGGGCCACGAGCATACATCGTGTAACGCGCGTTACACGGTGTATGCTTGCGCGGCCAGCCGTGGTCGCTCCATTCTATTTGAAGTCATAATATACTTCCTAGTTTACCAATCTGTACACAGATAGCGCCACAGTGAACGAATATGTATTTGCTTGCAGTAGTCTACGCGTGGCTCCTAGCTTTACCGGCTACGCGTTGACTGTTCGTATCTCAGATTGATTATTTGTCAGTTGTCCCTCAATTAAAAATATTTCCAGAAATTACTTGTCAAGTCTCAACTTATCCATTTGCCATTTACCAGCAATTCATTTTGTGAGAGAAACTTAAAATCTGCCCACTTCCTGCAATATGCCATTTACCAGTAATTCATTTTGTGAGGGAAACTTAAAATCTGCCCACTTCCTGCAATATTTTCAATTTTATTTCCGTGCTTTTGGTATGTCCTGCAAATGAAATTTAACCAGTTGTAGCATCAAATAATAAAAGTATTAAATTAACCAATTCAACCTAGTATGTAGTATACGATTGTGAGAGGATAGAAAAGAGCATTGAGAAGTTGTAAACAACAATCAATAATAATGATGATGATGCAGGGCCGGATGCACAACAGTCACTACCGTCCACTGCAACTAAAAGTCCACTAGGGATCAATTTTCGAACTCGGCCACATGTTATTTTGCATAAACGCATACGAATGTTCAATCACTTGGTAGCAGTAGTTTGTAAGCGACTGCCATGCAACGGTGCAACCAGCCTGTAGTCATTTATCCAGCAAATGGAAATGGGTTAAATCAAAAAGGGGAGTGAACACTCCAAATTAATACTACTAATCAAACTGTTATTAGACGAGGGAGCGAAGCGACGGAGGATTTTCCATTCAAGAAAATCGGCTCTTCCGCGAGTCTCGTCTGTCTGTACGTTGAAAATCAGCCGAATCGCTGAACAGATTGCGCTGAAATTTTAAACAGACATCCGGTACGAGTTTACTGAGAACTGCTAACAAAATCAGCTAGATTCGTTGCGATTTAAACCTACAAACCTACTACATTGACCCCCTGCCCGATGAACTGAGCAGGATAGAAAAGGAGGCAGTCTTATATTGGATAGCAAGACAGAAGAATGGCTAAAGAGGCCAACTTTGCACAAGAAAAAAAATTAAAAAACAATAAATTGAAAAATAGGCTGCTAATGTGAATGAATTATTTTAACGACAATGGTTTTGTTTTTGAAAAAATATTGTTTGTTATTTGCATGGCTGTGAAATGCAATGCCTTAGGTTAGCCTTGGATTGAATAAACCTTGCAATCTTTACACGTATTTCGTACTGGCTATGTTTTCCATAGTATTGTCACAGATAATAGACTACTCTGCATTATATGCATTTCAAAACATGTTTAACTAGGGAAACACCAAAGTCATTGATAGACGAGTGAGTGAGCCATGTGTTGAGTACCCGGGAACATCCCCTTTCCTCTCTTATACCTAAGGCTGGATCTAGACCAGTATGTGGAATGATACCGGGTATTCAACACATGGTTCACTCCCTCGTCTACCAACGACTTCCCTAGTAATAAGCTGTTTCATGAGCTAGGTAGGCCCAAGTACAAAATGCAGATACTAGGCTACATAATAAATTGTGTTGGTTTATATTATTTCCAACAAGGGAATAGAATAGAAAAAAAATAGCAATTTGCTAAATAAAAAGTGATACTACTCTACTACTACTAGGCCTACTTGTAGTACAATAATGCCTGCCTAGATACAGTACAATAGAGTTGAGACATGAATGACATTGATTATTACATTCGAGATCGATGTCAAAAGAAAAATTGACTTAATCAATTTTATTTTTTCAGTATTATTCTCGTACGTATTTTTTTATGGCAAAATATTTTGCCTTATGTCAAAAATTTTGTTAGACATTGCTCCCAACCCTGCAGGAATTATAGAGAGCAGTTTGTGTAGGTTGTATCGTATTGTTAGCCCTAGTTACCGATGTGGAAGCCACGGCTGCTAGGAGTCATCGTTGCTAGGAGTAGGTCGTGATTAGGATCGGGCTTGAGCTGGGTTACCCGGATATTGTACTCCCTCGTTGCTCCGATCAGTAAGCGTGAGGTAGGATGCAGTTCATGTCGACTGGCTGGGATGTCCCGGGACACACAGAGTGATTTGAAGATGTTGCCCTCAGAAGTGGTCCCACCCATTTGTGAAATGTCATGATTTTTGCTCATATTAAACAAATATTGGAAGACAGGACTTGACAGAACAGTACCTATTGTTTAAAGTCGGTATATCAACTTGGAAAAACTTTTAATATATTAAAGGTGTTGATGTTTTAGAACGTTGGTTAAAAGGGAAAAAATCCCAAAAAATTCTGCTGCGCTCGGCAGCGATTTTAGTGGTTTTCCGGCCGAACGTGGAATGACGTCATTGTACGCCCGGCTCGCTGGCTGACTTGAGCTTCGTATGCGCGCTCGGTCCCCCGCCCCGCATAAAGAGATAACATTGCAGTATAGTATAGTATCATCATTCAATAGTGCGGTGAAAGAATGTGCATCAGCTGAAGTAATAGTGTAATAATATCGATGCTATATTATAATGGTGTATGTTAGTCTAAATATAAAATGGTGATCAAGTGCAGGTGAATATAAAAATAATAATATAAAATAAATTACACAAACAGCTATCATTTCATCGGTTTCCAAACTGTGATAAGTTATCATAAGCATACCAGCAACTATTGTCATACTTGTCTTTATTTTTCATAAAAAATATTTATTTTATATTTTCCGTGCACATTTTGTCCTAATATTGTGAGCAAATGCATGTATATGCAATAACCATCATATGTAGAATCATTCAAAATCAATGATAATAAACAGTCATTCTTTATAGAAGAGCGTTTTGCGCGAGTTTCACCCAACTTAAGCCCCAAACCATCTAGCAGACAATCACATTAGAAATAGAACCTTCCTAACACGACTGTACATGACACAAGCTCGCACTCACATTTATCTGAGCGGTCGTAAACACCCAGCGCGCAATCTGTGTTGTATATACGTGATAAGTTATGCGATACTTGAGGATACTTCTTTCCACGCACTTACCAACGCACTCGTATTCAAACAAATACATATCATTTCTAATAAAGAAAACACAGATGATGATAGGGTGAGATGCCACCCCCCCCCCCCCCCCTCCCAAACACGCACAAACACACATATCACACATTCACAACATGAATATTATATTGCTGCATGAACGTACTGCTAAAACGTATATATCAATAAATGTTTCATATTTGGTACCTAGATCATAATGTAATGTGAATTTGACATACAAAATAACATGTTTTACACAGGTGCCCTAGAATCTTACCACAAAGAAAGACTCAAGTATCTTCCAAAGCGAGTTCACTATCCATATGAAGGAATAGAAGCACGTGGTATACTCGCTATACTTGATCATAATCATCATAACTGATAATAATTCATCATCATCATATCATCATCTTCATCATAATTGGTGCTCTACAAACGAAACGCACAGCTGCGAGAAATCGACTGATTGGGTCTTGAAAGCCAAGCACTTCGTAACGCGAGCCGGCCGCGGACCGGCTACACGCTCGGGTCGACTCGATGAGTGGCCGTACAGTGACGTCATTTTTAGGCCACTAGTTTTCGTGCAGTGATATTTTAAAACTCTATTTACTTAGCAACCAGATGTCCGATCAAGCTGCATCTAAGATCTATTTCCGTGAAATTGAATGGTTCAAGATATGCTATGAAGTGCTACCAAGATGAGATAATTCCTTTAAAAGTGATATGAATTAAACAAAATGTATGCGCAATGGCAGACCGAGAGAGACCAGGTTTAGTGTAAATACAGATTGGGAAGGGGTGCAGAAGAACTTACATTTAAAAGTGAATAGTGATGGTCGTGACCGTGCATATCATATTATGTTTACATCAATTAATATTCAATATTCTTAGTTAAGTAGCCTACCGGTACGTTGAAATATTATTTTTCCAGTTTTAACTTCCTGAAATTGGGAGTCATCTTAAATTCGAGAATATGATTATTCAAGTTTTAATTTCCTGAAAATAGGGGGTCGTCTTCTATTCGGGTAAATACAGTATAAGCCTAGTGATAGGATTGCTAGGCACATTAAATTATAAGACAAAACATATTGGGTTTCATTGATTCACTATTGACAGTTGAAATCATACACATATCACTACGTAGGCCTACCTGGGTCAAAGTACAATAGGCTAAACAAGTCTGTCGATTATTGTACATGCAATAAAACTTCATTGGAAACGCTTTGCGGCCATGTATCATCGACACATTACGATGTTCGATTAAGCGTTGAGTTCTAGAGCGTGGTGATGATAATCAGGGTGTTTCATATTTCATTCAGTTATATCCTACGTGTCTTGATGACCACATGGGCCACCATTGCCCCAGGTTTCAGTCAACCTATTTACATATAGTTCATTCATGCTGCATACGATATACCGACTGAATGCTAATCTGCATTCCGTTTGTCCCTTCTGAGGTGACCTATGTTTAATTGTTTAAAACGTTTGATCTTGATGCGTTATGGAGAACAAGCGTAGACTTCATTTTCATTCAATGTGCTTACGATTCATTCATGGCACCTTTCTCAACTCGTAAAAATCTCATAATAGTCATAAGCTAAGATGTTTTCAATATGTTGGTTAAATTAAGGAAAGAAAAGTTTGAACTGAAGAAGTCTAGGAGACAAGGAACATTGGAAATTATAAACAAATTGGAAAAAAAAAGAGCATGAAAAGAAAGTACAAACCAAAATGCCAAAACATTGAAGCGACACCAAGCAAATTGAAGATCCAGGCAATTCGAAGAGGCGCATCGGGCAGAAATCAAAATGCTGGAGACCGCAGGGAGGCCCAGCACCTGTGCAGCGCCCTACTTGCTGGGTGGCTGGAGACCGCAGGGCAGGCCCAGCACCTGCTGCAGCGCCCTACTTGCTGGGTGGCTGGAGACCGCAGGGCAGGCCCAGCACCTGCTGCAGCGCCCTACTTGCTGGGTGGCTGGAGACCGCAGGGCAGGCCCAGCACCTGCTGCAGCGCCCTACTTGCCGGGTGGCTGGAGACCGCAGGGCAGGCCCAGCACCTGCTGCAGCGCCCTACTTGCTGGGTGGCTGGAGACCGCAGGGCAGGCCCAGCACCTGGTGCAGCGCCCTACTTGCTGGGTGGCTCTGGGCAGGTTGCTCTACAGGCCCAGCACCTGGTGCAGCGCCCTACTTGCTGGGTGGCTCTGGGCAGGTTGCTCTGCAGGACTAGACCTCTCACCTCTGAACAATCTAAACTTAGCAACTTTCTACAGAAGAATATGGAAAAAGTGATTAAGAAGAAAGGTGGTCAAATCTTCATGAAAAATTTAAATTTGAATGTTTAGTTCATTTTATAAGGAAGTCTACGCCATGTTGTCCACGAATTGCATCAAGATTCAAGACACATAAGTTACCGAGAAAGTAATAAGGGTCTTAGCGCACATAAAGGGGAATACAAACCGGGAATGCAGTTTAGCATGTCTAACCAGTAGTATTCGACGCAGAGCACTGCACAGGTTGACTTGAAAACCTACGGAAGTTACAATCCTGGACAGCAGAAATAAAGATCATTATAAAGTATAAACTAGGTACGGTATGTTATGAATGGTGTAAAATTACAAGTTTTGTCAAATGCGCCTTATCATCGGGATGAATTGCAGTAGGGCCTAACCAACATCAAATTATCTTACTAATCAATAACCTGCCAAGTTTTTGAATTCCCAAATTCGTAATAAAAGTCCCCAAACAGACTTTTAAGGGTAAACGAGGCGCGCGCGGGCAACCAGGGGGGTCCGGGGGGCTTGCCCCCGATTTTTTTTACATCTTGGTGCAATTTGGTGCGTTTTAGTGAGTTTTGGGACACTTGAATCATTCTTTTTTTTCTCGGCATGTTCGATGGAGGGGGTAGGGCGGGGGGCCGTGAGGGGGAGGGTGGTTTGCACATACCAAGGAAGGCAAGAACGTGAAATTCACACGGGCGCCAGTTTTAAATATAAATATGATTTTGTAAAAAAAAAAAAAAAAAAAAAAAAATGAAAATTTGAAAATTTTGAATTGAAAATTCGTAAAATTGACAGGGCAATCGTAAATCGTAAATGATACCGTTTTTCGTAAATTTACGAATAATTCGTAAAACTTGGCAGGTATGCTAATCAACGTAATAAACGAGACACTTGGATTATTTATAACCTCGTCATCACCGATGTCTTTAAACACGTCCAACAGAGCCTTCGTCAACGATCAGATGAGTATCATGCCCAGAGCATAAATTTATTTCCATTTCATTCACAATTTAATCAATAATCCGATATGGATACGTACAGCTGGTAATCATACTTGGGCCAAATGGGTAGGTAGGGATTTGTGTGTTTTTGATTGGTCAATCAATAGTGAATCAATGGATATAACGAAATAAACCCAGTCGAGCCTACCTACTTTTAATGAAATTGAGGGGAATGGAAAATCATTTCATTAAAGAAAAATAGTTCTGGCACATGCTTGCAATGCAGGACTTGCCACGAGTTTTATTAAAAGATTCCTTTGACAAGTTTTATCTTTACTACAAAGTACAAACCCTCCCTAGAGGACCTCGCCACAGATATAGAGTACACTACTCCAGGGTTGCCACTAAGAAAAAATTAAAATCCTGTTTGAGCACATCAAAAATCCTTAGAAATCCTTAAATGAAACACTCAAATCCTTGAAAATCCTTGTAATGCCTAAATGTACCAATTTTGGTATGATATCAATATATCAAAATTCAAATTGTAAATGTAAAAAAAAAACTGTTCAAAATTAAAAGAGTAGGCCTATTCTTATTATTTAATTATTTGAGGCCTAGGGTTGATAACTTCAATCAATCAATCAATCAATGATACGGTATCACCATAATACGCATTTAACGATTTTTACGATCACACAGTCTCGTTTTATGACCCGGCACCTCCACCATGATCCAGCGAAACAAAATTTAGTTTTTTTTGTAAATTTTTATATTTGGATATCAAAAATATCCCTAATTATCGATATTGCATACAAGTATCGATTTTTTGCCCAGCCCTCGTTGAAAACTGAGTAAAACGTAGAACATTTTTTTTTTAAATCCGTAAATCGGGATAAAAATCCGTCAATCCGTTTTGCACCCTCAAAATCCGTTTAAACGGATAAAATCCGTAAAACCGGCAACCCTGCCACTACTCTTTTATCTGTGACCTCGCTCTTTTTCATTAAAATTAAACTGTCATTCATTTTTTGTCACTAAATAAGTGATCTTCAGTCGCCCTATTGTTCAAAGTGTGCACTGCAAGACCTACAATACATATGCGTACAGCACAAAAAATATTCTGCAGGGGAATTAAACTAAAAGTACCACTTAGTAAAACTAATAATTTAGGCCCTAGTTAAATTTGAGTGTGTAAAAAGTAGGCTCGAATGTAACAAAAAAAATACTGTGTCTAGATGGTGTAAAGACACGATAAAAGCGATATAAAAATTATGGGTAATACATCAGGACACCCCTAACTACTATAAAAAATGAACTTTTAAAAGAATTCATGATTCAAGAATATTTTTAGGTTCACTTATTTAATACTTCTTAGCAATGCGGCACAACGTAATAATAATTGCAGTACATGCGACAAATACACGAGATGTACTATCTATAGTACGTACATGTGTTGAGAAGGGGGCACAGATTGATGTGGTTTCATACCAGTAATCAACAAGTATTCAAGTGATGGCAACAGGTGTGTCAATACATCCAATGCTGAGCAGAATGTCCTCCAGACAACAACTACTACAGACAGGCAGAGGACCCTAGGAGCGAAGTCACTCCTCAACCAGTTTGCATTACCCTCAAAGTCCAACTGGTATTCATTGGATGAAACGTTGAACCACAGAGCCAACTTCAAACCATTTTACGCCCACAAAATACTTTTTTGTGGAGAATCCGTGAAAATGTAATGGATTATAGCAACATGATACACACACAGCAGCCATGAATTTAATTTGTTTTATATGCATTGCATACATATTCTAATACGTTCCCAATAATTCCAAATAGTTTCCGTTCCAGACGTGCATTAGCAAAAGATAAGATTTATAGTTGGCCACTGTGCACGTAACCAGACACATGCATACTAAGATCTCTTAAATATGTACCATACACACACTTTATGAAAGTCCTTTCCTTTCCAACCATAACAAATCAAAACCACTGGAATTACCTAATTATTTACATTGTTGGTTCGATTTGCTATACGGCACTCTCCGACAAAAACATCCTCCATCAAGAAATACAAAATAATAACCGTTATATTTGGCGATGACAATTAAGAGTCTACATTCGACAATACATTCGTACATGTAAGTAATAAATTTGAACAAAAAATAACAAAGAAAAGGATAACGAAATACGAGCAAAGGTTTGGTGGTCCGAGGGGAGGTGCAGCAATGATTGCTTCATCTTGGTGGTGGGGAGGGATACGAGGCCCGGCGAGACCATTTCAGCTCTGATGTAACCCGCCGCCGTGAGAAGTAGTTCCCTTCAGCCACTCCACAAACTCATCAAGCATCACCGGCCCTGCAACAAACACCACACTGTGTCAGAGAATTGCCTAGCTTCATTATCTACGCATTTCACTTGCAAATTGCAATTTATACATAATTTTCAAAAAATAAAGATTAAACGTTAAACGTTGTAGCTTGTAAGAAGGTTCTACTACAGGCCTACTCACTTTGATGAAAGCAAGTAAAACTAAAAAGAGACAGTAAATTAACTGAATTACTAGAGCAGTACATGCAGGTACTATACTTATATAACTAGGGAAACGCCAAAGTCGTTGTTAGACGAGTGAGTGAGCCATGTGTTGAGTACCCGGAAACATTCCCTTTCATCCCCCTACCCTTTAGCTTTGGCTTTTGGGTGGCCCTACCCAAAGCCCTACCTAAGACTGCATCAAGTCAGCATGGGTGTTTCTTTCCTTTTTAGTCTAACATAGGCTTTAGTAGCGCAATATGGCCTTCGGCTACGGCCTACAGTTGACGCACCCTTTTCAGTTCAGTTCACGCATTTAAGAAAATTCAAGTACATACTATTACAAATTTTAGTATGATACCTAAGAATACCAATCAATTTAAATGCAAATGTTCCCGGGTACTCAACACATGATTCGCTCACTCGTCTACCAACGACTTTGGCGTTTTGCTAGTCTAGTTGGCTAAGGCGCCCCTACACCAAAAAGATTTTTTAATTTTTGGATAGTAGACCTATTTAAAAAATTATAAAACATGTTTTGAAATGCGTGGAAAACATAGCCAGTACAAAATACGAGTAAAGATTGCAAGGTTTACACAATGTCCCAGCGGAATTTAGGGGAACCTTGGTCGTGCAATACGTATTCGATATTACTGCTATGGATGCATGTAAATCACAGCCTGACAATGATTCGATAAAAATGACTTCTTCAAGAACAAATGCATTGTTGTGAAACCTGCACATTTTAAGCCTAATTTTCAATTTACTAGTCTAGTTGGCTAAGGCCGGAATACCCGGAATGTGGGAGACCTGGGTTCAATCCCCTGGTCGGATGAGATTTTGTAGTTTATGGATTGTATTTAAAAAAATATATTAAACATGTTTTGAAATGCATATAACGCAGTTTCGTCTACATCAACTGTGACAATACTATGGAAAACATAGCCAGTACAAAATACGAGTGAAGATTGCAAGGTTTACTCAATCTCCCAGCGGAATTTGGGGATACCTTCAGCGTGCTAATTTTGATACTCTTTGGTCACTGCATAACTGCATTACAAATATTTTTTCCACTGCCTCCATTGCAACATCTAAGAGGCAGTGATTTTTTCAAAAGTGAAAGCATTGTCGCTAAAAGAATTCCTACACATGTTAGGCCTATTTTTCAGTTTATTATTTCTTGTAGGTTTAAATCAAAATGGATTGTGCTCATTTTGTTAGCAGTTCGCAGTTTCCTGGTCACGGATGTCTTTTTAAAATTTCAGCTCAATCTATTTGGCCGTTCGGCCGTATGGGACCAGACAGACAGAATTTGGACAGAATTAATCACGACCAAGGCCCGATCGAGTAGCGTTATAAATCCTCATTCGCTTCGCTCACTCGTCTAATTATTAATTAATAGGGAATTTGCATAAGTTCCCGATATCGGTAAAAGTAATGTACAATAATATATTATGTATTTAGTATTTACTAGGAAAACGCTTAAGTCCCGCCGCGTTGTTGGATGAGCGTAATTGGTTAATTGAGCTGCCATGTGTTTTGCGGATTTTCTGTTGTTCTGTGAAAAAATCAGAACTTAATTTTTTCTAAATTAAATCAAATTAAATAAAAAAATTAACTTATTTTTTTTAATTAATCGTAACTTTAAAAAAGGAAAAAATCGTAATATTGAAATTTTCATAAGAAATAATTATTTGATTACGCTCAAATTTCACACGAATATATCAATTCATAAAATTAAGGTTCTGTGAAAAAATCATTACAATCGGATAAAGCATGTAGGAGTTATAAGTCGAAGAAATTTTTTTTAAATCGAAAAAAAATCGTAAAATTGCGATTTTCATGAGAAATAATTTTTCGATTGCGCTCAAAAACGTGGCAGTTCTTAGTTCAGAGATTTCGAAGGCCTCCATAAAATTTCATCGCAATCGGAGTATCGGTTTAGCCGGAATCGTGTTAACAGACAGACAAAAATACAGAAAAAAAAAAAAAAAAAAAAAAAAAAAAATCCGGATTTTTTTCTCCAGTGTAGGGAAATGGAATCTTCGCTTCGCTCGCTACGCTCGCTACGCTCATCCAACTATTTACGTATAAAAATTATATAAACGTTAATTTGAGATTTTTAAGTTAAATCGTTTAATATCTATTGAGGGTCAAAGTTTGACATTTTAAATTTCCCGCACATTTATTTTGAAACGGCTGCCTACGTCACCGGCCTTCATGACGAACACGGCCGCCTAGATAAACGGCAAAATTCTCCAAAGTCTTTGATTCATACAACAATGGCCTACAATAAACAACAGTTGATGACCTTTTCCGAATATTATAATCAACATTGTGTTTTTACTTATTATCAATTAAAATACAGTTAAAAGCTTACGTTGTGGATTGTGATATACTAAATGTACAACAGCTTGCAGGTTGCTTTCCCAACCTGTTAACCCTTCTCCAATCTAAATGTACAAAATAAAATATTAAGCATATTAGAACAAACTAGATGTCAAAATGTGCTTCTACAGACAAGATAATCTCCGAAAGCGAGTCACTTGATATATCGTTAAGTGATTGGTTGAATGGTATCATGAAGGCTGGTGACGTATGACCCGTTTTTTCCCGCCAAAATATGTAGAAAACTTTCACCCTTATTAATAATAATAATAATCATCAAAACTAAATTCCAACAACGTCAGGTTGAGTGGTGTTCTTCACACCGATATCTAGGGCACGAAACAATTATTTGCCGAGATTGCCTGGCTCAGCGTTTCTTCATCATCAACATCTTCATCGTCATCTTCATCCTGCATCTGCTTCTCCACCAATTTTCCCCACTCTTTCCTGTCCTCCCACAGCTTCAATTCCATCACCTGGTTCCACGATTCACTTCGCTCTACGTCTCCTTCAATCAATCTTCCCCATCTTTCTCTCGGTCTTCCTACTTTTCTTTTAACTTCATCCTCTGCTTCAAAGTCTCGTCTTGGGATCCTATCCATTTACATCCTCTTCATATGCCCAAACCATCTTAAATGTTCCCGTCTTAATTTAAACCTCAATTTCTCCAGACCTAATTCCTTTCTTATAACGTCGCTTCTAATTCTGTCCAGTTTTGTAACCCCCTTGATACTCCTTAAAAACTTTATCTCTGCTGCTTCCAACTGACTCTCTTCCTTTGCTCCAACTGTCCAGGTTCATAGGGTCATAGGTATGAAGTAGGTATGCTTTATAGAAAAGAACTTTACATCTCTGTGGAAACAGCTCGTTCCAAAGCAGCTTTCACACCAGTTGATAAAATCCTTCGGCTTTTTGTACCCTAGCTGTCACTTCTCTATTAACACATTGGCTGCCAGGCGAGATTTGAGGGGAAAACACCCCTATGCCAAGCATTTTTACTGATTTCAAGAGTTTTTGTTCCATTATGCTAAAACTTACATAACTTCTAAACTAATTAAGATACTGAAATGAGTTTTTCAACATACACTTAGTATGCTTTAAGGGTGTGATATCTGTTGTAACAGTCACCAGGATGTAATGGGGTCCCACAGGAACAACACGTGAAGTTCGTTTCACTCCGGACTTTCTTCTTCATGCAAACTTTGCATGCTCTTCTTGGGTTTGCCTTGTTTTGAGTAGGTGGGATTTTGACCAAGATGTGTTTTTTTAGTTTGCCATCTAACCTAGAGATAGGGTCTACCCTTGGTGAGCGTTTGTTGTTAGGTACTGGTACAGCGTTCACAGGCACAGGTGTTCCGGGTTCAGCATCGTCGCCGTCGGGTCCAGGATCCGGAACATCCATGTTGTCATCTGCAGCAAAGTCCCTGGTCAGCATTGTTTGCACAATGACTTGCATGAATTGTAGCAAGGTGTTTTTCCCTGGATTTTTGGCTTTGTACAGGGCATGGGCATTACAAGTGGCACATAGCAGGAGGTACAGGAACACTTTCTTAGACCATTTCACAGTTTTGCGAAGAAATGGGTAGTAACTAAGATGTTGGTCTGCAGTATCCACTCCATGCATATACTTATTGTAATCTACAATGCAGTCTGGTTTCATTTTGATACCTAGGCCTACATTTTGCTGCGTGTTTGTACTTCTGTCATTTGAGCTGTGTGCAATGTAGAGATCATACTCACAATGCGTTTGTCCTTCCAGACCTGGAGAAGTATGTCACCAGAGCGCTTAAATGACATCTCTCCAGTCTTGAGGGTTTTGGAAACTCTCACCAAGTCTTTTGGTAGACCACGGTTCTGTCGCATGGTGCCGACAATGCCGAACTGTTTTGTTTGTAAAAACTGAGTTAATTTTACGCTGTTGTAAAAGTTATCCATGTATACATGGTATCCTTGTCCCTCGTAAGGTTCAAGGAGTTCCGTTACTGTAGTTTGCAATGGTCCACAGTTGCCATCGTATATTTGCATAGTGCAAATATACCCAGAGCCACTTTCACAAACAAGGCGAACCATGATACCATATTTGGTAATCTTCCCTGGATTATATACCCGGAATCTCAGTCGCCCCCTCCATGCAAGCATTCCCTCATCCAAAGCCAGCTTTTGTTTGGGGATGTAAGCACTCTTGAAAAGGGAGGTGAAATGATTGACAGGTGTCCGGATTTTGTACAGCCTGTCATCCCTGTCCACATTTTCATTGTCGTTGAAGTGCAAGAAATTTAGAATCAGTTGAAATCTATTGCGAGACATTGTAGCGTTGAAAATTGGGGTAGAAAAAATGCTTGAAGTTGACCAGTACATTTCAAGTGTCGGTTTCTTTATAATCCCTGTCAGCATCCACAGGCCTAAAAACTTCCGCATTTCTGGAGCGTCTACAGGCGTCCACTTATTGAATCTTGCAAACTGCTTTACGGGCCTAGAAGTAGCTTTCAAAAATTGAGCAGCATACCTGTTTGTTTCCGTGCATAGAAAGTCCACGAATTCATCTGTGATGAACACAGCAAAGTACTCCATACAATCACTGTTGTCAATTATGTCAAAGGTTAGGCCCGGGTTACCAGTAAACGGTGGAATAGTAGGCTCTTTATCAATGTCAGACCAGTCTACAGGTATAGGTCTATCAGGTACTGGTCTACGTACAGGCCTAGGCCCAGCCCTAGGTAGGCCTACAACTCCGTTTACAGTTTGGAGGTTATCACCACCAGCTCCCACATCGCCCACTTCCCTGTCACTGTCATCACTTTCATGGTCATAATCACTTTCCACAGTTAGTACTTCATTGTCACTTTCGTCCGAATCATAACTGAAATTAAACTCACTTTCCGAGTCGTCATCGGCGAATATTTCATTCAATAACTCGTTATTAGTAAGACTTTTCGCTTTTGGCTTTCTAAAGTCCGCCATTTTTATCAACATCAACAAACAAACCGGTATAATTATTGTTGTTTCTAGGCTTCCGAGATAATTTTGCGATCTTTTTTCCACACGCTGCTACCTATCGGTAGCGACACTGAAAAATGGTAAATAAAAACAGTTCATTTCGGTATATAAAATAGGCAAAAACGGTGCAAAAACTTGACAATATGGTAAATAACGGTAAATAAAAATCCACTTTTTTTCAATTGCAAACAAATAATATGTACTTTATTTAAAGTAGGTTGAAGGCTACATTGTAAAATGCAATTTTTCTGACAAGGCCATCCATGGTTGTATGAAATTTAGGAGGCCTAGGGCCTAGCTAGGCCTAAAGGTGCTTACTCTAGCTAGCTACACTAGGGCCTAGGCCTAAAGGAAATTTTAAGCACGCATCTTTAAAAGGTTAGCAACAAGGAATTATCTGGGGTCTAGGCCAAGCCTAGGACCACAATGGATTTTAAGCACATCTAGGCCTAGGGCCTACGTGAACAACGAATTATATTGGGCCTAGGCCTAGGATGGAGGCGTAAAATCCATGTTCTTGAAACTCCGATTCACGGACAAAAATGCTTACAACTTTTGGCATTTTGACTTTAATGCAACGAAAATGCAAGAAAAACGAATTCTGTTACGAAGTGAAGCCAAATGTGGCCTATTCCGAAGTGCGTTGCGCGTATATCGATTAGTCGCGGACGTGCATTCGACCTATGGTCACGTGGTGCGAGTGCGACTCGTGGGTTCAACTAATCGATCTAAATTAGGCAACTCTCGAAGCTCGACACGACCGTTCTAGCTGTGGGCGTGATACGCGAGAAATTGACTGTTTTGATCGTCGAAAATACGCAAATTTGCTTCAAATTATTAAAAAAAGCGAGAATTTCGCGCATAATTTCGTGAATAATCTTCTTTTTGGTCTATTTCGTGTGAAAACATAAAATAGCTAAAATTCGCGAAACTTCGTGAACGCAAAATGCCTCCTCTAACCTCAAAACATGTTCCTATGTTGTCAAAAATACTTAGAGTTGTGTTTTTTAAAATTTCGTGCAAAAACCATTCACGAAAATTCGGTGTCCCTACCTATCGGTAGCTTGTGTAAGCTCTTGACAAGTTTGAGTGTAGTGGTACGCCATCTAGCGGATTTATTAGTAAATAAGTTACCGACCGCGCAAAAACGTCTATGGACGTGATTGGCACGGCACGGGAGAATTCGAAACACGTCTATGGACGTGTTTGGCATAGAATGTGTTAACTTTAGCATTTTTTGTCAAGATACTTCCTAAGCACTTAAATTCTTCCTTTTCTTCTAATACTTTTCCACAAAGTCTTAACTTTTCTTGATTCTTAGGCATGCATGCCTTTTATATCTTTTTCATAACTAAACATTCACTTTTATTCTGACTAATACTTAACCCAAACTCTGTTGCAACAACATTAATAAATGAAAATATTCTCAAAATCAAGAAAATAAGACATTTTTATGTAAAGGAAGGTGGCCTTAACCCAGTAGAACCAACAAATAAGGTTATGCAAATTCCCTATTGTTAATGGTACAATTTCTTATTTTGGAAATCTACTATCATAGACAGACTTAGCTGTCCCAATAAATGAAGTTAACAATGTCTCATAGAAATGTTGCTACTCACAAGCGCCGTCCACGTCGTAGTTGCTGAGATCGTTGCTGATCGTGCGCGAGAACTCTAGGATGTTGCACCATTGGTCCTTGTTGATCACTTTGTACTTGGACTGTTCGAGGAAGTTGTTGAACTCTACGAACAACGGCCAGTGTTTGCCGAGTAGTAGCTGAAGCATCGCCTTCGCCGTCTCGATGTCCATACTCCGCTGGTCTTTATCCTGCAACCACAGACGCATGTCAGTACTCGGGAAAACTAAGAACCGTCTTTAGCAAAGTTCTACCATATGAAGCTTTTATTTATGTTTTTAATAGTAGTAGACCTAGGGATATGCTACAGTTTAAACCTAGGTGAACTAGACTAACTTAGATTAACCCAACTAGATAGACCTAAGCATTAACCAAGCGAAGCCTTGGGACTGTTCTCATACATACCCGTGCAAAGTCATATGCATATCTGTAGATACTTTTGAAATTTGTCTGGTCATTCAGACATGATTTGAGGTAATCCAAATTGTTTTGTAGTTTGGCAATTGTATCACATCTGAAATGAGAAAAGAAAATATTTATTAGACAACACAGGACAAACCAAGCAAAGCAGTAGTAAATTAAAATTTTATTTGACAGCTGGCCAATTAATATGGATGACCACGGCGATCCAGCATAGGCCTACTAATCAATACAAATTACATGTTTACAGAGAGAAATAATATAGAAAATATATAACAACAAAAGTATTAAAACTAATGGGTATATGAACATTGTTGTAAAGATGATTATGCAAAATGATGATGAATTCTTCAGAACATTGGGAACAATTTTGTCAATTCAAGATAGGGGGATGGAGTAATGCTTTGCCCTTCTTGCAAATCACCAACACATGGGCAATGGTTTCAATCTCGTTGCACAGAGGGTACCGAAAGAAATTTGCCTGAGGAAAAAAATTAAACCATTTACAACAAACCTCTACAGATAGAAATAGCTGGTAGTTGTCCGACTTACTGCAGATCGTAGAGTCCCTTGTGCCACTCTTGCTGCGTGAAGAACCCCATCTGCCTTGCGCCCATCTTCCACGCGAGCACGAGCATGACCACGTTCTCCGGCTCCACCCCCAGATCCTCGCAGAACTTCTCCATCCCCTCGGGGCAGAGGGTGTCGGGGTCGTCGGGGGTGGTGTACTCCTGGAACCACATCGCACACCGCTTCTTGCTGAAGTGGGACAGTGCGTCCTCGGACTTAGCCAGACGACGGTCGCTACCCGGGAATAAGCACTTTTATTATATAATTTCATTAGTTTATAATACATTACTTTAATATTAAGCTATTAGTCCTAATTAGTAGACATAGTTACAGTTAAGCAACTGTTGTCATAAGTAAGAATAATAGGGGTCAAAACAAATACCGGTAGTATTATTTAATAAATATTTATCTACCGGAAATTTCTTGAATAAAACAAATAATCTTAGCAGTAAAAGGTTTTAGGAGGATTAGGCCTATAACAAAATATAAAAGAAGTTCCTACTAGAAAAGTGAAACAGTCGATAAAAATGTACAAACAAATGTGTCAAGTAGCAACTACAACATAAACCCAGATTTGTGTGAAGCATTTGAAGTAAAATAAATAAATAAATGTGTATTTAGAGTCTACCCACTAAGTCATAATATAAGTGATAAAACTTCATTAAAACCATGGCATAATTTATACGACGGTACTAGGTTGCTAAATGGAATAGGCGTATGTTTGGTAACTAAACTAAATATAGCCACAATAACACTTAACATAAAATAGTCTTAAAGTAAATAATGAGGAAACTTACCATGTAATAAACACACAACTAAAAAATATTTACAACTAAAATAGCAAGTAGTAGAAACGGTCCATTACTAAATCAATAAAATCAGTTTGCAATTGACTGTAAACACACACAAAATCTAAACAACTTTAAACTTGTTGGCATCATATAATAATTAACATTTGTCCCAACGGCAAGGCTAAATCACACAACCAAGTCAAAGTACTCCAGTCCAACCAAGTATGTTAGTATTATTAAGACTTAACATTCACCTGGTGTCTCCCATAAAATAATAAACAAAACTCTCCGTCTCCCGTCAGGGCCAACTCCGTGGAGAGGACAGTAGTGATGTATTTATAGAATGCAATTGAGGGCATGCTAAGAATAGCCATGTGCAAGGTCTACATAGTGGCTAGGCCTGTGACAGAGAAGACAGGTGAATATCAACAAGAGTGCATCGAGACACTCTGCCAACAAGACTGTGCACATGAGGTAATGCATGTTGCACGTGTAATTGCACTTTCATAGTTTTATTAATGATTACGTGTTACAATTTGTAAATAAACAATAACAATAATTGTTAATCACTAAGTAGAAAGTGAGATTTTACAATTGGAGATCTGTAAAATAAAATAACTAATAAGTATTTGGATTGAATAATCAGTTTTTTGCCAGCGTCTTCTAGATAACACATGCAACAAGCGTAGAGTTTTGTCATAGAATTTGCACGGGAGCTCCCAATGTTTTTGTTGTTTACCTTTTTCCTAGTTTTGTTGAAAAAGAATGGCAAAATTCTGAATCATGAGACTGACATAGGGCCTAAAAAGATAGATAGTGCCAACAGCTCACCTGAAGTAGAGTGGACATGCCACGATAGAAGGCATAAAATACATACCGCGGGGGGATGACAGATGATCAGGGAGACAGCTCACCTGAAGTAGAGTGGACATGCCACGATAGAAGGCATAAAATACATTCCGCGGGGGGATGACAGATGATCAGGGAACAGCTCACCTGAAGTAGAGTGGACATGCCACGATAGAAGGCATAAAATACATACCGCGGGGGGATGACAGATGATCAGGGAGACAGCTCACCTGAAGTAGAGTGGACATGCCACGATAGAAGGCATAAAATACATACCGCGGGGGGATGACAGATGATCAGGGAAACAGCTCACCTGAAGTAGAGTGGACATGCCACGATAGAAGGCATAAAATACATACCGCGGGGGGATGACAGATCATCAGGGAAACAGCTCACCTGAAGTAGAGTGGACATGCCACGATAGAAGGCATAAAATACATACCGCGGGGGGATGACAGATGATCAGGGAGACTAACTAAAAATTTATTGTGCAATGGGTGGCTACATGAAGTGGATGGGAGAACTACCGGTCGTCTAAGTTCGGCTTGTGGCGAGATTTGCAGATCCACTGGTTACACTAGTAGAAAACAGACTAGCTTGCATTCAGTTCAGAACTTCAGCGTCAGTGTGTTTGATTTATAAAGTGCACTTTTACTTCATTTTGAGTAACATACACAAGAGTTGTGAGTTGTGACTGACTTAATACAGTTTTCCTAAATGTGATTTTCTGAAATTCTCAGTGTTCTCCCCAGAAAAGTGTTCACTGGGTATTCCATAAACATTGCCGGGTAGGCCTAGGAACTGTATTCATAAGATAGGGCCAAAAATAGTGGGGGGCCGGGGGTTTTCCCCCGGAAAAAAATTGAGATTCTAGATTCGATTTGGTGAGTTTTAGTGGTTTTTGAAGCCCTTTTAAGGTAGCTTACTTAGTTGGTTTTGTGGTAAGAACATTTCAAATTTGATTGAAATCATATTCTAAGCCTATTTTCTCCTTTGTGTAGGCTATGTGAATCATAGTCCTATTGCTACAATGAGTACAATAGGCCCTTATGAAGGTGATGATGTCATTCTTTCTAAGTGGTTATTATCTAAGATTTGTAGGTTTACAATTACTACAACTTAAAACATTGTTGTAGCCTATTTGATGACTTCATTTTTATTACTTTAAAATTTGTCATAGCAAGTTCAATTGTGTGTGTGTCCTTGTGTGCAGTGAATGTTCACAATCATAGCGATGATTGCCATTTTGCCATAACTTAATGTGTTTCATTCAAATGCATTCCTTGTCGGGTTCTATATCAGCGAGATTACCCGCCACCATTTTGTTTACAATCTGCCTTGCAGTTTAGAGATGGGACGTTTAGTGAAAATAGTGAAGTGTGTGAATAGTGAAAATTTTTAATTATTTTTTTTCCTGTTGGGCGGCAGGCAATTATCGCCGGGCGGGCGGTCCGGGCCTGGGGAGAACACCGAATTCTAGTAGGCTAAAAGCTTTTGAATTGCTCACCAACTCGGCAAGTTTTCAAACACTGACAGTGTTGATTTAAATCAATAAAAATCTGATCCTAAATCAAGTTTTCTTATTTTATAAATATTTCAAAAATCCCACACCGTGTTTAGCGTTACACATATTGCCAGGCGCTACGGCTACCTACCTGTGACTAAGTGTGTTCCTCAGTCGTTTGCTATAGTGACGTTCATCTTCCTGAGATGCCATTTCGGCTGCGTTGCGTCGGCGGCTTCGTGGCATGGCAGTTCACACTCTTGTAGCAAACTGCCCTCCACGATACTCGTGCGGACCACCTCGCACGACCCCTAGACCCAGAGATAAGCCTCGTTCTGTACGCACATTTCATGAGTAACATTTAAGCCAAGTAAAGAATACCTCATAATTATTATAATTAATATATATATATATATATGTTAGTACTTTAGACAGAAATTAAAAAAGTGACTACAGCGTCATAGTCGCCTACTATAAAGCCAAGTTTAAACATATATATATATATTACAATTAGGAAAAGGCCAATCGGCTAGTTTAGTATAATTGGAGAAGGGTTGACAGGTTGGGAAAGCATAGAGAACATAAAGAACATAAAACCCAGCCTGAAGGGCTGGGGGCGACAAAACTTTTCACCTGCTGATGACAACTGCAGCTAATTTAAAGTTGTTTGTTACCTTAATCCACGACGCGTTTCGTCCTTCTGGGACTCATCAGGCGGATGGTGGCCACTAAAAATCAGCTAACTACATGCAAACAAAACTCACAACACATAACCAAACCTGTGGTAGGGCCACGCAAGAAGTAAATTCTGCAAGCATGTGCTGACTGTGTGCCCCAGTATGAATGGTGTGTGAAGTAACCTTGCTGATGATGACAACATGCTTGCAGAATTTACTTCTTGCGTGGCCACCACGGTTTGGTTATGTGGTTGTGAGTTTTGTTGCATGTAGCTAGCTGATTTTAGTGGCCACCATCCAGCCTGATGAGTTCCCAGAAGGACAAACCGTCGTGATTAAGTAAAAACAACTTTAAATTACTCAGTTTTCATCAGCGGGTGAAAAGTTTTTGTAGCCCCCAGCCTTCAGGCTGGTTTTATGTACTTTATGTTTCTTATATTTATTCACCTGTAAACCTTCTCAATTATATATATATATTATATATATATATATTATATATATATATATATATATATAGTAATTATAATTTTTATATAGGCCTATATATATATATATAGGCCTATAGGTAACAACTTTAAATTAGCTGCAGTTGTAATCAGGAGGTGAAAAGTTTTGTCGTCCCCAGCCCTTCAGGCTGGGATTTATGTTCTCTTTGCTTTCCCAACCTGTCAACCCTTCTCCAATCTAATAATTACAATAACATAACAAACTGTAATGCAATAGACCAATCACTTATTTTCACTTTGCCTACAATTGGATAACAGATGTACCTATCGTAGTAGTCCGGAACACACGTATTGACCTTTAGCTGTTTGAAATACCATAATAATAACTAGTTGTTGGTTGCGATACAATGCCTATCGGCTAGGTTAGTGTTTGTGGTTGGGGAAAGAAGAAAGGTGTAAGACTATTTTTCCTTATTTTTAGTTTACATGTCGCGCCATATCATTATTAACTATTTATACTTACTAGTGTAGGAATTTAGAAGGCGTTGAGAGACGAGAGACATTGTTGTGAGAGACTTTGTTTTATGTGAGAGCATGAAGAAGAATAGTGCGTTGTTTGTATGTTAATGGTTTTGTGTTTGATCAAAGTTATTTGTGATTGTGAGAAGAGAGTAAAATGTATTAATAAATCATATCATTAATCAACAAATGAAAGTCTTGGAGTTTCTTGTAAATTGAGATTGCCCGAGGTGAAATCCCAGTTCCGGCATGGCGTCAGCATTTGATCATTGAGAGCGGTGCGGCACCTGACATGGAGAAGGCGAAGCGAGGATAAGGTAGTTTTGAAATGGTATTAGAGGTGATAACAAAGGAGACCAATAGCTTACCTTAAACAAGATGGGCAGCTGCGTGAAACTGGCTGGTTAACATAAAGACCGTTAGAAGAACGGTCGGTGACCACGGCAGCGTTGGCCGAAACGTACGACATTGTGTATCTTGTTTTGTAAATATTTATGTTATTGTTAACCAGCCAGTTTCACGCAGCTGCCCCGTGCCCGTCTCGTTTAAGGTAAGCTGTTGGTACTTTCAGTCAGATGCAGGTGACAGCATAGATATTGAACACCTATAGTACCTAGGCTAGATCCGCAGTATCCAATACGCAGTCTTGGGCACGTTCCCCCAAAAAAGGAACTTTGAAAAGTTAAGTTACTTCTGCCTAAAAAGGAACTGAGACGTTCCTCGTTCCTCAAAAGGAACTTTAGTTCCTTTCACGTTCCTTATACCATCACTGATTTAAACAATAATAAATTTGAAATGAGTTTATTTATCATAACTCTTATTTATTAAGTGAGTCCCAAACTATCTGTCGAGGGTGGCGCCATTTTTAAAAAACAAGATGTCACATTGATATTTTCATACTGCAGTTTACGATATCAGCTACTGGAATTCGAAGGGATTACGACGACGAAAGGAACTTATAAAGGAACGTTAAATTCGTTCCAAGTTCCCACGAAATAGTAACTTTGACGTTACAAGTTCCTGATCAAAGAAAAGGAACTCGTTCCCACAAAAGTTCCTGAAAAAGGAACGCGTTACTAGGAACGCGTTCCTCCCCAAGACTGCCAATACGTCCGCACAGACGCGAGTGTAGCAAATTGAAGCGCCAATTTTGCCACATTAAAGATGGCGATTTGGCATTTTAATTTATGCCTTTTTAATGCAATAAAGTTTTTTTCTGGATTGTTTGATATGGTTTTACATTGTGCAGCATGGGAATGCACAAACAGAAACAATAAGAAGTCATTGCATAAGGGAATTTAGTAATTATTTGGTGTTAATGGCTAGTATGCTCACCTTTCAACCTGACGGCCACCTAGAGAACTATTTGGGCTCCCATATACTTTAACATGCAAACTGCCATATTCAAAATGGCTTCAAATTGTCACGGAAGTGGATTAATGACTGTGGATCCAGCCTACTATAAGGCCTAGGTGATCTATATCTATGGGTGGCAGAGACGAGATTCCTGGGGAGCACAGTGGGCAAGACGAGAAGGCACAGAATAAGGAACACAGACATTAGAGAAATGCTAGGCGAGAGAAGTTAAGTGGCAGGACACGGTTGAGATGGTATGGACATATGAAACGAATGGTGGAAAATAGGATGCCCAAGAGAATATTTGAAAGAAGGATTGAACAAGAAAGAAGAAGACTGGGGGTCAAGAAAGAGATGGAAGGATGCCATCGCAGGGGACTTGGAGGCAAGAGGAGAGAGGTGGGAAGATGTGGAAGAGATGCGATGATGGGAGGATAGAAAGACGTGGAAAAATTTGGTTGCAAAACCCAAGCTGACACTGCCAGCTAAGCGGGAAACGGCGATAGATAAGCCGAATAAACACACATTATTGGATGAGCGAAGCGAAGACTTCAATTTCACTGACCCCCCAAAATAATTAGCTCGGTTGTTTTTTTGTTTTTTTTGTCTGTTTGTTCGCTCTCTGCCGGGCAAACGGCATATGCGATCTTGATGAAAATTGGAGGGGACCTTCGAAATCTCTGAACTTAGTCGTGCATTATTTTCGGGACATTTGGGCCAATTCTGACACAAACGGGTGGGGCTACAACGTTCATATTATTTTAAATGGACATTAAGGTTATTTATAGGCCTATATATAAGAGTCTCGTACAGCACAAGTACCATTTTACATAGACAATCCTAAAAAATATATAAATAAGTAAAAATTAAAATTACATTAATAAACCTACAAATTAACAAATAATTAAAAAATATTGATGAACAATAAACAAATATATCAAAATTATAAGTGCAACAAACATAAGAGTAAATAATGTTTGAAAGAATAGAGGGGGAAATGCTAATGACCTTCAACTGCAGTCCAATCACGGATTGATTTTTTGAAAGTATTAAAATCAGAGAATAAGTCAAACTTTGGTAAATTAGGTAAATTATTATAAAAGGAAGGTAAACGAAAGGTGATTGATCTACGGGTAATAGAAAGTCTAGGTCTAGCTACATGGAAAAGGTGCGTAAGCCTAGTAAAGCGGGATGGAACATGAAGTGGAAACATGGAGACAAGGCTGGTGGACCGGAAAATGCTATTGATGATACGGTGCAAGAAAGACATGTCATAGCGTTTTCTTCGAGTGGCTAGATCTGTCATGAAAAGTTTACTCATAATTTGTTGACGAGACCAGGCATTAAAAGCTGGGACACGATGACGTACAATTGCACAGAAAAATGAAAGTACTCTATCTAATTTTTTAATGTTGGTATCAGCTGATAATGCCCAAATTGGAGTACAGTACTCAATCACAGGTAAAACACAGCCCGTGAAATATGATTTTAGAGCAGTTGGGTCACGAATATCAGTGAACCTATATAATAAACCCAATAGGGACATGGCTTTTGAAGTTATTTTGGAAATGTGCTCAATGAAAAGGAATTTTGAATCTATAATGACACCAAGATCTTTCATTTTAGTAACTCGCTGAATGACTTGCCCCGACAAATCATAATTACAAACTAATGGTAATTTCCTCAATGAAATTGTTAACAATGAGCACTTATCAGGATTTGGACGGAGAAGCCAATCCAAACACCACTGAGAAAACGCTGTTAATGCATCTTGAAGAGCGATTGCATCACATAATTTCGACACAATTTTAAAAATTTTACAATCGTCAGCGTACAACAGAAAATCACAAGCAAACGGTTTAAGTCTGTCTACAAGATCGTCTACAAACAACACGAAAAGGAGAGGGCCCAATACACTGCCTTGAGGGACACCCGATAACACTGGTAACCAAGAGGAAGATGAACCGGCAATAATTACACGTTGCTTTCGATCTGTAAGAAAATTAAAAAATTACCACTCACACCAAAACGCTCTTTGATCTTGTAAAGAAGGTGTTTGTGGCTTACAGCAGCGGTTCTCAACCACTGTGTCGCGACACACTGGTGTGTCGCGATCAGTTGTGAGGTGTGTCACAAGAACTTTGTTTATTTATTGTTATATTGAAGTCTATATACGCATGTACATGAACGCCACTTACATGAACTCTATATTCTGCCAAAGTTCTAGGGGTGTATTGAAAGTGAGCGACAGCTAGGGGTGTGCGAGTATCCGAAATTTCGACCTGTCTAGTATTTAATAAGTATTTAAAAAACACCATTTTGGTGGAGGTGCCGGGTCTCGCGCATGTGTGGAAAAAGTAAATATCGCTATTCATTTTTGATTCTATTTTACTAATCTTGATTTTCGAACGAAAAAACTAGTGTTGTGGACATAAGCAATAAAGAAAGGCGATATGTCAATTTTTCCAACTGCAATGAAAGCCACAAGTAAGCTGGAAATAAAATCTAAAGATCAGTTCAAGAAAGTTATAATTCAACACTTGACCTGTCTTCAGGAGGGTTTGAAGAAATACTTTTCTTCTATTTCAACAAAAAGGAATAGAATGGGTTATCTCTCCATTTACAGGTTCTGTTGAGAACATAAACGATGCGCCAGACTTAACGTATCCAGAAAAAGAAAGAGTTGATTGTAGTTATCTTCATATAATGCATCTCTAAAATCAAGATTTCAAGAGATCTCTCTTGATTCATTTTGTATCTCTTTAAAATGAATATCCTGCAATTGTTAAAAAGGTTCCGTGTGTTTTACTTCCCTTCTCCACTTCATACCTGTGTGAGGCAGCTTTCTCAACTCTAATAACAATCAAGTCAAAGAAAAGATCGAGACTCCTTGATGTTGATAGTGAGATATGCGTCAGTTTATCTACTATTCACCCTCGTACTCGTGTGAATTACATCAGTCCCAGGTATCTTACTGATGAGGAAGCACGTGACATTTTCACAGAGGTAACATTGGCACACATTAGTAAATTACACTTGATGTATTGTAATTTGCAAAATTTAACAATAAAGTAATGTTCATTTAAACAGGTTAAATATTATTATTTTGATGAAATGTGGGTAAACCCACGTAGGTGTGTCGCGTACGGGAACGTACTCAGTCATGTGTGTCACAGCGGAAAAAAGGTTGAGAACCGCTGGCTTACAGAATCAAATGCCTTTGCAATATCAAAGTAGGCAACGTCCAGCTGGGATCGGTTTTCCAGGGCATTAGTGGCATGATGTTGCAGGACTGCAAGATTGGTGAGACATGAACAGTTAGGGAGAAATTCGTGTTGTTCAGGCGAAAGAAGTGGAAGAGTGTGGGCCAAGAGACGATGATGGACAATTCTTTCACATATGGCAGACAGAATCGGAAGAATTGATATAGGTAGGTCTATAGCATTTCACAGATGTTTTGTCTCGTGCTTTAAACAATGGTATGACATTTGCCTGTTTCCAGGCAGATGGAAAATTACCTGTCATAAAAATCTTGTTTAATATGACAACCAAAGGTTGAGACAAAACAGAGGAACAATTTTTAAGAAATATAGCTCCAATACCATCTGGGCCAGTCGCACGACTAGATTGTAGATTATTTACTAGGGAAACGCTAAAGTCCCGACCCCCGACATTAAGGTAATAGTGATGTAATTCCCTTTGAAAGAAAAAGTTTTAAAAAATCGCTGGAAGGCTTCCAAATAAAGGTTTTAAATAAGCCTTATACAGGCATACAATCAACAAGTAACTATAGTTACGTGACAATAATCGCCTAGATTGTTTACAAAAAGCAAGTCTTTGGACCACTATATTTTTTCATTCTATTGTTAATTGGTAATACCATAGCAATTAAATCGACTTTGATAAAATTTTTATATTTTAACAAATAATTTTGCAATGGAACTTGAAAAAGTAATGAGATCCCACACATAACAAAAACTTGTACAAATACAGCCAAACCTTACACACTCTAAAAGAAATGAGATCTAAAAAAAGGGCCAAGCTCATCTACCCTTCCACATTTGTGCATTCTAAATTCATAAACGTACAGTGTCCCGTAACAACATCCTTGAAAAGCTTGGCAAAATAGAATTTGCATGACCATTACGTTAAAATTAATTAGAAAAAAAGAATTTGGATGAACTATTACGTTTAAATTAATAGTTGCAAATTCTATTTTGCCAAGCTTTTCAATGATGTTGTTACGGGACACTGTACGTTTATGAATTAAGAATGCACAAATGTGAAAGGGTAGATGAGCTTGGCCCTTTTTTAGATCTCATTTCTTTTGAGTGTGTAAGGTTTGGCTGTATTTTTACAAGTTTTCTGTTATGTGTGGTAACAATTATCCTAATTTAACAAAACTGATTTTGCAATAGAACTTGAAGAAGTAAAGAGATCCCACGCATACTAAAAACTTAAAAAAGCTCATCCATCAACGCAACTAAAAAAAAGTGTTCGCGAAGCGGCCTAGTATTAACAACAAGTCACCTCACTGAATTCATTGCAGAGATGTTGTTGACCCAAGTTTAGGGTTGCCATACGTCCCGAAAAATCGGGATTGTCCCGATTTTGAATTCTGTATTTTTCGTGTCCCGAAAATTCGGGAATGTCCCGATTTCCAAATACTAGTCCTACAAATGATAATATTGATAAAAATGTCACTTTTATTCTTCAAAATTCAATCTTTACATTACAATTTTACATAACAGGTTTTATATAATTTTTATTTTATTCTTATACAGATAGTTTTTTAGTTTCAAAACCGCTTTTTTTAAGAATGGCGGTTCAAATGTGGCGCGCCACTCTTTAAGTCGTCACCGCTCAGGTCACGTGTCTATTGGCCCATCCAGTGCAGCGTTGTCTGGCTCAGTTTGGCTGGGCAGCGAGCACCGTGCGTTTCTGTTTTTTGCGCCGCGGCCGTCACGTCAGTCAGTCAGTCAAGGGCATTCGTCGAGGGAGTATGTGTTGTGAGCTGTCCGCTACGACTGTGAGTGTGACGAGGCAATGCCGCCGCCTAAACGAAAAACTCAGTACAAGGTTGAATACGAAAAAGAATTTCCGTCATTCAAGATGGGAGATCCGTGGTTCGATTCCCGGTTGGAGCGGACTTTTTTAATTTCTGAATTGTAGTAAATAAAAAGGACGAAATGACTTCGAAGGCCATTGTTCATTATGCAAGTAAGTACAGAGCACCGATGAATAATGGTAGGCTAGTGGATGTTAGTTAGTTTAATTTATTATGATTTAAGTGATTGACCTGTCCCATCACGATTCACGAAACAGTGTCAATGCTAGCCGCCTCCTAACGTAGCTTTAAAGATTTAAAAGCCTATACTCCCTAGTGTCGGCGTACTTCTTTCCATTGTCGTCTTTATTTTACTACAGATGCTACGTATCGGTTTCACACGGCGGGCGGCGCGACTTGGTTACGCACGTATAAAGCAAGAAGCATAAACTAGCTATATCTTCAGTGGCGAGCTCATCGAAACTTACACAATGTTTCGCAGTGTCAAAGGAAGAAACTGCAAAAATAGCGGCAGTAGAGGGCACGAGCGCTTTTCATGCTGTGACTCACCACCAGTCGTACAACTCTACTAGCTGCTCAAATAAACTGTACAAGAAAATGTTTCCCGACTCTTCTATTGCGTGCAAATTTTCTGAATAGAATAAATTGTTTTTCTGTTTTAAACCAAATAGAACACTGTAGTTTGTTTTAAACTTGATGGTACCTCTAGTTCCTAGTACCCATCCCAACCCAACATCACCTTAATTTTATGAAATTGTGTCTTCTATCATCACTTTAAACATGAAAAATATAATGCTTAAACGTCATTTTCTGGGCACTTACGTCGAAAAAGGTAAAAGGACCCCAAAATTTTTTCGCCTCCGGCGGCTGGGGCTTCGCACCAGACCCCTTGTTGCCCACTCAGTTACTACAAATGTCCCGAATTTCACTCTGGGAAATATGGCAACCCTACCCAAGTTACTAAATCTTTCATGTGAGTGACATAAAGAGATAGGGTGCCAAATTCTTACCTAAAGTGGAGTAGGCTTGCCTCAAGGCCTAAATAATAATGTTAAAATGCATGTGTGGAGAGGGAACCCACAGCCTTAACTGGTCGGTGACTGCAGGGATCTCGTCTACTAGACATTGGCCCTCGATGGTTTAATGTGGTCCACGGCTTACAAACTTGAGCAACGTGTGGGCCTACTTGAGAATAAGCCCTGGGGCTGGACACATAGACAAGGCTAGGGCAAGGATTTTTTGAACACATGTGTTGTTTTAGTTAAAAATACTATTCTAAAAAATAGATCACAATTTATTACATCTAAATAAATAAACAAGATTATAAATAAACTTAGTTATAAATTCTAAACTCAACAAAGTTAACAATAAATGTTTACGCTTTGAAACAAATACTCAACCCCCACACACAAATAAAAATAAAGGGAATAACCAATAAAAAGATACTAACATCAGTTTTAGTTAAAAAAAACTTTGGTTTAAGGTATCCAATCCTTCCAAGACTTTTAGAGAAAAGAGTTAAACATCCTTTCATTAATCCCCAAAACTAATATTTTTATTAAACTATTATCTGCATCTTCCACTTAATAACCCTCTCCATAAGAATTATAGGACTTATTTTTACACAAATAAACCACCCACTGGCCATAGGACTTATATTGATTTAAATCCTTTGCATTCGTCTAATCACTGGATTCTTAACTCAAAAGTTTTTTATTTTCTTATATCTTATTCCTGGTATTTTTAGGGGACTCCTAGTTCTATTCATTTAGGCCTATGTAACTAGTCTAGCCTCAAAAGAAATATTCACTATATCTATAATCCCTCTTATTCTAATCAGAGGTATACTTTTAATTATTGACCCTATGCCATATCTAGTTGATTGTCTAAACATAGATATTGAGACTATACGGCCTCTCCCTGAGTGGACTTAGGTCTTTTGACAATGGTCATTTGAAGATGGATTCTTATCTTGAAGTCGATGCCGTTGGTCAGTGAAAGGAGAGCTGTGTATTTTTTCATGAGCTGGTTCGAGTCTACTACTGAGGCAACTGGTTTAAATGTGTAAACCATGTATAAACTAATTAAATAGGTACTAATAATACAGAACGGGTTTGATTAAAATCAGAAACTAGAGAAAATTTCATTTTATTTCATACAAAGAATCATGTGATTCACTTAAGTATAACAATTTTAATATAAAATTTATGTCAATCTATTTTATTAAATTCTAGAAAATGCCAAGGTCATTTTCGTCATTTTAGTATGATGCGTCACCCGGACATTTGCTTGGACCTAGTTCAGATTAATGACGCTGTGTGCTGGTCTTTGATTGGTTATCATAACGCTACGATCGTATTTGGATTGTTGAGAGCGGCTTTTGTCTGCAGTGTGCAGGGAGAACTTTGAGAGTTGGAGTTGGAAATCGGTCGTGTTCGTGGGCGATTTGAGGCGTTGCGTAAAACTTAGAGAAAGTGGACTAGGAAAGAACACTTTGGATATAGGAAACGCGTGTTAAAAATCCGCGAAAGTGATAATCGAAAACGAACGGCGATCTGCCAAGAAGAAATACAAGAAATCAACGAGAACGGTAACCAACCGAGGTACATTTTATAAGGCTAGCCTAGCCCAGGGATACGTGAGTAAACGAACTTGTGCATGCCTTAGGAGCATATTAATAAACCTACGGACTTGATAAAATACAGCATCGATAACCAGAAAGGGTTAGAATCATGAAAAGCCGAAGGGCCGAGAGTTAGTTGGGGTTTTAAAAGAAACGAGAAAGATTATATTCGCGTAGCCTGGAATTTAGGACGCGATAACGCAAGCAAAGTTTAGTGGTTGTATTACAACGAAATACAGATTGAAATATTATAAAAAGGAAATCGGCGAGGATAATATCGTTTATGAATCCAAATATAGGAACATATAAGGAACAGTTATTTACCATTCAATATCTTGGCAGAGGATTAGTTTTTATGTAAATTGGTTTTGAAATCCGTAAATGCAGATTAGTTGAAGAATAAAATGGCGATTTTTAATTGCAAAGAGCTTAGAGATAACATCAACAATAAGAACTCGGAACATTCGAGAGTGTCTGAGCCACCAACGTCGAACGAAGTGCTTTGGTAATAAAGACGGGTGAGGACAGGACTGGGCCGATAAAAGTAGGCGTGTTTACATTATTGACCGTCTGACAGTTTACCGTGTGAGATACAGGAAAAACTTGGTTGTTGGACTTGGAATGCTGATATCGGGCAAGTGTGAAACATTAAAAACGTACGGTCGGAGTTGATTTATCCGAACGATAAAATATCGTAATTTATCACCGCTCAAACAATATCAAGGGAAAGTTGAACTCAAGAGGAATCACAGCCGGGATACGAACTCAAGACAGGATCTTCAATACAAGACTACGACAGTCTACAAATACGCAGCAAGTTACTGACCTACACGTCGGACTTCTTCGACTTCATAGGGTTTCGATGGGAGTCATGATCATTTGTGATGAGTATTTAAATTAAGTTTATTAACAATTAAATTTCCATAAACTTTCGGAAAACTTTACTGTTGTCCATCAGACCAAGAGGTATCTTAACTGGATATCCGTTTCGCTTTTAGACATCAGTACTGATAGGTAGGGTTTTGAACTGTATTCCTTGTCAATGAAGGAAATTCATTTGTGTCATGCAATATAGCCCGTTCTGGTTTAACTTATTAACTGTTGATTGTCTGTTGTGATATCATCCTAGATCTAGTATAACTTATAAGTTGTATTTCAGAGATGTTTGTCTTCGCTGTTGTACGATTTCTCAATTTTGTGGGTCTTGGTGAGTTATAGGAGGGTGTTGTGAACTGGTTAGGCAACTTTAGACTTGAGTACCAGGTTCACGCCTAGGTAGAGTTTATAATTCAAGTTTGAGTGATTTTAGTCTTGATCAGTTGTTTTATTCTTAATTAATATTTTACTTCCAAGTGAGATCAGAAATCGTGTTTCACTTTAATTAGGCGACCCATCGCCGAGTATGTTTTTGTTTATTAAATGGTATTTTTCGAAGTATAACTATTTAGAGAAGTATCCAACGAGAGCTTATCGATTACCTGAGGGGTCGTAGGTTCGTTGTGTTACAATATAACACAGATAATTAATATGTAAATTATTAATATTAATTAAATATAAATAAAATACATGTGTTCAATAATAATAACAAATAATCCTTGAACTAGCCTAGTCTATTTGTCCAGGGCTTATTCTCAAGTAGGCGGCCCACACGATGCTGAAGTTTGTAAGCCGTGGACCACATTATACCATCGAGGGCCAAGGTCTAGTAGACCATAGGCCTATTCCACTACTAGGGACGAGTCGCTTCAACGCGCATGTACAGTTCAAACGTTTTAGAGTTTTATATAAACGTGTAAACGTAATCGCAACAAGGCTAGGCTCAAGTTCGGTGGCCTCCTTATGAGTTTGGCAACCTACTCCCGCTGGACGACGAGACCCCCTCCCTTCTCTCTCCTATCAAAGTGACCGCCGACTTTTACCCTTGTCAGTCAGTCGTCCTCGTCAGCATTCTTTGACTTCGCTATCCGCCGTATCGCGTATAGGCTACCGGTACCCTCGTTGAAGGTTGAATTTCATCTAGTTGAAGCTAGTTATTGGGCACCCCGCTCTTTGTCACCTGTCTCATTCTCTCGTCTCAATTTGGCATTGGTGGGAGAGGGGGTAGGGGAGGAGGTAGGGGAGGAGGTAGGGTTACCATGTGGCCAAACAAAAAAGACGTCACCTTTTCGAAAAACGAACTTACACTGGTAGGCCTAACATAATAATATGTATGTAAATCTTAATTTTTATAGCCCACTCCTTTTGAATGGAGGGTTGCAGGTTTTAAGGTCATTGTAGATACGAAACAATACACTTTAGAATGGAAAAGTGCATTTATTAAAGGACCATTCCATCTACATTTTTTTACTTCTACTAGGCCTAAGCTAAAGTAGTGTCAACTAATTTTTAGAAGTGCCTGGTTCTGCACTATAATCGGCCTTGGGAATTGCTGCTTTGTTGTGCCAACAGTATTTCTCAGCAGCACGGAAATAAATGTTCCATTGCCACAAACTATAAGCCTACACTCTCTTCTGTTTCAAATCTACCCCGTTTAAAACACAGAAATGTCACTCTCATTGAAATGGTAAATTTGCATTCACGTTTTGGCATGTTGTTGGTCTAGCCCTATATTGGCTCTAAAAACAACACTATACAACAAACTCCCCTCGAAGTACACAACGTGAGGCTACGAGGATATGCACCAAATCGCCAAGTAAGACACAGAGATGTACGTGCGTTCGGTTTATATCTTATATCACCAAGCAGGTGGGCAAGCGATTTTAGTCATCTAATTTACACTTGACAGTACAGCCACAGTCTGTGACTTGACTGGATGTGCGCGTTCAACGATGCGCGGTCTACGGGAAGGAGGTGGGGGCTGGGCCGGGTTGTGCGCCTATCTATTGAGTTGAGCGGCAAATTTGTTTCCTGGCTACAAAATGAAATAACCGGACATTTTCGTGATTACGAAAAGGCCGCCCGGACAGACATCTTAAAAGAAGACATGTCCGGCTTTATCCGGACGTATGGTAACCCTAGGGGGTAGGGGGTAGATGAGAGAGGAGTGTAGGCCTAAGTTAACGTTTAAACATCGTTTTAAAATGAGGTTAAACGTTTAAGAATTTGTTAACACTTTTTCCCATCCCAACCAACTACCTATGGCTAGGATTAGAATTATGTTTCATCATCCAAGTAAGATGATCCTTGTAGAGGCCCCACGCTGGTCACGCCTGTAAGCTTGTCCTAGTCACTATTGTGCCTAGGCATATGACTACCTTGAGCACAGGTTAGACCCCAGGGAAAGGCCCTATGCTAGGTGAGGGAGTGGTCTCCACTAGGATTAAGGCTGTGATCTCGGCCTAAGCCTATGCCAAGGGGAGTCTAGCTCCAAAGGGTAAGGGTAGGAAGCCCAAGTGCCCAGCCCTCCATCTTGACTACCATCAGACCTAGGCCTACCTGTCACATATCATCAGAAAGTGATCTTGGGGCTAGAACTAAGCTTAGCAAGTCAGATTGTAGGCCTACACTGATTTTGTGTGGTCTGTCCTGAAATGTCCCAAGTCATCGTTTTTATTTAAATAAATAGGCCCTACTAGTCCTATTTCAACAATAGGCCCTACTACAAGTTTTAAATGATAATTGACTGTAGACCCCACACACAAAAAACTACTGGATAGGCCTACTCTTTCGGTGGGTATAGCCAAACTTCTTTTAACACTGTTTTAGGGGATAAGCCTAAGTACGCGGAAGGGGGGGGGGGGCGCGAAGTAACAATAATGATATTGTAAAACATACGCGCTTTGCCCCCCCCCCCTCCGCGTACCTAGGCTTTTCCCCTAAAATAAGTGTAAAAAGAAATTTGGCCACACCAACCAAAAGAGTGCCAAACACTGAAATCCAATGTGGGCCTAGGACCTAGCCCACGGGTTGCTTGCCGTAACTTCTTCGGTTGGGGGTCCAAATATAGAATCCACCAAAAATGACCATGTATGAACTCGTAGGGATCCAGGGGACAGAGCCCCGGTGGTGGCTGCGGGGTGCTTTGCTAACAAGGACCTTCACAGACAACTTGAAATATTAAAAATCAATAGGTTTGTGGATGATTTTTCATTTGGATAGCCATATCCCCCAACCGAACAAGTTCCTGCTTGCCTAGGCCTAGGCACCATTGACTTTACACGAGACCCTTCGTATCGGTTGTGAATTACTCAGCGCTGGCGTCCACGGCCGCCAGAACAAAAACTCTGATGTTCCGGTTTTTCGTTTTTTCTACTAGGGCTAGGGCCTAGGCCTAGGCCTAAATTATGGTCTGTAGGCCTAGGCTAGGGGGGGTATTACTATCAGATGGAGGCCTAGGCCAACCCTTCCTAACAAGTTTGCGTTAAAAAATGCAATTAAGCATCATTCAACACATGCATTAGATTTAACAATGCCGAAAAGTCAAGGCTCCACTCAGGTCCAGGGCCTAAATCATGCCTAAATTACAAGGCCGCCCCCTGGCGTGGGACCGCAATGCCGTTATAGCTTGAGCTTACAGTTCAACAAATTAATATCTGGCGTGGGTACAAGGGAAATACAAACATGCAACAAATTTCTATCACTATTGCTGCTTCAAATAAGCTTTTTCTCCGTTCTCAAAAGTCAAATGTTTAATTTAAAAAAAAAGTATATTTTACTCACAATAATTCTGACGAAGTAAAGTAGGCTGCCTCGCCTCTAGCTGTTATTTTTTCACTTCACAGGGTTGGCACAAGTGTGTGTAAAACAGCTGTACGTAAAACCCACTGCAGCCAACAGCGCGCGAACGAGGCGGTGATTCAAAAATGAAAAATATGTTTCATGGCTTTTTGTTTAGTTTAGTTTCTTTGTTTATTCACATTGAATGATCATACTTTAGGATTGCTTTAGAATAATATGCTAGCTAGGTAACATACGTCGACGACGTGAGAAACTAGACTACCTTGGAAATTTAATCGTTAATTTAACAAAATAAAATAATAAAATCTAATCATCATATAAAGAGACACTATCTCTAATTTAATTACAAATTTAATTTAATTACTCCTGTTTTCAAGCTTACCAATAAAAATGTCGATAGTAAAATGAGAAGTTAAACTGTATATCTCAGGAAATCTATCAATAAACTTTATATATTATTATTTGAGCAACGTCCAATTTTAGTTTAATAAAGTTTAATAATGTAAATTTAGTTTATATGTTAAGTATGTAAAATGGCTATTGTAGTGCACACTGCATCATCTAAACTATGTTTTGTAAATTTGTATTAATTAATTCTTCCATCTTTCACCATTTTGTCCTTTTATGTATTATATGTACACACACATAACAAAAACTTGTAGAAATACAGCCAAACCTTACACACTCAAAAGGAATGAGATCTAAAAAAAGGGGCCCAAAAGCTCATCTACCCTTCCACATTTGAGCATTCTTAATTCAAAAAACGTACAGTGTCCCATAACAGCATCCTCGAAAAAGCTTGGAAAAAATAGAATTTGCGATTATTAATTTAACGTAATAGTTTATCCAAGTTCTTTTTTTCTAATTAATTTAAACGTAAACACGCAAATTCTATTTTGCCAAGCTTTTCGAGGATGCTGTTATGGGACACTGTACGTTTATGAATTAAGAATGCGCAAATGTGGAAGGGTAGATGAGCTTGGCCCTTTTTTTAGATCTCATTTCTTTTGAGTGTGTAAGGTTTGGCTGTATTTCTACAAGTTTTTGTTATGTGTTTACTTTTAACTAAAACCAACATTAAATTCTCTGTACAATTACCTCTAGGAACTGCTCTCGTTCAAACTATGTTTTTGAGGGCAGCACACTAGAATATATCTTTTACCTGTTGCAATTACCATGTAATGTACTACTGACAAATAAAATAAAATAAATAAATAAATAAGTTCAGCGGGTAAGTGCAACGAAGAGTAAATTTTAATTTTAATCGTGGGAAACCTTTTATAGGATGCAATTAGCCCCTCTTCAGGTGAACTAGGTAAGTGCGGATAGGACAATCGTGAAAGGATGTCCGAGGGCTCTTTAAGAGGACTCAATCCCTTGCGTTCGCATTAACGACTGAGGAAAACCTCGGAAAAAACCTTCAGTCAGGATTGCCGGGATTCCCCGGGACCTCCCGAATCAGAGTCGAGCGCTTAGCGCCCGAGCAAACACTGTCGGTAGGAACAGGTGCCCCTGTAACACGAGTCTACCTGCCAGTCATGCACGTGTAGCGGGTTGCCTAGGTCGACGAGCAGAGCACTCGGTGCTTCAAGGGGATCAACAAGAAGACTCTGCTGGTTCAAGCTAGTAAAATGCCAGAACGAGCTGAAATGATTGCAGCTTACTTCAACATTATCACTTAACAGCAATGTGTACAACACAACTAACTGGACGTAGCTCGAAGTCATTGTAAATCTGTACGAGAACGCTGCGAATGTGCCTTCGTACTTCTCGAAGTACGTCTACAGTAACTTTACATAGTGCCTTCGTACTGTTCGAAGTACGTCTACAGTAACTTTACATAGTGCCTTCGTACTGTTCGAAGTACGTCTACAGTAACTTTACATAGTGCCTTCGTACTGTTCGAAGTACGTCTACAGTAACTTTACATAGTGCCTTCGTACTGTTCGAAGTACGTCTACAGTAACTTTACATAGATCAAGACAGTGTTTGCAAACTCAGAAAGGATATAATGTTTACGTTCGTACATTTTTTGCCCCGTTCGGTTACGCGAAATTTGTAAATATTAACCAAAATACAAAAATCAACATTTTGTTATATGGACTTTGAGGACTCTCCGGAGAAAATCTGTAACTTAAATGTAAAATGGGGCTATATGTACCCCACGTAAAGTAGGTATTTAGATTTAAAATATTTTACCTGTCCCATGACAGGACAGGTCGGCTAGTGTATAGGGCTACGTACGATCTTTACCTCTCAACATGGTTAAAGAAAGATAATATGCCTATATAGTCAGGCGACAACATCAAAAATTAATTTAAAATTCACATCGAATAACAGTTAAAATGACATAATAAAATAAATAAAATTAGTAACCACAATTGAATAATAATAAATAGAATTTGAAGATTTAATTAAGGAATCGTATCGAATGGTAATGTTTATTTAAATTTAGGTCTGACGGATAAAGTTTTTTTGGTTTATTTGGAATAAGGACGCGTCAACCGTTAGGTCAAAACTCATAATGCGCTACTCTAGCCTAGGAGATATGGGGAGGTGGGGCCCATGCTGGTCAGAACCAGCCACGGGTAAGGGGAGGAAAAGGGGGTTTCTCACGTCGCGGTCGTCATCGTCTTTGTCAACGTCATCGTTCGTTGTGTCATTGTCATCGTCGTCGAGGAGGTCGTCAAAGGAAAGGGAAAGTGTCCCCGACGACGATTGCCAGAGCTCGCCTCTAGTTTCGGGGAGTAATATACTCCGGTTTTACAAGCTGACGTTTGCGAGGTGGACTTTTTCTCTTGAATCGCCTTTTACGATAAGCAGAGCCATGCTCTGGGCCAATTCTACCCCGGGCCCAGACGGGGGTGATAGGGATACAGGAATAACGACGAGTGGTTATGTCTAACATACCATTATGATTATCAGTAAAAGTATTTTCAAAATCTTTAAAACGAAGGTGATGAATACGGTTGGAGATGGTTTGATCGTGTAATAGTTCGTTGACCTCTTCATTTCTTGTCCAGGGGGGAGTCGAGCAATTCGGCGGATCATTTGCGTTCTAGTGAAGCCTAAATAAAAAGAACAAAGCTTATTAAAGTTAATGACATCCAGTCAAATAAAAAAGGTTATTACTACACTCCCTGAATTTAGAGATAAAATCTCCCACTCAATAAAATAAAATAAATCATGTATAACGAAGTTTAAAAAAAAGTTTATTTGGATTAAAGGCGCGTCAACCGTTATATAATGCGCCACTCTAGCCTAGGGGATATGGGGAGGAGGAGCCCATACTGTCAGAACCAGCCACTAGTAGGGGGAGGAAAGTGGGGGTTCTCACGTCGCGGTCGTCATTGTCTGTCATCATTCTTGTGGTGGGAAGGGAAGGGAAGGAGGCAAGGTCCCCGATGACGATTGCCAGAGCTCGCCTCCAGTTTCGGGGAGTAAAATACTACGTCCTGCTTAATAGCTGATGTTTGCGAAGTGGACTTTTTCTCTTGAATTGCCTTGTCCGATAAGCAGAGCCATGCTCTGGGCCAATTCTACCCCGGGCCCAGTCGGGGTAACACCCCGCGGGGGGGGGGGGGGTATAACGAAGTAAAAGCCTACAAAATGCCCATTTTCCTTCATATAATTCGGAAAGTAAGAAAGTACTGCACACGGGACCTTGGGCTTCGTCTTGTAGTTCACCCCTACAACTAAGTGCCGGTGGCTGGGGTCGACCTGCATCAGAGCGCATCAAGTGCTAGAGTAAGAAAGTACTGCACACGGGACCTTGGCTTCGTCTTGTAGTTCACCCCTACAACTAAGTGCCGGTGGCTGGGGTGGGGTCGACCTGCATCAGAGCGCATCAAGTGCTAGCTCTGCACTGGTTATATAACTTTTATGAACTGGATCTGTGAATATCAAGTTTTTGCTACCATTATCGCAAGTTACTTGACGCCCATGCAAGATGAGTAGACTAGGGCGCCGCATGGACCGCCAGGATTTTACGAGCTGGTTTTTGTGATGCATGCAACTAGTTTAGCAGCTAGTAATCAGCTGTTCGGGAGTTTCAAACCTCGCCTGACGAGGTTGGTATCTGTAACTTATAATTAGTTTATCACACAATGAATGTGTATGTATTTCGTAATTTTCAGAGAAGTGGAGAGTTGCATCGAATATTTCGGGCATTAAAAGCGTTTCCTTGTAGAATTCGAGTCTAAACCAGAGTCAACCACAAAGGATGGTTCAATCCGTATACCCAGCCCAAGAGAACTTTACGCTTTAATTTGACAAACAATATTTATAAAAATCAATTATATAAGAATGTGTTAAGAGTCTCTATATACCTTTGTCAGTCACACAGTCGATTTTTAGTGAATTTATCGTTTCTATTTGGTTGTATTTATGTATGTTTACAAAGCCACGCAAAATAATTGACTCTCCATCTGAAAGCTTCTTTCGAATTAATCATTAAGTTCGTAGTTTGCAACCAGACCATGCACCGTGGTTTTATACGGTGTAGTGATTATGCTAAACAGACTTCCAAACTAGCTAACCAAGAAATTTTAAACTTAAACTATAGTGTATCCGGCACCTAATTTCTTTTAATCACCACTCATAATATTTTATGCAATTAAATGTAGCTAATTGATAATTGTTCGTAGAATCTTTCTAGGAACAATTCCCCTCTAGGCTAGTGCGTGAGAATACTTGGGAGGAAGGGGATGAGGAAGTTCCCATTAGCTGGAGAAACCTACGATTCAGGAGAACTGGTAGGGGGAGGGGGGATAGGAGCGGCAACCTAGGTAGGAAGGACTGTTAGAACGACTCAATCCCAGCACCCTGGGTAAGGGACCCTTCAGTCAGGAGTGTCGGTGTCTGGGATCGGACCGACAGTCTCCCGAATCAGAGTCCTAAGACTTATTCGCTACAAGTGACTCTTTATTACGGGAGGACGTCGGTTTGATGCCTGCTGTTAACACAAGGTTTGCGTTTATTTATTAATTATTCATCCAAACAGACATACTTATGCAGTACAATCCAAAAGACATTCGATACAATATAAATACAAAAAAGACAATACAAAAATATTATACAAGATATAGGTAGCACTAATACAAAAAAATCCTAGATACATGGTAAAAGAAGGTAGACTCCTTTACAACACAATCTTCGGACTTGTAAATAATTGCGTGTACGTTTCGTTCACAATCTGTAGTGGCCTCTTTACATGTTGTTTGTGTGATGTTAAAGCGAATGCAGAACGTTGCATTATTAATAAGATATATTTTAGGATGCATTGTAACGTGTAGAATCTATAACTAATATAATATCCCGTTTCACCTTCGCAAAGTCACGACCTGATAATTATGCCGAATTTCACATTCCTATACTTTGGACACAGAAAAGAAAGAATATAACCGAAATAATCATTCCAATTAATTAAACTAATACCGCGACGGAGTAGCTAAATATTAATTTGTCTGGTCTGAAAACCAACATTGAGAATAAAAGCAGATTCGCCATGGTGTGCACCAGGTATGCATGCACTTCCTTACCCACGCGCCACTCGTTACTAATCAGCTATCGCAATAACTTGAATCCCCCACAAATACAAATATTTGTAAAAAAAAAAAAAAAAAGTTTAAAAAAAAACGGCAGTCAATTAAGCTCTCTTTCAAAAGTCTAAGGCTGTGAATGATGTTCGATATAGAAGTTGAGCCCAGCATTTTATTTCTTTCTCTCTAGTTTCGCATTGAAAAGAAGATCATTTCGCCTGTTGACGAGCGCCAAGTCAACCATTTTTGTGGTAAAAAAGTTCAGGACCACACGCCGTGGGACCGCTCAGTTTTTTTTGAACCTGTATACCTGCAGCTTGTCAAGAAACCCCGACCCGACCCAGGCTCGTCGAGCAACACGTCGTGGGACCCCGGCTTTAGAGTAACATTTCGTTAATTGTCTACGAACGTCACGAAGAAGACTCAATCAAAGCACTTGCTATTGACCACAGATAAAATCTTCGTAAAGGATTGCAGACGGCGGGTATCGATCCGGCAACCTCTCTCTCTCTCTCTCTCTCTCTCTCAAAAATATTGCGTGGATTCGTCTAAATGACCGTAGAAATCTACACTCGATTTGCCTTGTTCATCGTCTGCTCTCAACATCAACACCTTCGTAAATGACCGTAGAAATCTACACTCGATTTGCCTTGTTCATCGTCTGCTCTAAACTAATTTTCAATACTATTCTCAAACCATACCTTCAACACTAGATCTAGATCAGGTACTCAGTTAACATTTCCAACCCATAGAACCAATCTTCTTGACCACTCTTTTACAATAAACGCTATTCGAGTCTGGAATACTCTCCCAACCAGCATCAGGGATGTTTACGGAATTAGTTACGACACTTTCAAGCGTAAAGTACATCAACATTACTTGAGTAATTATAATTAATTAACAGCTATAAACATCAGCCGCTACAGCCTCTGTTAAATTAATGATTGAGTAATGCATACCACAACCTGCTCCTGCTCACCTGTATTTCTGCACACAATGTCTTAAGCTATATTAATTGTGTACTTTTGTGTGAATGGATGAATGAATGTTTCTTATTGAAGATTTACATAAAAAGATTTAAAATCCATTTGCATAACATTACCATATACCTAGAAAATTTTAACTTTGCAATAATGTTACTCATAATGTATTTAATGTATTATTTCAATATTTTATGTAATCCTGTAATGTCGTGATGTGTTGTTGTAAGGAAGTGGTTGGATGGAAGAGAAGGCTTAACAGGCCTTAATCCCGTCATCAATAAAGACGACAATCAAATCAAATCTCTCTCACAGAGAAGAATACCAGAACAACAGTAACGGTGATCGGCGATGAAGTCAGCTCTAATAATCGTAATCACATGTACTTACTTTCGCGTAGTAGCCTCATTTCTCAGTGGGAATGTGACTTGAGTGCAACGCATTCTGTCCCCATGAGCTCAGAGCTCTTGACTGCAACGCCTACGTCATCATTCTCTGGCGCTAGGAGATAGGATGTTTCGGACATATCCATTAAATACATGCGATTTTATGTCACCGAAACGCATTTAAAAAAAAATATATTTTCATGAAGTAGTAGATACATTTTTCGCCTTTTAAAGGTACTTTTGTCACATTATGATAAAATGTGGTGAATTGGACGCTAAAAGCCGCTTGGGGCATGCCTTCACTTGGCGTTTGTGAGTGCAAAGCCGATGATGAGTTTGGGGGGAATTTTGACAAAATATTTACCAACAGTTTGATACTTTAAGGACCGGATTCATTGCCGTCCCCTTCTCCCCTCCATTGGGTCTCAGGGCTTTGGTTTTATATGTTAGTTAAAATGCGATTTAATTTTAAAATATGTAGCTGAATATTTTGAATTAAAATTCACTTTGTATATTATTTTACTCGGAAAACAACAAAATAGTAAAAGTGTTAAAAAGCAAGTGATTCGATACAAAAATTTAATTACCTATTCTGATTATGGTTGTAACTGCGGGATTTTCAGTTATTTTTTTTTATTCCAGAAACGGTATTTATGCCACCTATGTAAAAAAATGAAATACAAACTTATTTTCCGATGTCTTCAATCCCTCTAAACATGTTTTTCCTGTTGGACACGAATTTAAATAAACTAGCACCTAGACGTGGCTTATTGGTTGTTCCAACAAGCAATTAAGCGACATATTATTATCCTGTTTCGCGTGCAACTCACGCCATTTTATTTAAATCTGTGTCCAAGAGAAAAAATGTTTTGAGGGATTGACGACTTTCATGATCCAGTCATCTCATTGTGTAGAAGTTTGATATTTCATTTCTTCTGTTCGATTGAAGGAAGCCTTATTCGCCCCATGTTTGTGGAGGTCCTCCCTCTATAATAGTCGTCAGTTATCAGTGTCGACCCTCGACCCTGACGATTTGGTCACAGATTGTCTCACCATTGTTACGTGCATGTTATTACCTAATGTCACCGCTTTCTAGGCGACCTAAGTACGGCAACAGTTGGAAGATTAGATTGCAACAAGGTACATCTTGAATATTTTATGCATGTGTAATATATTTCACCGAGATTGTCATGTCGGACATGTGAGGCGGAACCTGCAGCTATAGTGGTCCCAATGAAAGAATGCAGGTGGCTCGAAATTGTTTTCCCAACATTACAACTTTGTCAATTCTATTCACGCTAGCTCAGCGTGGATCTTGCACACGGAGGAACTCTATTTTCTCTTTCATACATAAAGGCGACACTCCTTTTACCGCGCATTCATTCTTCTACCACCACCACCACCACCAAGCATCTGCAATCTTTCGTTGGATCAAGTATAACTGATACCCAAGTCCCTGCCGTGATGCAAGAACTCTCTGGCTCACTTGGGTTTAGCTCATGATCCAATGGGTTTAGCTCGAGTTACAGCGTGAAATCTTTTGGACAGCATCCAAGTAAAACGCATCCGACATTCGATGACTATGGTCAAGTTTATACGGGTGATAAATGATGGGCTATTAATTTGTGAAAGCTAGACCAACCAACATGTTTTATGCGGTAAACAATGGGGGACCATGTTCATCTTACATTGGCCGTCGTTGCACCATCAGCCTGGAGTTCGGTGTCCTCGCGGCTGCGACCCCCCCCCCCCCCAAAGTAAGCTCTAGTATATTTTGCTGGGCTTGGGGTCAACTCTCAACAGCTGGTTATTTAATTCTAATTCATACCGACAATTAGCCGTATGTCTCATGTTCCTCTGGGCAGTAGGATTTAAATACAAACCGCACGCTATAAACATCAGGTGGAATTTGCCAAATAGCATTCCTCTGCTAACCGAAAATGGCGAAAAAAGGGGTAAAAATCCTCTCGGAAACACCAGATAGTATTTTACTCCTCCAAACTAGAGGCGAGCTCTGGCAGTCGTTATCGGGGACCCTCCCCCACCCCTTGACGACTACGATGACGTCAGAAACCCCCTCCCTCCTCTTGTCTGTGGCTGGATCTGTACAGCACGAGTCTGTCCTCACGGGCCACGTTCCCTAGTAGAGTGGCGCTTTATGACTTTACGGTAGAGCCCTTAACCTAATTTAATGCTTGTTTTTTTATTATGATTATAAATATTGATATTGAGCCGGGTGGTTAGTGAAGGTGCCTCACTGCGATTGGTCGCTTGTCGTTGTGTCTCTAACATAACGTCGTCCATGAGGATCGCCATTCACAAGCGCTGTTTGTTTTGTAATTGCTTCGATGTACAACTGTTTGCAAGCAACACAATCTCCTCTCACTCTCTGATCTGCTAATCTCGACTTCCTCGCGCCACAGTGCAGCGCCGCGCTTGAGATGACCCACACAAAGACTACGTCACACCCATTGTCAACGATAATACACGGTTTCTTAAATATAATATAATCAACTCACTTTTACGAAAGAATGGAATTAATTATGTGCACAGATTAGTAATGTTGCATTGTTATGAAATTCAATAATGTAAATTCTTACTTCACTTTTTCTCGATTCACTTTTTAAAAAAACATTTCAAAGGTCTCCTGAAAGAAAAAGTATATACAAGATATTATTATGATTAAAATATTAATCAAATAAAAAAAATTTTGTCTTCAACGTTGATCTCTTTTGTTGGTAGTTCGAGCTAAAAAAAACCCTTTTAAATGAGTCTAGCCCTAAACTAAAAAGGGAAAATTTCAACAATAATAGCATGTCTATGGGGGGGGGGGGGGGTATGATTGGTTTCCATCTTAACACGCACGGACTGTCAAAAAAGTGATGCATATAGGGGAGCTATATTTTTTTTAAACATCTTATTTATTTGTTGGGCAATCGTATGTTATAAACCCACATCTGAGAATGAATGCACTTGTTGTCGTCTATATCGAGTGCATGGGTTTACAAGTTACGCGCGAGAATGCCCAGCTCGACACTCGTCAGGACCCCCTTAGTCGAGATGAGCCAGTACTAATTACCTTTGGATGTCGAGTCTGTGTTCGCTCGGACAAACATTTTCTCCTGAACCTGACGTGTTGCTCGACGAGCGGTTTCTTGACAAGCCGCAGGTATACAGGTTCAAAAAAAAACTGAGCGGTCCCACGGCGTGTTGGCTCGTCAAGCCTCATATAAAAAAATACCTGCACCTGCTTGTCCGAGCCTGGTTGAGGAGGCTTGTACGGACGGATTTCAAAAGGTCAAAAAGGTGAAGAACAAAACAAATCTCGCCTTTTCATTCATACGAGTGGCGAGCCAGTGGGTCTTCGTGGGACCGCTTCAACGAGCATGTACGGGCCGGACTACCTGACCTGACCATTTTTTATTACCCCTTGCGCGTTCCTTTGGCTTGTGCAAAATTTACCGACAACTGACGGGAAGCTCAAGCAACGCGCCGCAAGCCCGAGCCGACCCGGTCCCACGGCGTGTTGCGCGATGATCCTACCCTCGTCAAGCAACGCGTCGTGGGACCCCAGCTCACGTTGGTCTACAGGCCTACGGGTATGGATAAGATGCAGACAGCTGCTGCTATGTCACTCTTCGCTGTCAGCCACACAAGCTTTGGTTCAGAGCTGTGAGAAGCCAGAGTAGCTCGTGCATATAATGTTACTAAAAGAGGATCTCTCTTTAAGCCAAGACATGTTGAGGATAACAATTACAAATGATGATTCTACGAGGGAGGGGATTGAACCTTGGACCCCCCCCCCCCGTGCAGTTCCGCGGATAGAGGAGTGTGTCGTACAGGGTGATTCAAGAGAAACAGTCCACCTCGCAAACATCCGCTAGTAAGAGGGGAGTATATTACTCCCCGAAACTAGAGGCGAGCTCTGGCGGTCGTCGTCGGGGAACTTTCCTCTTCCCTTTGACTACCTCCCCGACGACGACGACAATGACAACACGAACGATGACACAGACGAAAACGACCACGTGGGGGAACCACCAACCCCTGCCTTCCCCATACCCCCCTTGCCCTCTGTCCTTTGCCTGAGCCCGTCCTGATTTCGCCACAGACCACAGGCCCCCCGACCCGACCCCGGCCATGATCCCGCCCCGACCCCTTGCCCCCGGCCACCTACTCCCGTGCCCTCCCCTTGCTTGTGGCTGGTTCAGACCAGCACAGGCCTGTCCACCCCGACCCCTTGCCCCCGGCCACCTACTCCCGTGCCCTCCCCTTGCTTGTGGCTGGTTCAGACCAGCACAGGCCTGTCCACCCCGCGTCTCCCCACGTCACCCCTTACGTTCCGCCTCTTTGGAAAATATACGCACTTATTATCTAACTACTAAACTACATTATCACTTTCATTGACGAATAAGAAAACTACGGAGCATTGAGATAAAAAAAACTCCTCAATATTTGTCTTTATTCGGAAAGTAGTCGAGCAGTGTCACATTGTTGCTGCTTGACTCACGGTTCCTGGAGCCGCTGAAAGAAACCCACTAAAAGTTTCCCTTTTACTCATCGCATCTGCTCTGCTTTCACGGTTAGGTAAGATTGAGAACCTGCATAGAGCACCAAACTAACGCAGTGCAACCCCACTTCGGGAGGTCGCGGGTTCGTTCACCACCCGAGTCCTCGGACATTCACTTCACAACTCCAAAATACCAATATGGTTGACTTGATACGATTAGCATCAGTATCTTACTTGATGACCTTTTCTAAAAGAAAATATAAAAACTCCCAGGAGATTCCTGATAGTTGTCCTGAGAATCATGAATGAATGAGCGAGCGAGTGAGTGAGCAAGGAGTGGTGGATTATCTGGAACCGGACAGACGAAACAAAAAAAACAAATGCACGCGCTAATCGTTACGAGTTCAAAACCATGTTTCATTATTATGTTGTCGATTTCTATTGAAATTTCACTTTCAATGAGTGCGAATAATAAATAATAAGCCTAGGGGGTTTGAAACTCAACTGTCCGGACTTGGTCGTTCTGGACCGGCGTGCAGCCGAATTACCATTAGGCCCACCACACTTAATAACAAGAAACATATTTCACGGTATATGACGAGCAATAATAATTAACAATAAGCCATTATTAACCGGTATGTATCTCCGCATACGATCTACTTTCATCTATCTTCCGAAGAAATTATCCGGTTTTTGAAGAAGTGAAGGGCATCAAAAAAACCTTTCATTTTCTTGTCTGACCAACAGACATCTTGCCTCCAATAAGCGCCTGCGCATTTGCACTCGCACACACCTACCCAACTAGCTAGTTCTTAATTGATGAGCATAACCTAAAAGAAAGCTCTGCTTGTTGCAGACCAATGTCAGTTCAGTTCACTTCCCCTCGTATCCAAACTAGTTCATTGAAGGATAGATGACCCCATCTAAGACTGACCTCTCAGTATAGGCGCAAACTTTCCCCTGTAACAAGACGTGTGCTACGCGAGATGCGCCATATAAAACCTCTAGACTGCACCAACAACAACACATTCAGCTAGCCCAGTCCGCGGCAGCAGGTTCCACACTAGACCCTCCAGCGACGACCAGCCATGAACAGTGTAAGAGTGCAGCAACCACGAGTGATCAATCAATAATAACCAACAGTGAACATTACTAATAATAACTAACAGAGACTATGTTCATGAATTTTACCAAAAAGTGATTTTTTTATCGGAAATAATATTTACGCGTAAGGTCCATTGTTACGGAAAAGGACATTGTTATAAAGTGGCTATTTATATTTCAGGTGATGTTTCTGGCCGTGCTGGCTCTTCTCAGTCCGGTGTTGGCGGAACCACCCCCAAGCAGTAAGTACAGTGCAAAAGTATTAATTTCATACTTTAAACATTTAGAATTATTATAAGTAGGGCTATTTTTTTGTATTTTGTAAGATGGGGTTTGGAAATTTAAAAAATACCATTTTTGTATTAGGCTTGAAAGTAAATTTTCGGAAAAACACAATATTTAGTTCAAACAAAACATAACAGAGACAGAACGCATGATCCAACATAAGGGATCGTAAAAAATTAATTGCAACTGACGGCTATAGTAGATAGTTTGCCGAAAACAAAAAATATGTTGCAGAAAACTCAAAACATTTGTATTTTGAAAGAAGATAAAGTAAGTAAAGTAAATAAATTACGAAATTGTGACAATCGAATATCAATAGTGCGATTCCAATCCCATCATTATTGATATGCATGAATCGAAATGTAATCAATGATTACGCAATACGATCCAACATTCAATACACATTCTATTATGAATTTAAATTCATCCATTGGAAGAAATTATTTAAATGTTATCCACTTGGAAGTTAGTTCTCTACGATTTTTTACAGCATAACATTTTAAAATTTAATTTTCCATTTCCCAATTAATTTTTGTTCATTCAACATCAACTAATAAACTAGTATCTTAGCATACCTAGGTAAAATAATAATAATAATAATAATAATAATAATAATAATAATAATAATAATAATAATAATAATAATAATAATAATAATAATAATAATAATAATAAAAATAATAATAATAAAAAAATAAAAAAACGATCATAGTCTTGACCCTCAAAACTGAACGCACGCAGTAGGCCCATATGGGACGAGAATACGCAACCAGAGCGTTTCCTTGGCATTATGCAACAATCACCCATCAGTGACCATAAAAATCCATTTCACTTTCCTTCTGGGTGAATTCAATACCAATTATTACCAATCAAGTGTGGCGAGAGTGGTTAAAACCAACGTCCTAAAGCCGAAGCGTAACCAAAGCACCGCACACTAGGGGCCGTGACTCTGGTCTAGTTCTATGTCAAGGTCACGGGCGGAGGTGAAAGGGGGTCAGCGCTAACTCTGCTTTCTTGTGCGTCCAACAGGTTACTCGGGGGCAGACAGCTACGGCGGGGGGGCGGGGGGCGGCGCGGGGCGGAGGTTGAGGGCGATGCTCACGCGGGGGCTGGGGGCTTCGGGGGCGGCGGGGGGACTACTCCAGTGGGGGGTACAGCAGTCTAGGAGGGGGGGGAGGCCACGGCGGATATTCCAGTGGTGGACTGGGAGGAGGAAGCAGCTATTCCAGTGGGGGTATTGGAGGGGCATGGTGGAATTCAGTGGGGGCTAGGAGGAGGCAGCAGTTTTTCTGGCGGTAGTATTGGAGGAGGACATGGTGGATATTCTAGTGGGGGGCTAGGAGGAGGCAGCAGTTTTTCCAGTGGGGGATTAGGAGGAGGAAGTAGCTATTCCAGTGGGGGTATTGGAGGAGGACATGGAGGGCATTCCAGCGGGGGGCACGGAGGCGGGAGTCTGGGGGGTGGGTACGCAAGTAGCTTCAAGGGCTTCAGCAGTGGCGGACGAGGAGGATACTCCAGTGGCGGACACGGTGGGAGTAGCTTTAGCAGTGGCGGACACGGCGGTGGATTCTCCAGTGGCGGACTAGGAGGAGGATACTCCAGTGGCGGACACGGTGGAGGATACTCGAGCAGCTTCAAGGGAATCAGCGGCCCCAGCTACAGACCGAAGGGTCACTCGAGCGGAGGCCACGGAGTATTCAAGGTCATCAGCAGTGGCGGACCGGGAGGTTATTCCGGAGGCGGAGGCGGCAGCTACAGCGGCGGCGGCCACGGGGGCGGGGGTGGCCACGGGGGCTTCGCAGGTAAGAGCTGATTCTCGTAGCTACGGACCCTAGGTTAGAGAGGACGCCGATCGTTCCACAACAAAACATTTATCATCACATCATACATCACTAACATTGGTCTGATTAGCAAACGGTTGGAGCCGTCTGCAATGTTAGTAACGTATACCACCACTGCTCACTCAAAAACTTACACTTTCTGCCACACTGTGACAACAGTTATATATTATTTTGTTATTTTTTGTTTGAATGAACTATTTTTGTATTTTCTTTGAGCTGTTATACTAATGGCTTACCTACGGTTGGTAACATACTATTTTATGTAACTATATACTATACATACTGTTTCATAAAACTCACACATTTCTTAGGTATTGGGCCTTCTAGTTTTGTTTACTTATAGGCCTGTATTTTGCTTAAGCGTTGTAATACATAAGCATCATGTATGCTGTTAGTGCCCGGTACGTAATATTTCATTTCATTTGTATCTTACTTTGGTTGAATGGAAGAGAAAGCCTAACTGGCCTTAACTCCGTCATCAATAAAGACGATCAATCAATCATTCATTGTAGATGATAGCTAGAGCTACTCGTAACGTATGCTATTCAACCTTAGAACGGGTTTTAATACAGATTTTTACAAAGAGGCATTTTTTTTTTTTTACTATTTATTTTGTTTGAAGTAATTTTTATAAAATACGTAGACCTACGGTTCTAAATTGTTATTATCAATATCAATCTCTAAAGGCCATACAAGAGTAGATCTAAACTGAAAAAGGGCATTTCCAGATTGTGATTGATAACGCATTGTTTTGTAAGAAGCCTCTGCATGAGGGAGGGGACACGCCAGGTAATACTCATAAAAGATCTTGGTTTAAAAGTTAATAATCTGCTTTCGTGATAATTATTACATGTGTGTAGCATCGAGCTCCAAGTCAAGTGAAATGCAATGCAAATCATTAATTGAGCGAGCGTAGCGAGCGTCTCCACTTGACTCTTATGGCTCGAATGTATGTTTTTTTTTTACTGCTTCAATACAGGTCGCACCTTTTCTCTGATCGACCTGAAATTTTGCACACATGTACATACCACCTATGCGGGTTGCTGTAAAGTTTTTGAACAAAATCCGATCGTTGGTTATAAAAAATAAAAAATAAAAAAATAAAAAAGTTCCGATCGTTATGAAATTTTGCAAGGTCAATAACTACAACATTCTCTCCTATTTTACAAATTTTCAGCTAAATCGGTCAATACCTTAAAGACTTATTGGTATGTAACATTATGGCCTATAATGTTACATACCAATAAATCTTTATAATGTTACATACCAATAAGTCTTTAAGGTCTTGACCGATTTAGCTGAAAATTTGAAAAATAGGAGAGAATGGTGTACTTATTGACCCTGAAAAATTTCATAACGATATCGCGAAACATTTTTATTTTTTTATTTTTTTTAAACGGTGCGACCTGTATCGAAGCAGTAACAGAAAAAAAAACCAGACATTCGAGCCATAAGAGTCAAGTGGAGACGCTCGCTTCGCTCGCTCAATTACGATGTATGATACTTGATACTGATACGATTAATGTTTATCTCTGAGAATCAATTGTAGTTTGATCAACTATCATAGGCATGTGTACGATTGAAAAAAAATGCACAATGATTTGATGAATTAGTTCATTTTTAATACAATACAAAATCTATCCTGACAGAGGTTTGAATCCAGGTCTCCCATTTTCTGGGTAGGCACCTTAGCCAACTAGACCACCAACTTATTAATTAATTGTAACTGACATTATTTCTCTCTCTCTTTTTTCAGGTTACCCATAAGTGAGACCTACTCAAGATTAACGATTGTTTTGTTATTTATTTATAAGTGTTATTTAATTTTACCAAGTAAGGTTCCTACCAAATGACGAGGAATGTAGTTTTTAGAAGTATTTGTTAAGTTGTTATTAATAAAATATTTTTTCATAAAATACGAACGCATTTTGATTATTTTTTTTTGTTCCACAAGTTAATAGTCATTGTAATCATCATCATAAGGCTGCCAAAGAACTAGGATAGAAACCAAAGACAAATATTGCAAATAATGCACGTGTAACGTCCTGCATTTAAAATTCAAAACATTACCAATATGTAGCTTTTGCATGTCCAAGTATATTTCTGACTTGTATAAATCAATCAATCACTTATCTTTAATGATGTTTCATAATATGGAGAATATAAGCAACAAAACTTGCAGGGTTCAATCATTGTTTATATCATTCAACGTAACGAGGAAAACAATAAAAAAAATCGACTGTTTTTTTTATTCATTTTCAATAATTTTATTACTAGGAAGCTTTGCAAACGCATTAGATGGTGTTCGTGATTCGTGCATTGAGCTGCCATGTGTTATGCAGATTTTCTGTTGTTCTGAGAAAAAATCATTACAATCGGATAAAGCATGTAGGTGTTATATAAGCCGAAGAAAAAAAATCATAAAATTGCGATTTTCATAAGAAATAATTTTCCTTTTGCGCTCAAATTTCACACGAATATATTAATTCATAAATTAAGGTCTGTAAAAAAATCATTGTAATCGGATAAAGCATAGGTGTTATAAGTCGAATAATTTATTTACAGATTTAACAAAATCTTAAAATTGCGATTTTTATAAGAAATAATTTTTTGATTGCGCTCAAAAACGTGGCAGTTCTAAGTTCAGTGATTTCGAAGGCCTCCAGAAAATTCCATCGCAATTGGAGTATCGGTTTAACCGGAATCGTGTTCACAGACACACAAAAATACAAACAGAAACAAAGAAAAAAAAAGAAAAACATTCCGGATTTTTGCTACACTCGCTACGCTCATCCAAAGTAAAATCATACTACCTCCTTTGTGTCACCAGTTTCAGCTACTACGTTGGTTATAAAAATAAATTAAAAAAAAAAAACTTAGCTATAAGATTAGGTATAATAACAGTGTCACATTTTGTTTAGACCTATTCAATCACGAAGATTTATAATGTTCCGTAAAGTAAAACGCCTAAGTGGACACTCATCCTAAGCAGTGGCGTAGGAACTATTTTTTTAGTGGGGGGGGGGGGGGGGGGTCACACTAAAGTTGACTACGAGGTTGGGTGGGCAAACCCGGGTCTGGGGCAAAGCAACAGACCCCGGAGGCTTTTTCGCCGTAGGCGAGATTTTTTTAAAAGATGCCCTTGATAGGTGGCCTGAAACACGTTTTCAGGCGAATTTTAATTATGAATAAGGGTTACATTTTGAAGCTAATATTGCATTGAAGATTGATTACCTGACTGTAATCGGTCGACAGTCTGCTTGGGAGTGAAAACACTGCACACAAAATATAATGATTAGTCTAAAATCAGTTGGCTAGTCTAGTCTCGCAAATCACGTCTCTTACTGAATCTTTCTAAAAAATGTAAACAAAAACCTTCCTTTTTGTTTGCAAGCCCGACTGTAGTAAAAATCCTAAAAATCACCCAGCTATAAGTTTGCAAATGACACCCATACCTGGCTTGTCCCCCCAAGTGGGGGGAGTTTCCCCCCATCCCCCCCGTTCCTACGCGTCCTAAGTGGATCTTATCCTGTCCCCCCCCCCCCAATCTGATCCTGGCTACGTATGACACAGGTCACCGCATTGGGCCAGATATAGGGTTGAATTATGTTTAGCTATCAGTCAAGTTGGCTGGGCTGGTGTAGGCCTACATGCAGACACTAACATAGGCCTACTAAAACCTCTTATAAAACATAAAATTTACCCTAGAACTGATTCATAGATTGCATTATTGCAATGCAGTGGAATATATACTAGGAAAACGCTAAAGTCCCGCCGCGTTGATGGATGAGCCTTTTAAAGTTTTTAGTTTGCGTGGGATATCTTTACTTTTGCAAGTGCTTTGTTTTGCTGCCTACGCATTAAAGGTGATTGTTGTCAAGTTTCTTTTGTTACCTGTCAATTGGTATTATTTACCGTAAAAAACTTTTATTAAAAGCTTTATTTCTATGGATTCTGGCTAACTTTTTCAACTTTTTCTTTCAAAAGGTACTACATCACCATAACCTTAATGTCCATGTATAATATGAACGTTGTAGCCCCACCCGTTTGGTCAGAATCGGCCCAAATGTCACGAAAATATCGCACTAAAAATCGAAAAAAATCGTAAAAGTACGATATTCATGAGAAATATTTCTTCGATTGTACCCAAAAACGTAGCAAGTCTAAGTTCAGAGATTTCGAAGGTCCCCTCCAATTTTCATCAAGATCGGATATGCCGTTTGCCCAGTAGAGAGCAAACAGACAAAAAAAAAACAAAACAAAAAAAAATCACCAGAGCTAAATTTTTTGGGGGGTCGGTGAAATTGAAGTCTTCGCTTCGCTCATCCAATCATTTTTGATCAACTGCTAACAAAAAAAAAAAAGAGAATAAATATATGAAAAAAAAGGAGAAACATTAAAAGATTTGATTTGATTTGTCAGTATGTAATATACAGAGCACGTAGAAATAGAATGTGGTTTACCCGTACAATACCTCATTAACAGGTTTGCTATTCACGGTGATAATATACGATGCATCAATGATGAGTCACACGGGAGAAAATGATAAATTAAAAAGATGACATGCAACTTTCACACGGGGTGAACATATTCCTAAAACACTTTCACATTAATTCAAGTAGCCACATGGTAATTTGATTTCAAAACATGCTATGTTGTCATTATTTCACCTCGGTAGACCATGGATTTGTAATAGTAGGTATTCTCAAACTAATGGGCCCACTACTATGTTTTAATGAAATAAAAACTAGGGTCATGATCTCGTGATGAATAACTCAATATGCCTAATAACATTACACTTACGCAGTTAATGATGAAATAATATTCTATGAATGAAAATGGAGTTGTGGGAGGAGTAAAAGGGAAAGTTTGCCTCATCGAGTGAGATCCACTTCACCGGTGTCAGAATATGTAACACGTGGGTGTACTGTGTTGGTGAGAGTGATGAGGAGACAGATGTGGGGAGAGGAAGAGTGGAGACACAAACTACACCGAGTTTACAAACAAACTTGTAAGTGCACTTTAGCGCAATAAGTTGTCCAATAATAAGTCCAGGGTCTTGGGCTAAAGAAATATTGCGGGGCTAGTATTGCATAACACAACAGCCCAATCCAGTTGCCAATGTATAGTATCTATAAATCGTCTTTATTCATTTTAAACTCTTGAATGCCTTATAAATGAAGCCCATTTTAACAACTTTCATATATTTTAATATAATAATAGAATCTCTAAGAAAAAGAGCAACTCAACTGTAAAACAAATATTTTGATTTGCGGCTCGATTTGATTGTATCTCATTCAGATCCCAAGTTCAACAACCTACGTTTAACATTTAATATTTAATTATTTACCGTAACAATATTAAAGAGGACTCGCGAAAGCTAGCGCGGGACAAGTGTATTTGTTCCGGGTTCCGATGTCGCAGTTAAACGGTTATTTACATTTATTTAATATTTTGCAAGATTGTTAACGACGAAAAGTTTTATTGATATTCACAACCGGTTTGAAAGACTACACCTCAATAGCAAGTACTCATCTTGAAACAATGGAAAATCCAAAACATGACTTTCCATTATTTGTGAAATCAACACAAACCGCTTAACTATGAAATCAGAAAATTAACAATTGTTGATTCAAGTTGATTTGAAAGGTGAACAGCAAAGTTGACACTATTATATTTTTCATACATTGTTCGTTAGTTAATTAGCCTCGGCGCTAGTGACAGCGAGTCCTCTTAAGATTTATTTAGCTTATGTAGTTCTTCAGTCATGTGGACAACGTAGAACGACGTTAGTCACGTCGGGGTGCGGGAAATACGAGGCCGCGACACAAATGCCTTCGAGTACTCCTCCCTGGAACAAGAGGTGGATTCAGTGCACGTTAACTCACGTACGTTTACCTTGCGTACTTACCTCTGTGCCCAGTGGGGAGTATGTACAGAGAGCGAGGCCGGGGTCACTTTGTACTTTGTATGTGATTTTATTAAGACTTTTACCCCTCGTTAAATTCTCATTGCACCACATTATGTTGCTTATGTATCTCAAAATAAAAATAATACAAATAAATACAGTAACATACACACAGTAAAATACATACAGTAACAAGGGATGTGTGAAAGCCTGAAATTATTTTATTCTCCAAATCAAACAAAATAAAAACATTTCCAGAAATGTATGGTACAAAAATTCCATTCCTGTGAAGAGTCTGGAAAATCCCTTCCCACAGACCCCAACTAAAGTACATAAAGTAAATACACGGGAATAAAGAGGATTTAAGTTATTTCAGCATTCTGAAACTTATCTTACATTAAAAAGTCTACATTAAATTAAAGTAGCAGATTATGGAACATAGAACATACCAAAGTAATATCAAAACTGAAATTCAAATAATGTAGGACCCATTTTACCAAGGTTGTCCGTTGTACTACACAAGTTACCTACTTATAGTTAGTCCAAGAATTATGAGTTTACACAAGAGATAAATAATATGTTTTTCCATTAATCTTAAATACATTACAATACCATAAACTTATACTTCCCAACAAAGATTGGGAATACATAGTGGTTGGGTGGATCAGAATGAATGCGATGGTAAAGAATGATTCGTCTTTGTGTATGAATACAAATAAAAATCTGTTACCAACGAAAAAAATTATCTGTCTAGATTCACAGAGTTCCTCCGTGTGCTAGTCCACGCTGAGCTAGCGTTGAATGGATTTGACAAGTTGTTGGTAGGGAAAACAATTTCGAGCAACCTCATCTGATTCATGTTGGACCACATACGTCAAATATAAAACAATCATAAACATGATTAAAATTAGTATTTAGTATTTACTATTTACTATTTTATTTTCAACAAATGGTAAGCCATAAGTAAAAAAAGTACATAGGATGCAATAAATATTATTAAAACAGCATTTTGGATTCATAACACTTGCGGATTTTCTAAAATGTATTTTTCTACGGAATAAAAAGATTGATTAACTAGTGTAGATGCATTACCTTCAGATCTTGTATTTCAACAATGTTAGTAGCCTACTCGAGGTGAGATCAAATATATTTATTGGTTCACTCAAATACAGCATTTCTGCCATTATACATTGAGGCATAGTCTAAAATAAATTTAAAAGCATATAAAAACATAAAACATATCAAATCCAAAGATATAAACTCAAAATATCAAAATTGACCGCCAAGGGGGTTTCACACACTTCTTCCATCAAGAGTATTTTAAATCCATCTAGTTTCTTCCATCAGTAGTTTCTTTTAGCTCTCCTCTTAAAGACAAAATCACAAAAAAATCAAAAAATTATCTTAAATCACAAAACAAATGCGTAATAACAATTCAATAAAACTTTGTTCTGCAATTCTTCAAACTAAGAGAAAATAATATTCATTCACATACAAAGAAAAACTCAAGCAGAGCAGATTAATATTGACTATTGTAAGCATCACAATAGCAAATTAAATAGTGTTATATTACTCAGCGACACGTGGCACATGCATTATGATTACCAGGTCCAATTTACCAACTTGTTATGATTCACCTATGACATTCCCATCATTGAATTATTATCCCCAAGGACAAATCAAAACATTAAATATTGTGGAAAAAACACAATTGAATTGCTTGAATATATTATCAAACTAACAAAAGTTGTACAAAAAATAAACTCAACATTTAAAAAATATTGGCATTCAAACAAATATTGGAAAAAAACTCTAAGTATTAAATAAGTATTTTAAACAAGGCGCAAATTCTATGTTCATAGAAAAATAAACTTATATTCACTAATATAGGCCCTACCTATTAGGAGGTTTTTAATTCAGGTAGTGATTAATGGTATTAGGCCTACCGTAATGATATAGTCAATAGGGATCATTTGCATTTTTACCCAATTCAATTTTTTTTAAATGTTATTGTTAGACAGACCAAGTTAAAAAGTATCGGCTCCACCTGGGATTGACCCAGGACTTCATTAGTGATGACAATTTAGTGCTAATGCAACTAAGTGCCAGAACATGAGTAAGTGACTACGCAAGTGTTACCTCCCTCACATCTGTTGCAAGGGGCGGAATTTAACACGGCTCCAGGAATCGATTGGATCTGTAATGGATATCTCAATTTATTAATACGTATTGCTTTTAAAAATTAATGCTTTAGCACACATGACCACATATCCCAAGTACCAAACACAATTTTAAAAGACATGGGAATTACCAAAATGGTTTCAAAGTCTGGCTTAGGGGAGGGATGGTAACCAACCCTTGGAAAATAAATAAAATATCCAAAAAAAATTTTTCCGTTGCAACCTACTTCTTTTGTCATTAATTTATAAAGTAAAACTAAAAAAAAAGTGTTAGGTAAACGAGAAAAAATATCCAATGAATGGTCCTCAGATCGCTTCTAAGGCCTCTCGGGCAATAATCCCCAAAAAAATTTTTTTCCTCCGGCGGCTGGGGCTTTGCCCCGACCCCTGTTCCCCCCTTTGGGTTTCACATTGTTTTTTGCCCCCCCCTTTCGACAAACCACGAGCCGCCACTGTTACCAGGTCCAAATTTTTTCAATTTTTATTGTTTACCTATGAATATTTTATACATTAAAAGTTATCCCCAAGGACAAAAAAAATAAAAAAATAAATATTTTTGGAAAAAACGAATGATATGCTTGGAAGTAGCTACGTAACAAACTAACAAAAGTATGTACACAAAACAATTAAACATCAACATTTAAAATATTATAAATTTTGGCCAGGAGGATCTACATAAGTATTAAATAAGTATTTAAAACAAGGCAGCAAAGTCATTAGTTCATAGAAAATATAAGATTAATATTATTAATAATAATAGGCCCTACCTATTAGGAGGCTATTATTTTTAATTTCAGGTGGTTGATTAATGGATAATAGGCCTACCGTAATTCAACATATATTCATTCATATATTCATTCATTTTTATACCCAATACAATTTTTTTTTACAATGTTATTGTTAGACAGAAATAAAAATACTGGCTCCACCTGGGATTGCACCCAGGACTTCATATACATGCATGACAAGTTGAGTGCAACTGCAACAAGTTGCCAGAACATAGTAAGTAGTACTACAGCAAGTGTCTACCTCCACTCACCCATCTTTGCAAGGGGCGGAGTTTGCACACGGCTCCTCAGGAATCGTTGGATCTGTAAGGAATACATCATTATTAATACGTATCGCTTTTAAAAATTAACCCGAGAGTAGTCGCGTGTGGTCTTTTAGACCGATTTTTTTTTTCAACAGTTGGTATTTGCACAGCGCGCATGCATGGCTTGTCTAGTTCCGCCTACCTTCCCAAAATAGATTTGTGAAGCCAGTGTGCAATACGCGATTCAGTTTTCTGCAGAACTTCATCTCAGATGAGAGGTCCTGTTTGGTTGCTCGGTCTTTTCGACCGCTGCGCGACTACTAAGGGAGGCAAAAATATGCATACTCAATCACTATTATGAGACATGTATTTTGTTATTGTAGGTTGATTATTCTTCAACATACAGTTTTTGGCATAATATTACTGTCTTGGTTTACTAATAATACGAACTACAGGGTGTTTCAAAACATATTTTTATACCTTTTGTAGGTTTGCTACTTTTCTGTGTTTGATTGATTATTGATTGATTATTTATTGATTATTGATTGCAATTGATTAATATAACCAGGTATGCTGTTACATATATTATAAATTACCTTATATTCGTAATCAAAAAGTCATCCTAACATTATTAGCCCATAATAAATAATGCGGTCTAAAGGACCGCGCGCGACTACTAACGTTACAAACAGGGGGGCGGACTACTCTCGGGTTAATGGCCTTTATGCACACATGACACATATCCAAGTACAAAATATAATTTATTTAAAAGAATGGGGATAATGATTTGTTTACTTTTACTACCTAGAAAAACTCTCCGTTTATTGATTTATATTATGCCCAACCTATTCGGTAAATTAAATCAAATCAATTTACAAAGGAGGACAATTTTTTCGTTTGTTTATTAGCCTTCTTTGGTACACTTATGCGTCCACCCACCATTGTGGCGGACAAGTTTTGAAGTTGTCAAGAAATGTACTAATACTACCTATTACATATTATCAAATACATTATCAATAAAATGTCTACCGTACATTACTACTACAGATTATAAAAAGTTAAAATAATACAGAGGGGCATATTAACAATTGTACAAATATACAGGATCACTATAGATTTAACTGTTAACACTTAGTTACAGATTACAAAAGGTTGGTACAAGCCAGAGACTGAGGCCAATGTTCAGTCCCCCCAGCGGTAGAATTCTGACAAAGAGTAGAATTCATATCCAGCAACCATGCCTTAACCTGCTTCTCCCAAATGTTGGCTTTGATGCCCTCAGGCAGATGGTTATATACTTTTATACCTGCTTGAATAGGATCATTCATACTTATTTTAAGTCTAGACTTATGCAGGTGCAGGTCCCTCCTTTGTCTTGTGTTGTGTTCATGAAAGCTTTCATTTCTTGGGAAGTATTGAGGATGTCTTTCACAAAGCTTGCAATTTCGAGAATATAAAGGCATGTTACTGTCAGTATTCCCTGTGACCTGAACGCGTTTCTACATGATGCTCTATGATGCAGGTGGGCAAGAATTTTCACAGCTCTCTTCTGAAGTCAAAAGATTGATGTTACACTAGTTGCATTATCCCAAAACATAATACCGTATTGAATCGATTGGCAGAAAGAAAAATACACCATTTTTGCCACATGTGGGTTACAACGCTTTATCACATTACTCAGAAGAAAGCAAGAAGTGCTCAACCTGCCTCACATCAGCCCATTTTAGCTTGTAGTCCAACACCAGTCCAAGGAATGCTGCATGCTCCACTGGTGTGAGACTTTCTCCCTCATATTTAAAAATAAATACAAACTACAGAATATACAAAAACATAAGCATAATAATTAATAGTAACAAAATAATGTCACAAAAATACAGTACATACTAATAAATAAACAAATTAATATCACACATTAATAAATACCAGCTGTGACGGTACATAGTAGTAGTGTCAGAGCAGTATAGAGATTAATCTAGGGAGAGGAAGAGAAGGAGAGAGCATCTCAGCATAGTAATAATATGAGGGAACAAGTAATACACGTAACATGGGCAAGTAGGGCACACTTACTCCCTCATTCCCAGACAAGTTTGGTGGTAGACAAACACTGAATATGATGGGCAGGCAGATCTGGAGTCAAGTCCCAGTCAGTACAGAGGAAGGAGGTCCCTCGCATACCTACGATTTATTATTTCTGTATACCGGTACCGTACATATATAAGTACTACTTTTTTAAGAAACAGTTGACAAGAAAGTTCTTGAGTGCGCCTACTTCTAGTATCATAACTTAAGAGTTTCCAACAAACCTGCAACAACTTGTGTCTTCTCCAGAGCTGAGTGGCATTCCGTGACCGCCGGTAGCCTGGAAAAAACAAACGAACAACTAGAATGTGTCCCTTTGCACAACTACACACAACAACTACGGTATCTGATCAACACATCACTGACCATCTTCATTTTCAATTTTTATTTCAGGACACAGTAATACCTACAAGCACAAGTGCAAAGCAAGACAAAGACAATTAGATGTCAATTATTATAGATTGTGTCACCTGATTAATACAAAAATAACAATTAGCATAACGAAACAATAACATAATAAAATATAGATAAAATACTAAATAAAATAATACATCATCAAATATATATGTTCATACATAAACAAAACAATACATATTAATTATACACATTATACACAATTAGTCAATTACACACAAGTGCTAGATTTGGTAGAATACTATTTCTTCTTTCTTGTACTCATCAGATTAAATGCTTTACCGACAGTAAAGTAAGTAAGTAAGGTGGCTACTACACAAACAGGTTAAGTACAAAACTTGTGCGTTACTCGCCTTTTTCATCCATCATCTCTCTATATCAGTGAGCATTATTTTACATTTAAGCATGTTCTTACTGAAAATAAAATAAATAACCCTTTATAGGGCATAATTTTGGACCCAACATTTTTCTTTCTACCTTAACTATTTGAAATTTGTGATTTTTTAAAAGAATTTTTTTTTTCATTTTATATTGGGAAAATCCAAAATTTGACTATATTTTCAAAAATGATTTTTTTTTAATTTAAAATTTTTTCCCAATTTGTTTGCATATTTAAATTGAATCTACTACAGGCAAACAAAATATCCGGGACATCCCTGAAATTCGTCTATTTTTGTGTTTTTATACACAATTTGATTTTTGATCAATTACAAAAATCGTTTAAATCATTATAATTTAGTAAGGAAAAATGTTACCAATTCAGAACAAAACGAAGCAGCTTTTTGACCGGGTGTAAAGTATGAAAAACTGGCAGATTTAATTGTGTAGATTTTGAAAGGTGGTGGTAACTATGTGGACCACTCCATTATCCTACAAGGGGTTAAAAAAATCAATACCGGTAATGCAATTTCCAATAATTAAACAATAAAATAAAATTTTAAGTACTACAATAATTGTATAGCATGCTGTGTGTACCAAATGACATCAGGGGTACATTTTTTAACAGCAAAATATATATTGCAGCAAAGTAGACTTAATTGCACAAGTAATTGAAGGAATTAGCATGTTGCATGTCAAACTTTCTTTTCATAATCTTATTTGTTACTCAATATTCATGCACTATATTCCGTGAAATGGAGTGAGACACAACTTTAAATGCTCTACACCGTGTTTTAAATTTCAACAATATTTTGTATTCCATCCGGGAGTCGTTTGCATGATATTAAATGCTATTCTGTGCAAAGGCACATACAGTAGTACACGTCACCAACAGGACAGAATAACTTACCTCATTGCAATAAGTAGACATACATATGCATAGTTCACATAATTATACCATCTTGCACCATTTGGATTACATATGAATGTTACATTTATTTCCAACCGCATGTTCTTGTGTCATTCACAACAGTGTCATTATAATTTACTAGGAAGCTTTGCAAACGCTTTTTCAGGCGCGTTGATGGATGAGCGTAATTGTTTTGAACGGAAAAAAGCGTAAAATAGCAATTTTCATGGGAAATTATTTTTCGATTGCGCTCACATTTCACACCAATACATTAATTAATAAAATTAAGGTTCTGTAAAAAAATCATTACAATCGGATAAAGCATGTAGGTGTTATAAGTCAAAGAAATGTTTTAAAAATCGAAAAAAAATCGTAAAATTGCGATTTTCATAAGAAATAATTTTTTTAATGCGCTCAAATTTCACACGAATATATTAATTCATAAAATTTAGGTTCTGTGACAAAATCATTGCAATCGAATAAAGCATGTAGGTGTTACAAGTCAAAGAAAGTTTTTAAAAATTGAATAAAATCGTAAAATTGTGATTTTCATGAGAAATAATTTTTTGATTGCGCATCAAAAAAGTGGCAGTTCGAAGTTCAGAGATTTTGAAGGCCTCCAGAAAATTTCATTACAATTGGATTATCGGTTTAGCCGGAATCGTAGACACACAAAAATACAAAAATAAAAAAAAACATAAAGAAGATGGAGAGGCCTGTCTTCAATGCCGACCCAACGCAGAGTTGGACGTGGCAACAGAGATGATGTAGAACAGCGAGGAGGAGACTGGAATGTGGTGGAAGGTAGAGGTCTGCACGGGCCTACTTCTAGAAAGCCAGGCCCGGCCCAGGCCCGCAGATTTCAGGCCCGGGCCCGGCCCGGGCCCGTATTAAACTAGCTTATCAAAGCCCGGGCCCGGCCCTGGCCCGCATAAGTGTAAGTAGGCCCGTTACAGCCCGTCAGAGGTCAAAATCAAAGCAACAGCATGTGGATTTTTTTGTTTTAACCATGGGAATATATGAAGAACGTCACGGTGGGGATGAACAAGTATATTACGAGAAACAAAACGTTTTGAAATTTTGGTCGAAGAACATTTTCTATGATCACAATCGCAAATACCGAATCAAATTACATCATAAAGCCGAAAAAGCCCGTCTCATTCAATGAAAAAGCAGGCCCGGGCCCGGCCCGGGCCCAACTTAAATAGTATTACGAGGCCCGAGCCCGGCCCGCGGGCCCGGGCCGGGCCCGTGCAGACCTCTAGTGGAAGGAGAGGAGTGGTGGCAGGACAGAAGAAGATGGAGAGGCCTGTCTTCAATGCCGACCCAACGCAGAGGTTGATGTTGTTTACGCAATACACACGGGGTTCCTCACTTTTTCTCCTGCGTCGGCGCCGGACTCCTGGTTTTGTGCGCCTTGGGTGTTGAAGGTCGCGCCAAGGGTTGGGCAGACGGCGCTCGATGTACCACGCCCTGGGGGTAGGCCGGGAACACGAGCCGGTATTGTTGATACAGCAGGTCTTCACCGTTGAGCTCGCTGGGCACAGGGTCGGACGCATCGAGCTCATCCTCCAGCAGGTCCATCTCCTCCTAGCAACCAACAAACAATCTCTCATCCTCCAGCAGGTCCATCTCCTCCTAGCAACCAACAAACAATCTCTCAGGGTTCAAGCCGAAACCTTTTGTCGTAATGTAATGTGATTTGTGTATATATTATTATACTTATGTGACCTTCAACTCTACACAACCGCCAAACTCTTTCAAGGTAAGCTGTTGGCTCCCAGCCTCTATCCAACACTCAGTGCCACATTAATGACAGTTAGGGATTGGCAAAACATCAACAATTTTAAACATTATAAAGTATCTATGTTTGAACATAATATACCACTCATTCTTTTACAAGTACCGGTAGTTGTTAATGAGTTAAGAATGTCGCAAGATGAATTACCTTGTTTTCAATACAATGACAGTCTCAATAATTTAATGTTACCAAATGCTTATTTTTTAAAAATTGCATTTGTCTACAAGTGACTAGAATTAATACTCACGACAGATGGCAGCACCTACCGTGTCATCGTTCTCGTCCTCATCAGCCCTCTGCTCAGGCTGTTCGGTCGCGCCCGCGTGATGAAGCTTCAGGATATACTCCAGCTGTTTGTGCATCTCTCCGTCCGTGTTCTAGCGCGAGGGAGAAAGACAGAGTTAGTTCGTCTCTGCCAGCGACCGCTCCGTGCGCACCAGAGAGCTACTCACTTTCAGGTGGTGGTCGAGCACCGTCGACAGCCCCATCCTGCGAGCCTCGGCGTTGATCCTAGTGTCGGCTAACAGACTGTACAGCGTCCCGTTGACGTAGGGCAGCCTTGCGCCCAGGTGCCGGGCTAGGAGTTGCAGAACCTGCTCCGCTGCGCAGGGAAACACAAACAGAAACAACAGTAGTATGATTGGAGAAGGGTTGACAGGTTGAGAAAGCATAGAGAACATAAAACCCAGCCTGTCAACCCTTCTCCAATCATACTAAACTAGCCGATTGGCCTTTTCCTATTTGTAACAAAACAGAAACAACAGTTTGTTATCATTTGATCTGTTATGTGCTATTGCAAGGGTGGAGCTCCAGCCAACACTAACTACTGTAAATTTTTATCGTAATCTGAAAATATCTGAAAAACTACATCTATGTGAGCAATGAACTTGTAGTAGAGTAGAGTAGTTTATAGGAATATACAAAAAAAAAATTATGTACAATACAAGTAAAATTATAAATCTTCTTCTGTTTTGGGGAATGGTCGTGGGGCTCGAAGCTCTCCCCTGGTAGTTTTAGTGCCTGGTGCGAAGCACCTATAACTAAAAATCTGATGTGTGCCAGAGTGGGCGATGGACAGCGTCCTTGCGCTGCATGGTAATTGGTGACAGGCACCGTTGATTTCGGTAAAATACCGCCGGAACTGAAAATGTCAACAAACTTCTAGGATTTTGCATCCGTGGCAGAAAAGTCCCACAAGAGACATCCAAAGAGAGTTATTTTATCGTCACGGAGGTCTTAGTCGTGGGTCCACTACACCCACTCGACGACGACCGGCGATGAGACGTTGACGAGCCCGCAGAAGCCGTGCCTGACGACGTGGAGGCAAGAAACGAGGTCCAAGAGCTGCAATGGGCGCGGGGAATACGTCGCTTCTTCTCGGAATAATGTGGGCAAGTGCAGAAACTGGGGATTTGGTACCGCTTCTAGAGATGCGTAAAATCTGGCAGCTTGTGCAGCAATGCATTGGTCGACGGTTTGCAAACCGAGGTCAGCGTGAACCTCAGACATTCGTGTCCAGCGAGGAAGAGAAAGGGACACACGAAGAATCTTGTTTTGCACCACTTGTAGTCGGTTGCGGTGGGATGCTGCACATCCTCCCCAGACAGGAGATGCGTATAACGCCGCTGAACGGATTACAGACGTGTAGAGGCGGAGCTTGGCCGTTACCGAGAGCTGTGCATTCCGCAGAAGGGGGTACAGAGAGGACGAGTTTACCGGTTGCCTTCTGAGTTGCTGACCGGATATGTGGCCCCACGTAAGTTTACGGTCTAAAGTTATGCCCAGGCATCTATTGGTCGGTGCCCATGGTATGGCGACATCATTGAGACGTAACCGAGGAGGAGGCCGTTTTCTAGACCATGAGAAAGAGAGTACTTGAAGTCTTCTCCACATTGAGGGCCATGCGTGAATTTGCGTACCAGTCTGAAATATTGTCAAGGTAACGTTGTCCAACGCGAACTGCGATCCCATGGGCGACGATTAGTTGACAGAGCCACGAAGTCATCAGCAAACATTGCGAGGTAACACCTTCCGGCGGAGGTGGCATGTCGGCTGTGAAGACATTAAAAAGAGCAGGGCTCAGCACCGAACCCTGAGGTATCTCCGGCAAGAATTGGGCGCTGTGAGGAGGAGACAGAATTTTTTGATACGTAGAAAGTACGCTCAGTGAGGAAGGATTGAATAAGCAGGACTAGATAATCAGGGAACTGAAAGTGTACAAGTTTGTGAATGAGTCCAACATGCCACACACGATCAAATGCCTTGGAGACGTCAAGGAATACCGCCGCTGACGCACAGCCGCTGTTCCAAACCATCTGTTATCTTATCAGTTATCCTCGTAGCTGTTGTATTGTGGAGTGCTTTGCTCGAAATCCAAATTGTTCGTCGGGAGAACGTTCGAGTCGTCTATGTGACGTTGTAGACGGACTAGGATGACACGCTCCAGCATCTTGGATAACACAGACAGGAGGCTGATAGGGCGATAGCTCGTAGGGTCCCGAGCAGACTTTCCCGGTTTCAGAAATGTAATGACCTTGGCATTTTTCCAAGAGCTTGGGAAATGTTGAAGTTTAAGAACTGCATTGAAAATAGCATGTATCGTGTTTGCTGCTCGCATTGACAATTGGAGAACAACTTGTGCCGTGATGCCATCATCTCCTGGAGCCTTGTTTTGTGGAAGGTCCTTTGCAATCTGGAGCAGTTCCTCAAATGTGCATCCCGCTCCATCTGGTAGAGGGAGTGGAACGTGGTGAGTTTGTGACCACTGGAGTACTTGCTCCTCCACTTGTGGTGTAGAGGCTGTGGGTGGGTTCAAGGTAAATGCTGCCTCCAGCGAGTCTGCCAGGACGTTCGCTTTTTCCACAGAGCTGCATGCCAAGATTTGTGGTCCCTGAATCGGTGGGTCCAACTGTGGAATACGTTGTAGGGCACGAGCCATACGCCAGTAAGATTTACCGGAGACATCGAGACCCGCTACCGTAGTATCCCAGAGTTCAGATCGGAAGGTCGCAATATCACGCTTGAGAGCTGTTGATGCTCTGTTGTAAGCGGTCTTGTCATGGGCAGAGTGAGTGCGTTGCCAGGTACGTCGTAGGCGATTTTTGAAGGTTACTGAACGGCGAAGTCCTTCTGGCAAATCATACAGGGTAATGCGGCCACGAGAAGAGGTCGGTGTCGAGGTAGCAATTGCCTCTTGGATCAGTGAAGTGATAGATTCTACCGCTGCATCCACGTCAACCGTAGAAGTTAAAGGTGGCGGATCTTCAGGGATACCTGCGTCAAGATAAGCGCGGAAAGCATCCCAGTCAGCCTTGTGAAAATCAGGTCGTTGACACGGCGGGGAAAGAAGGAGTCTGTCACCTAGATTGAGGACCACGGGATTGTGGTCTGAAGAGAGAGCTGGGTATGCCTCAAGGTTGTACGAGCAACGAATGTTGGCCAACAACGCGATGTCAAGGACGTCAGGACGTCCCACGGCTTCACCAAGCGGAAAGTGCGTCGGGTCAACTGGACCTGCCACAACGTATGTGCTACGGTCAGCGTGGTCACGCAAGGCGTTTCCTGCTGTGTTTGTTGTCTGGGAATTCCAAGACTGATGCTTAGAATTGAAGTCACCCATAAGATCGGTTGGTATGGGGAGGCAAGAAGGATATCAATGTCAGCCACCTTAAGCCTTGTGGTTGGTCTCCTGTACACTGAACTAAGTCGGAGATGGCCACCTGGGATATGTACCTGGCTGGACACCAACCGCCTCAAGCGAGATCAAGAGCGGAATAAGTATTTGAAAATGATCGACCTGTGTGGTAATAAGAATGGCAGTCCCTCCTGACTGCCGAATCCCAGGAGCGACCACCCGGTCCTCACGATAGACCTTGTGATTCGCCACTTTCCAAGATACTTGAGGAGCTAACCAGGTTTTCTGTAAAGTGCTAGATGAATATCATGCTGACGCATGTATAGGAGAAGTTCGGGTGTCTTGGATTTAATTCCTCCACCAATATTCCAGGTAAGAATGTGCAATCTTGGGGGTCTAAGGAGCGTTCAAGCGTCCTTCCACTAGAGAGGCAATCGTGGTTACCATCATAAATATAATTGGGTCCGTGGTCATGGACGCCAGAGCTTACAAATATCCAAGATCATACCATAAGTGGCAGAACTCATAGGTGGTGGTGACTCCGTAATGGGTTGCGGAGGAGATCGTGCAGCTCTGGAAGGTCGCGGGTCAGTCTGGGTGGGAAACTGTACCATAGTCCTACCTTCTGATGGTGTGATGGCTGAACTGTGAGATCTGGAAAGACCGCTGCACTGTATGAGTAGCCCGGACGAGCCTTGGTAGCTGGAAGCGGACGAGCTGTCGGACGCTCTCGTGGAATGGTAGGCTTCAGGTGCTGCGACGCTGCCCGTAGATATGCCGGGCACTTCCTATAGGATGCAGGGTGGTCTCCACCACAGTTTACACACTTTGCGGGCACAAGGGGTGACTTCTTACAGTCGCGACCACTGTGTCCTTCAGCACACTTGAAGCAGCGAGGGCCAACATTGCAGAATGTAGAGGTGTGGTTAAACCTCTGACAGTTGAAGCACATTGTTGGACCCTTTGCACCTTTGTAAGGCTCAACTGTAACCCGGGAATGTCCTAGGACACGCAGGTCTACCAGCGATGGAGCGTCAGGTGACACCAGAGTCGTCACCACGAACAGCGGTATCGGGACGTGCTGTGGACCCGGTCCAGTCATCTGGGTGACCGTACGGATTGCGTATCCTCCGTCGACTAGGTCATTACGGACATCATCAGCTGATTGGCGGGCAGACAATCCCCGTAGGACAAAAAAGCCTGGTTTTTACCTCACCCGTTGGATATGTGTGGAATTGTACCTTGCGGTCACGTAAGGCGTCGGACAGGGCGCGGAAGTCATCGATAGATTTCACTTTTATAGCAAAAGAATCCACGCGCGACGCGATCGTGAATCCATGATCAGCCACAACAGACTTAACAACAGCGACAAGGTCGCGGTAGCGTTCAAAACCATACACCACTATTGGCGGCGTATGAACCTTTTTCGAAGTGTGACGGTGACAGGCAATACACCGTCCATAGCGTCCTGGTTGGTATCATAGCCTGAGGCCTGCGACTCCAGCGAGTCGGGCGTGGTATCGTCCGTCTCGAGGACGGCAAAACGATTTGAAGTGGGAATGGTGACTAAGTCATCCTTAGGCCTGACCATCGTGGAAGCACCCGACGTGCTGGGTTGGTTGGTTACCTCTCGACATTTGCGTTGTGCTTCGGGGGACGAAATACGTTGACGCTTAGGCGCCTGGAGGTATTTGTCCAGGGTCGTTATCCTACTGAAAATCTCATCCATGGTAAGACTATACTCAAGTTCTCACTGCACTTACCGCAACCGGGGCACGAACATGCGTATCATACACAATGAAAATAACACTTCTCCACACAGAATTTTTTTAAAAAAAAGTATACAACTTCAAGAGACAAATGAAGTCAGCAGAACCAAACAAACATCTATGTATTGTTAACCATAGATTGGCCTGTCATCAAAAACGTATGTTAAATTGGCACTGGTTCGACACTAAAATGTACCATAAAACGGCGTTGCGATTACTCACTAACGATATCACAGCAACACCATCTTGTTAGCAATATGTTACAACAAAATTTTTCACTAAGAACAACTTTTAAACATGATAAATGTGAAAAATCAACACTTCATATGCGCTCACTGAACTGAAAAGTCACAATGCACAGCCTTATCTCGTAAAATTTCAAAAGCATTTGGTACATCAATACATTTCTTTTTAAATTAACTTTTTCAATTCTGTCAGAAGTTTAAAAAAAACATTCAAATACGTCTGATCATATTCTGGGTGTAAATATGCATGGACAGGGATGCATGTTCATGTATCTATTATAAACTGCCAAATGCAAAGATATGTAGGCTACTGGTACCTATCTAAATCTTGATCTCTGCAGCAATAGGATCCTGTCAAAATGTAAAAACAGTTCAATTCTCTCAAGCAAACTTTTCAGTTTTCACTACTACTACTGTAATAGGTTTGAAGGTTGACTCAAGATCTAGAAACCTGTATTGTACGCAAACTTAATGTTTTATTATACCTAGCGGCACACACCGGTCCTTGGCCTCGTTGTGAAGACAGAGATTCATGAGCAGCGCACAGCCGTACTCGAGCGTGTACGTAGATATGTTCTCGAGGGAGAGACGAGAGATGAGCCACTCGACGAGACCGGACGCGATCATCTCCAGCCGCAGCTTGTGACGCAGGCTGAGCTTCTGCAGGGCTGCCAACAGCATGTCCGAGGTGTAGCCTGGGGAGGAGGTAGACCATTACAGAACGCGCGACGCCACTAGAGGTGAAGTCAGTATCATATACCCTATGCACAAATTACCATCTTTGTTGCACTGTAATTACCAATGTTATTGATTTTTTAACCATTGCATAATTTGTAATATATTATTATGTGTGCAATAGTGCAAACCTTGATTAATTATTACAAATTAGTATAGTAGGCAGCTACTAGTAGGACTAAGTGTCATTGAATGAATATGTTTATTCTGCCCTTGTGTTGAGTGCGAGCTACCTCTTACAAAAATAATACTGATATTCTGCAAAAAAAATCCAGCCATCAAGAGTGAAGACTTGTCAAGTGAATAATAATTAGGTTGATAAATGCCTAAGGGCTGGTTTAGTGTAGATGGGGAAAGATTGATAAAAACCAACAGCTTACCTTTAAAGATAGGCTGCCTAACACTTGTTGGTTCCTTATAAACCTACACTAATGAGAATAATGATTATTATTAAGGATGCACATCGATACTTTTTCATTATCGATAATCAAAATGGTAATGTTATTATTGAATCGATAATATCAATAATATTGATCACCAACAAAGCCTGTTCCGACCTATAAGTGGAACCTTAAGTGTGGCAAATGTAAATCAAAACAATACAATCGCTTTCCGTTTACTGTCTCGCTGTCTTCGATGTTATGTGTTTGTCTTCCGTTATCAACCGATAGTTCATTTCCAAACATAAATCTTGAGTGTGGTGTGAGATAATCTCCATCTTTATAGAGTTTTGTTCGTGCCACTAGTGAACAATTATTTAATATTTTGATTATCGATAATTAATTTTGGTTCTTATCGATTATCAAAATTATATCCATTATTGATCATCGATCGATAATATCGATAATCGTGTGCATCCCTAATTATTATTATTTTAAATTTTGAATGGTATTGTTACCGTCTATCCTGGCGCCCCTCTTCTCCATGAGACAGGGAATGAGCGCGTGCAGCAGCCCGAGGTGGGAGGTGAGGTAGTCCCGGCCGGAGCGCAGAGAGGCGAGTGTGTTGACCAGCCGAGCCACGGCCTGCTGCAGGGGGTGGGGGGTGGACGCCTTGTCGGGCGCCAGGAGGGAGGAGAGCAGCTCGGGGGAGGGGGAGGTCGACGAGGGGTGGAAGGAGAGGACGTCGTGGCGCACGTAGTGGTGCAACACCAGGCGGCGGTCGATGGCCGGGCTGCGAGTTATGCGCTGGAAGACGACATTGCAGTTTAGAAGTGGCTACAGAATTAGGCAATCCAATGTGCAGTCCAATTTATTTGAATTCAAGGGCAAGAGAGAAACAAATCCAGCATAGATGAATTAAAGGGATATATTTTGACAAAAACATTGGACCGTCTAAATCGGGTTTTACATTTAAAAAAACATGAACAGACCAAATTACTGATCAATCTTTCATCTAACCAGTGAAACAATACATAATAGAATTGTAAAACAATACAAATTACAACACATATAGACAATATGACAAACCCCATTATTTATTTTAATGAATTTTACTTGCCCATAGGGCAGGAAGGCTAATGCAGGGCACGTGTGGCCCTCTGTAGCCTGACAGTGATTACATAGTTACAAGTTCAGATTAACATTATAGCAATAGACAATTAGAGAACATGACTTTTATAGAGTTAGTCAACGAGAAAGGCAAAGAGGTCGTGAAGCTCATTCCTACCTGAAAATGTCCTAAGAATGTCTGTAAAGGTTACTCCAAGGTACTTGGCAGACCGACTAGGGTACACCGTAGCGCCCCAGAGTGAGATGGACTGAAGGAGTGGTTGTTGAGACATTTTCTGAGTTTTGTGCCGGTGGTGAAAACGGATAAGCTGTGTCTTTAAGGCATTCGCTAATACACGCCACCAACGCATCCAAGCTTCCAGAGCTTTAATTTGGCGCTGTAGACGGCGAAAGACTTCTCTCACTGTGCGAAACCCCATAAATAGTAGTCAATAGGGACATAATGAACAATATAAATGCTAGATGAAGAAGGTGAATAGCAAACAAGCCGTGAAAAATACATAGCAATAGTTAAAAAAATAAATTAAAGTCTCCATTTCAAATAATGTGTATTACGTAATAGATGGGAAAATTATAATTTTAGATCTGATGTTGTATTAGGTATTATTCGAGTAGAGATTAAAATGGAAATTTTAGTCATATTCTTCTTCTTCTCATATGCCAACAATTGACATTTTGCATGTCATGTGTTTTCTAGTTAGCCAGTAGAGATAGGACTCCTGTTCGTTCCGATCCATCCCATTTGGCATTTTGTCCCGATCAACCTTTATTATATCACTTCAAATCTGGTTAAAATTTAATTCAGAATAAAAAGCATGTTACCCAGCGCAGCGCTTGAAGCAAGAGCAGGCGCGCCTTGACGCTCGCCGTTGCCAGGTGATGTTTTATCTTCTGGTAGTCGAGGTCGAATATCTGCGGCTTAGCGTTCTGAGAGAACAACTCGGGGTAGAGCTGGGCGCACTTGTCTAGCGTGACCTTGAGGTCCACGGTCTGACCTTGGACAGACTTCTCCAGCGTGTTGGTCAGCTCAGAGGCCAGTCCTGGAAACATTTCAATAGAATAGAACAGAAGCTTTATTTTGTTGTCTAATACAGTAGATATTACACAGTGTGAGAAATGTGGAAAGCATAATAAGAACAAAATTAGTGGGTTTCAATCAATTGGTGATTGCTCTTTCATAATACAGACTTCGATGACCGTAGGATTATGCAGTCCTCTACCAAATGTGACAATGGATTAGTTGCAAAGTATTTACAGCATGGAGAACTCATCTATCTATGCTATAAGAAGGGCTTTCTATGAGGAACTGCTGTGAAGAAACTTGCCCACTCAAAATTTAAATGTAACATCTAAGCTTATGCTATTCACTTCTCTCCGACGCCACAGATTGGTTTCATGGTAGCAAGCTACTTGTCAACGAGTCTAAAACCGAAAGTATGTTTTTTTGTAACGGCCACAGTAACAGTTATGGGTTTCCGACTGTTAGTTTTTCAGGTAAAGATTCTTTGATAACGACACCCTGTTTGAAGTTCCTTGGTGCGTTTGTCGATCGTAATCTTAAGAGGAACTATCATGTAAATTACGTTTGTGGCAAACTTTCATCTGCGTGTTACGCTTTACGCCAAATAAGGAGTAGCTGCAGTAGAGAAACATTGTTGACACTGTACTATGCCAATTGTTATTCTCACCTACGTTATGGAATTTTACTAGGAAAACGCTTAAGTCCCGCCGCGTTGTTGGATGAGCGTAATTGGTGCATTGATCTGCCATGTGTTATGCGGATTTTCTGTTGTTCTGTGGAAAAATCATAACAAAGTTGAATTTTTTTTAAATTAAATTAAATTAAATAAAAAATTAACTTTAATTTATTAATTTTTTTAAGTTAATTGTAATTGTTAAAAAAATAAAAAAATCGTAAAATTGCGATTTTTATAAGAAATAATTTTTAGATTGCGCTCAAATTTAACACGAATATATTAATTCATACAATAAGGGTTCTGTGAAAAAATCATTACAATAGGATAAAGCATGTAGGTGTTATAAGTCAAAGAATTGTTTTAAAAAAGAAAAAAACTCGTAAAATTTCGATTTTCATGAGAAATATTTTTTCGATTACGCTTAAATTTTACACGAATATCTTAATTCATAAAATTAAGGTTCTGTGAAAAAATCATTACAATCGGATAAAGCATGTAGGAGTTATAAGTCGAAGAAATTTTTTTAAATTCGAAAAAAATCGTAAAATTGCGTTTTTTATGAGAAAAATTTTTCCGATTGCGCTCAAAAACGTGGCAGTTCTAAGTTCAGAGATTTCGAAGGCCTCCATAAAATTTCATCACAATCGGAGTATCGGTTTAGCCGGAATCGTGTTAACAGACACAAAAAAATAAAAAAAAAAAAAGAAAGAAAAAAAAAAAAAAAACATTCCGGATTTTTTTCTCCAGTGTAGTGAAATGGAATCTTCGCTTCGCTCGCTACGCTCGCTACGCTCATCCAATTATGGGGACATTCCACTGACTGGCAAAGGGTTTTTAAAAAGCAGAAATACCTTCTTAGGACAATGTTTTTTATAAAATGCAGAGATTCATGTAAGAAGATTTTTAAAGATAACAACATTTTAACCTTTCCCTGTATTTATATTTTAGAACAATTGAAGTCAATTAAAAGTAATTTTAAGGACATTGTTAGTGATTTTACTAATCACAAATACAGTACCAGACGAGGCTACCTTCCAACCCCTCAATACAACAGTGCTTTGTTTGAAAATGGACCAAGATGTGCTAGTATTAAACTTTCCAACAAATTACCATGTTATATTAAGTCTATTGATAACAATAGAGTTTTTAATAGAGAAGTGAAACTCTTTTTACTTAAGCACTGTTTTTATTCATTTGAGGAGTATATGAAGTTTTAGAAGCTCTTTTTGTTTTTTTGACTGTCCATAAACAACGATGTATATTTTGTATAACCAATGTACTATCTTTGTAACATGGAAACAAATAAATAAATAAATTTAAAGTAAAGTAATAACCCTACTTGGTAGTACTCAACCACACAAGAAAGAAAAGAAGAAAATAATAAGCAGCATTACCAAGCAAAAGAGGTGGTGCTGCAGTGTGGTGTCCCAGCACATTGTGAAGTATGAAAATCAATCCAGAAATTTAAAAATCCATCTCAGCGGAGTATCGAACCCCGGTCTCCCAATTGCTGGCCGGGTATGTTACCCCTAAGCTACCGAGACGGTTAACTTCATAACATCTGGATTGTTGTTGGCTGGTGCCTTGTAGATCTGAATAATTGATTTACATATACGTACCTAATCAATTACACCTACGAGAGTGTTTTCCGATTTATGAAAGAAATACATTGTGAAGTGTATCGAGATGAGGTGTATAAAGTAACAGGGCTCATTAGATGAAAATTTCACACTTATAAAATATTAAATAAGTGATAGATTTAGGGAATTAAAAAACAATATGCTTAGAGAGAATAAAAAAAATACAAAAAATATAATGTAACAAAATAATAATTAAAAGAAACCAAAAACAGAAGAAATATTTCAGACACAAGAATTTAGTTTAGGTCCCTAAATGATCACACATACGTGAATCCAGGCTGCCACTGATATTTTTTTCAAATCCTGTATGAGGACGTTAAATATCCGCAAATATCCGTGAAAAGTCTAAAATCGTTGATTTCATTGATCAAACTATGAGAATGGATAAATGTGATGTTTATATTTGGTGCCATCATAACCTAAAAGTTGCCAAGGGCCTAGGCCTATGCACAGACGAGAAGAAAGGAGCCAGAAACGCCCGTGGTTGCTTTAATTAAGATTGCATAAAAATTTAAAATGTTATTTATTTACAGAAAATCCATTTTAAACATTAAAATAATATTTTCTGACCTGGTTAAAAAATTCTAGGCCTAGGGCTAGGCCTAGCTAGGCCCTATGAATGTTGCATCACAATTTTGACCTAGGCCTAGCCTAGGCCCATGTGTTGTGTTCTATAATAACATTGCAGAACTTGATAATAACATTTTAATAATATACTAATTCTATTTTTCACTTTTAATATCACATAATCCAAACTTCATAAACAAAAACGAAAGAAAACAATTTTGTAGGCTCTTGGCTGTTCAATTTAACTTGCATCCTCCCTAAAAGCAACAGAACTGTGCTTGGCTGTTTCTCAAATGGAAGCAGTAGGGATTGGATACATACACAAAGGCAGTTCCTACTACATCTGGGACACGGCTCCGCCCATGCTCCGCCCCCTATCGAAAGTCGAATCGATTATCGCCCCGCCTTCAATGTTTACAATCGAAATTAGCCCGCGCAGATTCAAATATACGAAAATAAGCATAGAAAACGTAATTAACAAAATATCCGTAAATAAGACTAAAAATCCGTTTATCCGTTTTGCACCCTTAATATCCGTAAAAACGGATAAAATCCGTTAAAACGGATAAAATCCGTTAAAACGGCAGCCCTGCGTGAATCTGTTTTGCTCTAGCTGGCACTGTGAACGAATAAACCTGCAATGCGGGAAATAAGACGTACGAACCAATGAGCTGGTGGTGGTCGCGATGCAGCCTCTGGAAGCGTCTGTTCAGCTGCCTGGGATCAGAGCGCACCAGCTGTATCAGACGAGGGGCCTTTCCGTTCTTCGGCGAGGGAACAATGTGCACCTTGAGGAAGCCTCGCAGGTTCTGAGACACTCGCTCCACCCAGCTGTCCTGCACAGTAGCAAGTACTTGTTGTGTTTACACTTCACAACCCATTCCATACCTCATACTTACTCCATGACGATAAAAACTTATTTTTGACTTGAAAATAATAGTTGTTAACCATTAAATATCAAAACAAGATAAAGTGTGTATATATATAATATTTGATACAATCCAGAAATTACTAAATCCATTCCAAACAAGGCTCCTACATGGAAAGTGGAAGACTCGGGTTCAAGCCCCGGTCAGGATGGATTATGTTATTTCTGGATTGCATTGAATATTAACAATAACACCTAAAGGAGTGTTTCCGATTAATGAAATTGAGAAATAAGTTACAGTAGTACTATATCCAAACTAAAACCAGTGATTTTAAGATTGTGTAAACTGTCAAGGTTGGCATGCCTGCTCTTCTCTTTCTCCCTCCGTTGGAACTACACTGACAGTGCGTATATGAGAGACGTGTTCTTACTGTAAAGAGCTCTTGAAACGAGGGATGGGACGTTGGGTTGCTCACTAGGGGCAGAGCGAAGTAAGGCAACAGGTCGGGCTCGGAGCTCAACTCTCGGCCCTTGGTTTCGAGGAACTCTCGCAGGCCGTCCATTCCGTTCCTGGCTCTCTTAGGCTCCACCACCGGAGATTCCTGGTCCATGCTGCTGGAGTCTGTGCCGTCGTCTGTCCCCTCCTCCTCCACGACAGACAACTCCCGGCCTAGAGCAGCATTCACAGATTGGGCGATAGATAATGATGAATGAGTCAATGACATTAGGGTGAATATATTATTATATATTTATACTTTCTACTGTAATCTAGTTTAAGCTGTTTTGAGTTGTTGATCGCTCCTCCATTTCTACACGTCTTATTATTTTATGTAAACCAATCCAGAAATTACAAAATCCATCTCAGCGGGGTGTCGAACCCCGGTCTCCCGATTACCAGTAGAGTGCTTTACCCCTAAGCTACCAAGACGGTCTTATTTGTCTTACATAGAAGTAACTAGTAATTATACATTGTGGTTGTAATATTACTATTTCAAACTTTATTGAACTATAGTTTATGTAAATGTTATGTAGGTTTATTTAGTTGTCCTCCTTTGTAAATCAGTTTTAATAACTGAATAATAGACATTATAAAAATACAATAAATAAATAACCAGTGCAAAAGTTTGTCAATTTGTAGTGGAACTACACTCTAAAGGCAGAACTTTATAAGAGAAAGAAACTAAACAAATCCCTTACAAAAAACACTACAACATTAACTTTTGATATAATCGATAATCGCTAGAAGTGCTGTAAAGACAAGAGGTGGAATTACAGAGTGGTTTGACATAAGAAGTGGGTTAAAACAAGGTAGTGTACTGTCACCACTATTGTTCATTATTGTCATGGACGAAATCACTAGGAAAGTTGCAGAGAGAATCGGAGAAGAATGTATGAAAATAATGTTATTTGCTGACGATCTTTTGGTGTGGGGAGAGGATAAAGAGGAGGTACAATCTCAAGTTGATGTGTGGAGTGTGGTGGCAGGAGAATATGGTCTGGTGTTTGGAAGTGGCCAGAGTGAAACAATGCTGATCACACGAGATAAAGTGAAGAATGTCAGGATTCTACTAGGAGGACAGATTTTAAAGCAAGTGGAAAATTTGAAGTACGTGGGGAGTATAGTAGCATGCAATGGAAGGATTCAACCAGAGATAGGAAGAAGGACGCAGCAAGCTGTTGGGTTATTCCAATCTATCCGAGATCTCATATGGAACAGAGAAGTACCAAAGAAGTGCAAGGTTACCATCTACCAGACCTACTTTGTTCCAATACTGACATATGCAGCAGACTTGGAATATGACAGCAGTGGATGAGAGCCTTGTGCAGGCTGTAGATTTTAAGTTTTTGAGAAGCATTGTAGGTAAGACTGGATGGGACCGAATACGGAATGAGAATATCCGAGATCAAGTAGGCGTGAGGAATTTAATGGAGTGAATTGGAGAGAGAAGATTAAAGTGGTTCGCACATGTCGAGAGGATGGAAAGATCGAGATAACCGAGAAGGATGAGGGAATTGGAAATTCCAGGTAGGAGACCAAGGGGCAGACCACGACAACAATGGCAGAATAGTGTAAGAAAAGATGTAGAACAGCGTGGAGGAGACTGGAATGTGGTGGAAGAAGAGGAGTGGTGGCAGGACAGAACAAGATGGAGAGGCCTGTCTTCAATGCCGACCCAACGCAGAGTTGGACTTGGCAACAGATAATGATGATATAATATCGATTATCATTGATTATCGATCGATCAATAATTGAAGAGTATAACTTACAAAGGGTATGTGCCACTTTTTGTCCAAATGAGCTACATGCAGAATTCAGTTCTTTGTGCCAAGCTCAATGATATGGAGAAGGGTCTATGTGCCAAATATATTTCCAAATGGTTTAGACTAAATCCGAAAGATGGCACTAGTGACTAGGGGTAGCTCCCTCCGCGTGCTATTGAGTTATAATTTCTTCGTTTTCCCACGTTTCACAAAAAAGGAACATATACCCTTTGTAATTTATACTCTCAATTTATAGTTGTTAAGATCTCCAATATAAGCACAGTGCGGACTACCTTGGCCTGGCCTCCTGCCGCCCTCTTCCTCCTCGGTGCTATTCACGCTGTCTTCCTTGATGAGGACAAACGTCTCCATCCCGTCGTCTATCTCGATGTAGAACTCTTCGTCCTTGCTCGCCTCGGGATTGCCGAGCCGGTCTCGTATCGGGAGTATCGCGAAGTGGACGTGGAGGTAGAACGTCAGCTTCTTGTACTCGATCGTCTGTTGTACGGTCTCTGGAATGAGCGTGTCCCACAGCTAGAGACACGAGAAGTGTTTGCATCAGAGAAATAAATAATATACGGTACATAAGAGTTGAGAATAATGTGGTTAACAAACAGTGAACACTAACTTGCACTTCCACAACTGTATCTTTGTTCTAGGCAAGAAAATTTCACAACTTACAGAGAATTTTCCTTCCACAAATTTTCTACTTAAATATACATAGGTACACACAAAGTTCAAATAAATACAATAAATAAATAAACATGTATTATTGTTACAAACTCAGTTTAAATAACTGATTTCTAGCTAGAGGGGACATTATGAAATGTAAAAGATGATGTGAATGTTGGTCCCGTGATCAGTGCCAATGAAGATGATACCGGGTTCGATTACCCGCTCCAGTCAGAAATATAAATTCTGATAAATACCTACATTTATGTAAATGGTAACGTTAGAGCTGTCCTAGCAATGATGCACATAATAAATTTGAGAGCAAAGCTCCCTTATATTCATCCCTTGTCTATCCGACCATCTGTTTGTCTGTGAGTGTGTAACGTCTTGCGATAAAAACTGAACAAGACATTCGATACGAATGCGATTGATGTTTTTTGCTGATATTGCTCTTCAACGAGGATGATACAGACCCCGAGGGTCAGATTCAGAATGATAAGGATAGCATCATCCAATCGGCATGTAAATACCCAGCACCTCCACCATAATAATATTATGTTTTGCTCCCTCATTTGATTACTCCAGTTCCCGTGCGTGTTGTAGTGTTGTTCCAAACTAGATTTGTTCATCCGCGGGTGAACCCTGGCCAACCAGTGAGTCTCAATTTCAAATAACGATCGCTGGTTGGGCATAATTTGCTTGTCATTGGCATTGGTACCAGCAGGGTTGGTAATTACTGATTTAAATAATGTACCTTAGTGCCAGTGGGCAGACTCTGAATTAAAGTTTGTTTATTTGTGAGCTGTTGTTGCTGGCTTGGTGCCCATATCATATGTATCAATGGCATGAAAATAAAATAATAAATAATTGTATTGAATTAAGTTGAATTGATCTCCTGCTTAAATACACTGCAATAAATGCTCAGAGTCAGAACATAATTCTGCACACAGAATCCTTGGTGACGGTGCTTGTTGCTTGACGTCTCATCAACGCAACGAAGTCGGAGAAAACAAGTATAGATGTATGAGGATGATGGACAGTTACAAAACACAATGAGGAGCATGACGCAAAATGCAGTATGTCCAACAATACAAATTACAACAATACAACAGCATTTAACTGAGACATATTTTTTTTTAACAAAAATCAATCAAGTTCCTTATCAGTAGCATGGTAGATATTGCATTTTGAAAAAAGTTTGTAATTATAATATCTTGATTTTGTGAAGCTCCTGCAATTTACATTTTCTAATTTGCCGATAGACATATTGTATTTTGTGTCATCGCTCCTATATGTATAAGCCGAGGCTAGTAACTTCAGGCGAGCGCTCAGAGTCTGAAACCTTCGTAACACACATGCTACATGCTTATCTATTGTAGAAATGTATATGAATGTGGACTCACGTGAAAGAACTTGGATCCATATTTATTATTGAAAGCGTCGGATATCTGCTGAGCATTCTCCTTGGAGATGTGAGCGCTCGCGACCAGGCCTCTCTCCAGACATTCTTCGTTCAGAGTGGTGACTGTTCTCTCAAACTCGTAGTACACCAAGAACTAGTGACAGTAACAAGACATAGTTTGGTCACACAACATATTCAATGTGGACCACATTTTGAACAGGCTGTTACAATATTTATATAAGTGTTAACTGTAAAGTATTTCCAAGTATTGTGGGACATTCCGATTTTATTTCTACAAAAATTAATTGAGATGGTAAAAAATATATACCGGTACAAAACAATACTTTTTATTTTTTATTGGTTTGGAAAAAATATGAAAATGCACCTTAGGCCTATACATCATTATTCATTATACACCATTTACATAAACAAATTAATACTAGGAAAACGCTTAAGTCCCGCCGCGTTGATGGATGAGCGTAATTTTTTTAAACAAAAAAAGCGTAAAATTGCGATTTTTTTAATAGATAATTTTTCGATTACGTTCAAATTTCACACGAATATATGAATTCATAAAATTGAAGTTCTGTGAAAAAATCATTACAATCGGATAAAGCATGTAGGTTTTATTCGTCGAAGAAATGTTAAAAATTGAAAAAAATCGTAAAATTGCGATTATCATGAGAAAAGATTTTTCGATTGCGCTCAAATTTCACACGAATATATTAATTCATAAAATTAAGGTTCTGTGAAAAAATCATTACAATGGGATAAAGCATGTAGATGTTATAAGTCGAAGAATTTTTTTAAAAATCGAAAAAAATCGTAAAATTGCGATTTTCATGAGAAATAATTTTTCGATCGATTTTTCCCTCCGTGCAGTTCTTCGTTCAGAGATTTCATAGACCTCCATAAAATTTCATCGCAATTGGAGTATTGGTTTAGCCGGAATCGTGTTCACAGACACACAAAAATACACAAAAAAAAGAAAGAAAGAAAAAAAAAACATTCCGGATTTTTTTCTCCAGTGTAGTGAAATGGAATCTTCGCTTCGCTCGCTTCGCTCGCTACGCTCATCCAATAATATATCTGATATGTTCAAAGAAAGCATTCAAACAAAAAATAATTTCTCAAGTTATTTTATATTATATAATAAATATATAATATAATAATATATAATAAAAATAAAATAATAACCAATAATTGGTTTGGAAGTAGTTTGATGATTAATTAGGCCTAGTCATAGACTCTGGTTTGGGTTTGATAGTGAGTTAAGATACATTTTTACTACAGTTCAATAAATATAAGTTAAATACTAGCTGAAATGAAACAAATACAGGATCTACATATTATCTAGTGTAGGCCCTACTTATAATACTCTTAGAACACACCAAAAGCTATTCATATTTTTTTATATCAAGTACCGGTAGATATAACACATGTACATAGCAACTGATGTAGCACAAGCATTGTGAGCGAGACTCTAGACCAGAAGGTAGGGGCTTCAATACCCATCAGGGGGAATTTTTTCTAAGGTTTTCTTTAGTCGACAATGCAAATACTGTTTTAAAAACCAGTCATTTCACCTTCCATTTACACAAACAACCTAACTCCGAAATCGTATTTTTCCAGTCTGTAAATTTTTACTGTTTGAGAGAAAATAAATTATTAATTTTGCCCTTCATTGTTACGTTTGGCAATTATGCTACATTAAAATGGGGGCCAGGGGGCTTGCCCCCGGAAAATTTTTGATCTTGCAGATTCGACCTTACCCACGAGAAATTTCAAGTTATTTTACCAACCAAAAAAATTAATGGTTTTGAACGACGAAACCCACGAGAAAAATATAATAACTTCGTCTTACCTCTTGAATCAGCTCCAGACAATACTTCTCGGCGTCCGACAGCGAGCGAATCCTGTAACATGTAACAAACCAGGCTTGAGTCCGTGCGGCGGGGATCGATGTCGGGCCTCCTGCTCCGCTACTTACTTGTCGTTGCTGTGCGAGATCTCGCTGCCCTCCTCGTCCGACATGGCCCCGTGCTGGATCATCCTCCCATCCTCTCTGTGTGGGCTCAAGGGCGCCGAGCTCCGCTACGCCAGCCAGGCGTCGTCACGTGACAAGCAACTCCCGCACGCCATCACATCACATCCCTTCACTTCACACGAACACGCAGACAGATATTGATTTTAAAAGCTCAACACAGATCGAAATTCCGGAATATATTTAACAATCCGCAACGCAAATATTGGTGGGTGACGTTGTAGACGCCGTATCGATGTTTTCTCGGGGTCATTGACTCGGGAGTGCTCACTTACAAGGTGTAATTACCCACAAAGCTTTTAATCGATTTATGCGCAGGGAAGATACAAACAATTCCATTGGACAAAAATCATTAGGTAACCTAGTACCGTTTGTGTTTATAATTTACGTCACATACTGCCGTTCTACTTGCCTTGCATCTCTTAAATAATACATATATTTGAACTGCAAATGTTGTGAAAAGAATAACATAAACGAATTAAATCGACTAAGGATACAATCGAATGACTTGGGTGAGAATTATCTGCGTCGGGTGTCGAACCGAGACTTTCTGGGTTTGGTCTCGCGCGCTACCCGTGAGCCACCTCATCGTGAGGACGGTGCGGGGTACAAAGTTTTATTTATAGCGACGATTGTACAATAGTAAAATGCATTGTGTGCTTTTTATCTGTAACCTTATAAACCTGTATAGCGTTTAAAGAATTAAATCGAATTAACTTGTCATGATAATCACACAGGCGTTTACACTAAGAAAATATAAAAACTATGTTCATTAAAAACAGGTACATACACAACTTGGGATTACTTTTACAGAAATAATAAACAACAATGCGGTAACAATAACAGAACAATCAAAAGCACAGGAAAAGATGGCAAAAAGCACCAAAGACGCTCATCCATCAACGTGACTTCAAACGAATTCGCGAAGCAGCCTAGAAGGCCTATACACATGAGCCTGCTAGGAGATAACAGATAAAACACCACTGGAATATTTTACACAAACTAGCAATTAAAAAATAAATAACACTAATAACTAGAGTCGATACACCAATGTTACAGAACAGATTTTCATTGGGGGACTTAAATAGACGCCGACGCCATCGATGGCTGAATAATGACCAACCATCTATTGGACGACATCCTATAAGCACAAGCACAGGTAGTTAGCAGAGCGGGAAGGGTTCGAGCCCAGGCACCGGCCATCCTGCCCTTGGACACTCACCAGGTCGCACTTGTGTGTATAGCCTACTGTGGCCATTCCTCTGAAAGTTTCTTTGTGTAAAAACAAATCTATTTTCAGCTAGCATCGATCCTCCACTAAAATGTGTGACGTTACATCTGTTGAAATGAAATGTCAGCCAACAAGTTCCCCTTGACCTTCCGAGACGGAGGGGAGGGGGGGGGCTCGCACGACACGTCTCAAGAACCACCCATGTGAGGGTGACCTCACCTGTGATCACGCACACGAAGCAACGAGGCCAAGCGAGACGATGACCGCGCCGTACATTGCAGCTAGTAGGATTAGAAACTACAAGACAACATGACCACAAGCACGTGTGCAATGTCACACTACATAATAACACAAACGCAAATTGTATTTCATATTAGAAATGTGCAGGGACCCGAAATTTCGGGTAGGGTATTTGGAGACCGACCCAAAAAAGGTATACCCGATTTTCTGTAGAAAAAAAATGGATGGTGGAGGTACCGGTCCAGTTTTGACATGATTTTTGGTGGAGGTGCCGGTCCAGACTAACATTATCGAACACGAGGTCACGTGACTGCTTGGTGGAGGTGCCGGTCCAGACTAACATTATCGAACACGAGGTCACGTGACTGCTTCCCAGCTTTGACTTTATATTTGGATATTATCGAACACGAGGTCACGTGACTGCTTCCCAGCTTTGACTTTATATTTGGATTAAAATTTCAATACAATTTGAATATGTATTTAAAAATAAAAACCCATCGTTATTCATGGACGAGAGTTGATTTTAAAAACCTCAACACCTACTGTAGTTGATTTGATTGGATATTGCTAGAGGCATGAAAATTTAGCGTTTTAGGTTATTGATGCTAAATCAGTAAGTATAAATTCTTAAAAACGCTACAAAATGCTAAATTTACTGAAAATAAGGTTTACCTATACCAATTGAGAATTGGTTTAGCATTGTATTCTAACGTTTAAGAGAGTACAGGACATGCGTTTTAGGCAAATTGCTGTTCGCTCGGCCAACTGACACCACAGGTGTCTGAAATTTTGAACTTATCTCACAAATGTGGAATTATAGGGCTCTGCAATAACACATTTTTAAATTTTGTTTTAAAATAATTTATAAAAATTAAATTAGTTTTCTTAAATTTTGATTTTGTTAAAAACTCCAAAATTGACCATATTATTCGTGATTTTTTTCTGACTGATTTAAGTCAAAATTTGGAAAATCTATGACCACAGGGCTGTCTATGTATGCTTTATTGACAACTTTGCAAAGTTTCATATACGTCGGATGCATCTTGGCCGAGCGAATAGCTATTTGCTAACAGCCAAATGAGTCCCATTCCCTCTTAAAGTGCGACTACATTGAATTGAAATGTTCCTATAAAGCATAATTTGAATTCATTCTCCATTAAAAATACAAGAAACTCCCCACATTTGGGGTTTTGGTGGAAAGAAGAAAATTAATGCTACAAAATGCTAAATTTGGAAAAATTAATGCTAAATATTTAGAAAATAAATGCTATTTTTTCACAGCTCTAGATATTGCTTGACGTCTCATATTTATGTAACTTGGCTAATCGAGACGAAGGGAGAGACGTAAGGGATGACGCGGGGGGACAAGGGGTGGACAGGCCTGTACTGGTCAGAACCAGCCACAAGCATATGGGGAGGGCAGGGGTTCCCCCACGTCGTGGTCGTCTCTGTCTGTGTCATTATCCGTCCGTGTTGTCATTGTCGTCGCCGTCGGGGAGGTAGTCAAAGGGAAGGGGAAAGTTCCACGACAACGACCCAGAGCTCGCCATTAGTTTCAGGGAGAAGAACTTCCCTAATCACGGGCCAAACCACGAGAAGGTTGCGAGTTGGAATTTGATGGCCCTTAATTGTAGTTTAAGTTTAAGGAGATATAAAGTTAAACAAAACAAAGCTATGAGATGTATTCTGAAATGTAGAAAGACTGTTCCTATTAGTTATGTTAAGTGGCCTTGATTGGTTGTCTGTTGAAGACAATAAAGATTATTATCCGTGGTTTTCAATTTTCACATATAAAATATCTAATGGCATGTTGCCTAATTATTAATGAGAAAAATTTGAATATGTAAATATTAAGGTTCACAAAATTGGAACAAGGAGTGCAAGAGGCAATAAGTTAATATGTTCATAGGAAATTTGTAAGTCAAAACGATGGCAAAAATCTATTTTTTATTTAGGATTAAGACAGTATAGTATGTTATTAAGAGATATGAGTGATATCAAAAATGTTGGAATGTTTACAAGTAAAATAATATGTCGTGAGTGGATATTGAATAAATAGAAAATAAATGTAATTAGGATGTACAATAGGTGTCAAGCTAATAATAAAAAGCATACATACATACAGTGCAATTACCAAGCAGTTTACTATCCAAACCTGATCCAACTGTCAAACCTCAACACACACACAGCACAATTTCTTTTGCTACTTAATTTGGAAAGGGTGCTAAAAATAAAATGTATTTGAGGTCAATGCTGTAAGGTGTTTATGTAGCAAACCACCACGAATCTCACCAAATTTACCATCAAGAAAGTCCTGCGACCTAAACCTTTAATTTCCCATTATTTACGAACATTTGAATTTGAATAAGTTTCCGAATAGAACACAAAAACTATCCGATCCCCGTTGGACTTCTGGAAAACCGGGAAGTGTTGTGAGAAAGCACATGTATGGTTGTGGATGGAAGATGGTGTCTGGGAATAATGCAGCTTGATGAATAAAGGAGCAAGCAAGAGTTCAGGTATTAGGAGAGTAACACATGCGTTTTGGGCAAATTGCTGTTCGCTCGGCCGACTGACATCACAGAAGTTTGAAATTTTGAACATATAAATATAGGGCTATGCAGTAACACATTTCCAAATTTTGTTTTAAAATATTTTATAACAAATAAATTAGTTTTCACAAATTTTGATTTTGTAAAAAAATCCAAAATTGAATATTTGTGATTTTTTCCGACTGATTGAGATAAAATTTTGAAAATCTATGGCCGCAGGACTGTCCATGTATGCATTATTGACAACTTTGCAAAGTTTCATTTACTTCGGATGCATCTTGGCCGAGCAAATAGCTATTTGCTAACTGACAAATGTGTCCCATTATAAGACTAGGGAAACGCCAAAGTCGTTGTTAAACGAGTGAGTGAGTCATGTGTATAGTACCAGGTATCATTCCCCATACTGGGCTAAACCCAGCCTTAGGTATATGGGAGGAAAGGGGATGTTCCCGGGTACTCAACACTTGGCTTACTCACTCGTTTAAGAACGACTTTGTGGAGTTTCCCTAGTTTAAATTGAACATTCAAAATGCAAATCATGTTCAAAACGTATTAGCGTGAAACATTATCAAATTTCCAAGATAAAACAAAATCACCTAATTTTTATTTCCCATTTAACACACCTCAAAAATAATATGTGGGTGTAAAAATATAAAAAAGATTGAACTGACGGTATCTAACCCCAACCCTCCGTGCGGTAGGCTAAATGCTTACCACTAGGCCATACCTGCCACGTAGATTTCGTCCCTCAAGCTGCTACTAAACAAATGCTATCGATATTAAAAATCACATTTTTATTTATTGTAGGATTAAATCGCAATGAATCTAGCCGATTTTGTTAACAGTTCTCAATAAAATCGTACCGGATGTCTGTTTAAAATTTCAGCGCAATCTGTTCAGCGGTTCGGCTGATTTTCCACGTACAGACAGACACACAGAATGAAAACCGTTTGAGTTGAATGGAGACACTCAGTCGCTCCGCTCCCTCATTTAACTAGAGGCACCAGCAATAATTCAAACTGTTTGCTTGGTAAATAAATAAATACAAATTAATAAAATAATTTTAAACTTAAATTTGCTGAATGAAATACGTTTAGAAAGGGACAGTCCCTGGTATGGTTACCACGGGCGACCCACCTCCTGACGGAAGAAGACTCGTTGCGTAGACAGCAGTCGACATACTTACTTTTACACGGGATCAATATCAAGTTAATATAACAATACCGCCACCAGTTATATCCTTGGACACAAATTCCAGAATTGTAAGTGGGTTGTTTCCCCACCTCTTCCCACTCACCCACACCGACTCGTTGGTACCTTGCTGTAAGCCTCTTATCAGTGTGTACACTACACTTTACGCGAGTACCAGGACAGAAACAGACTCATAAGCAAACCCTAGCGTTTGTGCATAGCATGGTAAACAAATATTCTCTAAGTAATTTAGACTACAATCTAAATAGTAACAAATATACTTACAATACTCGCAAAAAAATTAACCTTTACATTTGGCAGCGTAAATATAAAACATAGGGGTTCCACAAAAGTTAAAACGTTAAGGAACAGAGCATTCAGGAAACAAGAGGGAAAGTCTATTGAGTAATGACTTGAAGACTGTTTTGAGTGAGTGTTTTCTTGTTTGGCAACCTTTAGGGAACCACCATAGTCTACAGTAGGCCATTACCGTAGTCGATTCTGTCTTGTGAACTATTTCATCCTAACGTTAAAAACTTCTTTGTCTATCTACCTTGTACTATCAAAATAATAATGTGAAAGACTTTATCTTAAAGTTAAAAGCTTCTTGTATATCTGGCATGAACAATTTAAATAACTAGGCCGCTTTGCGAACGCTTTTTCCAGTCGCGTTGATGGATGAGCTTTTTTGGAATATTTCTGTCCAATGATTACGTTTTTATGTGGAATTTCATTACTTTTTCTATCGTTACTTGATATTACTTGTTCATTATACACCTGTAAAAGGATTATATTAAAACTTTTATTTCTATGAATTTTGACCAACTTTTTCAAATTTTTCTTTGAAGAGGCACTACATGACCATAATCTTTATGTTAATGTACTAGGAAAACGCTTAAGTCCCGCCGCGTTGTTGGATGAGCGTAATTGGTGCATTGAGCTGCCATGTGTTATGCGAATTTTCTGTTGTTCTGTGGCAAAATCATTACTTAGTTGAAATTTTTTTAAGTTAAATTATTTTATTTTTATTTATTTTTTAATTAATCGTAATTGTTAAAATATCGTAAAATTGCGATTTTTATAAGAAATAATTTCTCGATTGCGCTCAAATTTTACAGTAATATATTAATTCATAAAATAAAGGTTGTGCGAAAAAATGATTACGATCGGATAAAGCATGTAGGTGTTATAAGTCAAAGAGTTGTTTAAAAAAAGAAAAACCTGTAAAATTCGATTTTTATGATAAATATTTTTTCAATTGCGCTCAAATTTCACAAAATATCTAAATTCATAAAATAAAGGTTCTGTGCAAAAATCATTAAAATCGGATAAAGCATGTAGGTGTTATAAGTCGAAGAAATTTTTAAAAAATTGAAAAAAATCGTAAAATTGCGATTTTCATGAGAAAAAATTTTCCGATTGCGCTCAAAAAACGTGGCAGTTCTAAGTTCAGAGATTTCGAAGGCCTCCATAAAATTTCATCACAATCGGATTATCGGTTTAGCCGGAATCGTGTGGACAAACAGACAAAAATACAAAAAAAAAGAAAGAAAAAAAAAAAAAAAAACATTCCGGATTTTTTTCTCCAGTGTAGTGAAATGGAATCTTCGCTTCACTCGCTACGCTCGCTACGCTCATCCAAAAATATGAACGTTGTAGCCCCACCCGTTTGGTCAGAATCGGCCCAAATATCACGAAAATATTGTATTAAGAACCGGGGAAAAAATCGAAAAAGTACGATTTCTATAAGAAATATTTTTTCAAATGTCTCTTTAAATCATAACATTTATAATTTTAGTGATTTTAAACGTTCCTATAAAATTTCATCAATATCGGAGTAGCCGTTTGCCAAATATCACGAAAATATCGCACTAAAAATAAAAAAAAAAAATCGTAAAAGTACGATATTTATGAGAAATATTTCTTCGATTATGCCCAAAAACAATACATCTCTAAGTTCAGAGAATTCGAAGGTTCCCTCCAATTTTCATCAAGATCACATATGCCGTTTGCCCAGTAGAGAGCGAACAAACAGACAAAAAAACTAACAAAAACAAAACACCCGGGCTATTTTTCTTGGGGTAACCGAAGTGAAAATAAACAAAAAAACACCAAGTCAAATTGAAGTCTTTGCTTCGCTCATCCAATCATCTTACTACATATTTATGTCCTTGCTTTTGCTTTTCTAGTTTAGTTATTATATTAGTGTAGGCCTAGGTCATACTACAGGAGCAGCTGTACTCTTAATATAATATATTAATATTTAAGTTAGTTTAAAATTGACACTGTAAAGACAAAAGCGCATTTTGGTCAATAAACATATTTGGATGAGCGTAGCGAGCAAAGCGAAGATTCCATTTCACTACACTGGAGAAAAAAATCGGAATTTTTTTTAAAATTTTTTTTTTGTATTTTTGTCTGTTTGTTAACACGATTCCGGCTACACCGATACTACAATAATTGTGATGAAATTTGCTGGAGGCCTTCGAAATCTCTGAACTTAGAACTGCCACGTTTTTGAGCGCAATCAAAAAATTTAATTCTCATTAAAATCGCAATTTTAAGATTTTTTCCGATTTTAAAAACTTTTTCTTCGACTCATAACACCTTCATGTTTTATTAAATTGTAATGATTTTTTCACAGAACCTTAATTTTATGAATTAATATATTCGTGTGAAATTTGAGCGCAATTGAAAAATTATTTCTTATGAAAATAGCAGTTTTACGATTTTTTTAAATTTTTAAAACATTCTTCGACTTACAACACCTACATGCTTTATCCGATTGTAATGATTTTTTCACAGAACCTTAATTCTATGAATTAATATATCAATGTGAAATTTGAGCGCGATCGAAAAATAATTTTTCATAAAAATCGCAATTTTACGCTTTTACGTTTAAAAAAATCTTTCTTTGACTGATAACACTTACATCACCCTACATGCTTTATCCGATTGTAATGATATTTTTACAGAACCTCAATTTTATGAATATTTTATATATTTGTGTGAAATTTGAGCACAATCGAAAAATAATTTCTCATGAAAATCGCAATTTTACGCTTTTTTTCGTTTTAAAAAAATTACGCTCATCCAACAACGCGCCTGAGAAAGCGTTTGCGAAGCTTCCTAGTACATTACATTATACACCCAAAACAGGGAGCAAAGCTACCTAAAACAGATCGTCAAAGAGGAATTAAAAATCCAATATTTGGTGGAGATGCCAAGTACAAAAATTATTAGGATTTAGGGAGATAGCCCGCCTCCCCCCCCCCCCACCCCCCACACAACATCAGAAAATGAAAAAAATATGCTCAAGTAGTATACAAAATACATACTGGAAACAAACAAGAAATTAATGTATATTATCGAGAACAAGATGAAGTAATAAATATAATGAAATAAATCAGGGACTGGAGAAACAAGTGGTTTAAGTTTTAAACAAGACATATATATGCAGGGAAGTTGGCAGCGAGAATGGTCTTTTGGGTGTTCTGAGCTCCCCATACTGCGAGGCCACAATATGATTTAACAGAATACAATACCCAACATATTATGTCAGTTTTGGGCAAATATTTACAGGTAATGTACGATATCATCACCCAAACACTGTCATGAGGTTGGCAGCAATAGCACAGTAAATTTGAAATGAACAATATCAACAAGAGAAACAAACTTTATAAACTATTTTAATACCAATTCCTTTCTATGTACTTTTACTCAATGATGGTAGAAAGAAACCTATTTCGTTACATTAGAACAATAGTTTTTGATTATGAAATATCATATTCCGAAAGTAAAATTACTGTATTTATGCGAGTATAGGCCTCGGGTATATTTGAAATTGTTAAGTTCAAAAAGTGGGGTGTGGCCATTATGTGAAGCCATTTGTCAATAGTATTTATAGCCAACTCTTTAAAATCTGAGTGGTCAAAATAAGGGTGCGGCCATTACTCGAGGGAGGCCTATAATCGAGTGAAGACGGTAGTTACATTTAGATTTGGGTTAATTTTCAATGTTGGTATGCATTATTTTTTATTTCCATATTAGGAATGTTTTCCTCCTTCAGCAGGTTTTTCTCTGAAGTTTTAATTCTACGAGCAAGCAATTGTGCACACAAATTTAAATAAAGAAATACCTTGACTGAACGAAAGTGAAACAAGCACAGCGTACACACTGTGCTTGATTTGAGGTTTTTTGACAATCCCATCGTTAAATATAATACGTACACGGTACTATTATAGCTAGCACTTGCCGAAAATAAGCGTCACCAACGTTGGCAATTAACACACAACCGATAATAACTTTATTAGGTCATGTTTTTGTGATTTAAGTATTAAACAAAGTATTAAATCCCACAGAGTGAGAATTATAACAAAATTATGTTTTTAGAAATGTGATTAGAAAATGTTTCAATTTTGTCTTGTTGGTAATTAAATTCTATTTTTAAACTTACACTTTTCTCGCTAGAACAACAAACCACAATTGATGGTAAACCTGAGTTAGCAGTCAAATTACATCAAGTAGATGCGTTGGTGAATATTTAATTATAAAATTAACAGAGAGTGCAAATAATTTGGGCATGATAAAACTGATCTAAAACTAGCAAATTTCCTCACTTTACTATTGTCATATCTGTTAAGATTAACATATAAAGCCCACAGAGTGAGAATTATAACAAAATTATGTTTTTAGAAATGTGATTAGAAAATGTTTCAATTTTGTCTTGTTGGTAATTAAATTCTATTTTTAAACTTACTACCTTTTCCGCTGACAACCACGACAAAATTAATGTTATGTTAACGCTGAGTAGCTTCAAATACCATCAAGTTGATTGCAGGCTTGGTGAATATTTAATTTATAAAATTAACAGAAGAGGCTGCAATAATAAAAGTCTTGGTGGGACGAGATCAAAAACTGGTATCGTAAAACTACCGCAGCCCAGTTCCGGCTTGCAACTGGCAATGACGTTCTGCAACACCATCTGAACAGATTCAACATCACCACCGAACCGGCCACTTGTAAACTATGTAACTTTGAATCCCAAGACAGAGCACACCTTTTCAGGTGCGCCGCACTCCAGAATGAGATTGACTCCCTGCCCAATGATATGAGCAGGTCAGAGAAAGAAGCCATTTTATACTGGATAGCAAGAAAGAAGAATGGCTGAAGAAGCCCCTCTCTGCACAGGAAAAAGGCCTATTTAAGCAGTGTTATAGAAGGCTTGTGCGAGCGTGTCAGTTTGTGACAGCGCTGCGATCCCTCAGACAATGCAAGCTAAACTGGGGTCACCTGAACCTAAACTACAAATAGGGTACGTATCAGGTTTTTTAAGCATAAGCTCACTTTAAGGACATAATCATTGATTCATACAATTGTTGTATATATCCATGTGATCTTAAGTTATGGCAGCAACATGGCAGTCTTCTGATGGATTCATATCATAGAAGTCAACAATCACAAGAAAAAATTGCAATTTGGTAAAGATTTGTTCTGGACCCTTATTCTGTTAAAATTCGACAACTTCTCATATCACTTTTTTTGACACCGTCTTATCTTACTGAAAAGTGAGATCTTTCAACTTTGCGATTCTGATAGATATTAGATAGAAATTCGAAATAAAAAAAATCAGAAGACTGGAATTCAAAAATGCGGTAAAAATTCAAAAGTGTGGTTATGTAGTTTGTTATTATTATCAATTATTGTTGCTTCAGTATCTATGAACCTGTTGGCAATCAAAATAAGGCCTACGCAAAGTATTTTCAAAACAATGTTGTTTATTTTATGTAGAGAAGGCAGTTAAGATTTCACTAGCCAATCACGTGCGTCTAAATAGCTTTCGCTTGGAAATATTTCGGTGAGGAGTTGTCGAATTATTTGAACAGGATTTACATAGACGGCCATTTTGAATCAAACAGAATCGCAGTTGGCACTTCTCATTTCGAAATTCGACATGAGAAGCTGTCGAATATTAACAGAATAAGGGTCCTGTAGTCCCGGTAGCTTAATTGGTAGAGCTATGGCATGCTAAGCTGTGGTTTTGGCCTTGGGTTCAAATCCCAGTAGGGCCAAACTTTTACGACAATTGCTATGAAAAGGGCAATGCCAACCTGGTTCGCCCGGATTCTCCGCCAGGTTCCCATGATCGGGGTTTGGTCACAGGACTTTGTGATTTCAGCGTAACATAAACATGGCTGTGACCAAACGTCAATCATTCTGCAGTCTGGTACGAAATCTGTCACCCACAACAACAATAATGCACTGCCATCGAAATGTTGTAAAAATCCCATTTTATCAACGTCCAGATAACTGTGACCGAACCCCGATCGTTCTGCGCTCTGGTGGGAGATTAGTTTGACCATTGCCCTATCAATAGAAATATCTTATTTGATATAAAATGGGAAAATGGAAGAAAAATTGGAGTGAAAGACAGGATAAACCAAGAAGAACATTTAATACCCACGTGCAATGAAGGACACATGGCATGATGCAAAGCTCTGCAGAGATAAAGGCAGACAAAATTGTAAAGAGTAAAGAAAGGCAAGAAGAAGAATCATAGCAGTGTTTATTTACATAAAGAATCATGGTGAGATAAAAGTAAGAACTATATTGTTTTTACAAAGAACAAACAAGATTTGGAAAAACACCAAAATAGCAGAAATACCATAAACATACAAATAAAACAATAATAATAATTATATTGTAAAGCCTACCATGTCCAATTGAAACGTTGTTTTACTTCTTCCTGCAATGACTGCTCAGAAGTTAATTTACATGTGACACTCATCTTCAAACAAACCTGACCAAACAAACTTACTGTGTAGCCTACAACACATTTAAAAAAAACATGTTATAAAATTATTACTAAATTGCCCTCGAAGCATTGCAGTAGCGTCGCACTGTTACTTCGTTCCCTCAGAGCAGGTGAGGCAAGGCACAACTTGAAGAGCAGCGCTCAGCCAACAAATCACCGATGTGTAAACGTAACTCACTGTAACAACGTGTGTTATTTTACTTAGATCTACCAAAATATTGTTCGAGGTCAAATTTCATGTTAAGTAGGCCTACAGTTTGAGAAAGAGGTGAAACGTGTGAACAGAACAGGACAAGGCATTGATTAATAAGATCAATAGATAATACAACTTGCTTCATGGTGAAAGTGCAGCCAATAGGTTGCATCTTGCATTGATGTGTGTAGAAGAAAGTGAAGGGGTACATGTTGTAAAAGAAGAAACAGATTCATATCCAATGTGTTGATGCCAGCACACAGAATGGACTAGTAGCCATAATATTGAAATGATATTATTATTATTATAATGTGTACAATAATACCATCACAAGTTCACTACAGTTGATGTGTTTTAGAACTAGCCGACATTTAACTACACAAAGAATGAAGGTCTGATCTAGTGAAAGCCACCTTGCAATGAAGTGGAGGAAAAAGTTTTTATGTTCACCATGTTTGCCGTAAGCGGACTTGCCAACCCAACAGGTCGCGGATGAGCAAGAAGGTGTGTGGTTACCGAACGGCTAGCAAAGGTCGCACTCACTAACGGAATGCAGCGCGGTGTAATCGTGAGCAAACAAGTCTTATGAAACACATTTTTTATTGGAATGATAAAAGTATCCTAGTATGTGATCGTAGATACAATGAGGAAACTCTTTGATTGAGAAATACAATACATATAAGAAAACCTATTTTAGCGTTTAATATTATTCATATTCACATATTAAAAAAAAAAAAAAAAAATGTAGTATGTACCTATATAAGTTGCATAAATTGCATAAATGTAGCTACCCCAAATATTGGTGTAAACTAGATGACCTTTAGACCGGTAGCCATAATCTATCAGATCACTCAGCATTATAAATACATTTTAAAAATAAAAATAATTATAAATGTCATGTGTCCTCATAACATTGATGCAAATCATCGTAGTTTGGGTGTTTTGAGGACTTATTGAAGGCAAACTAGAAACTCTTACAGCTGTAAGGCTAAAAATAGGAACCGGAACATTTTTTTACTCTAGTCTAGTTTTGTATTGTTTAGTAAGTAGTAAGTAGTAAGTAGTAAGTAGTTTTGTATTGTCTAGTTATGTTTTGTAAGAGAAGCAATAATGCATTTGGACCTGAATCCAAAAAGATACAATGCCCGCTCATTAGAGCACGCCCTACTGTTAAACGAACGCATCCCTGAAGTTGTGTTACGTGAGGTTCCCACTCGTGTAGAGTGTATGCACGGCTGCACTGATCACGGGGCCTACCGTCTTCCCCGCTGAGCCAAACGGAATCTTGGCCAACAGCTTTGAGCCGTCACCCGTAGAGTACGCTGCCAACAGGGCCCGCGGGCTGGGGTAACGCTGCACAATGGCCACGGCTTTCTCCACAGACAAGCCTCGAAGCTGGACCAGGTGTTTGATGAACATTTCATGTACTCTCCAGTTCTACAAGAACACACATTTATATATAATGTAATACAATACAGGAGTTTAAAAATCTATCTCGACCAGAGATTGAACCGGGATCTCCCAACGGACGCAAGCAAGTGGTAGACTCCGGTTCAATTTCTGGCCAAGATGGATTTTTAGTATTTTTACCTCTGGATTGTAGCCTATTACATAATAATATTATTCATTCCTCATACGGGACGCGAGTGTTACCTGACAATTAAATCAAGAAATAGACCTAATTTATATTGTATTTGCAATATAGGAAAACTGTTAATCAAGTAACTGAATGCTAAAACCTTGAGTGGGGAGACAAAAACAAAAACTTTGCCAACAACAATCACAGGACTATGAAGTTACTGACAAAAGCAACAACAATCAGTTTTGTATAGTTAGGTAGGGTACTAGAATTAAATTTCGTAAACATTACTGATAAATTTGTCACGTGCCATGCCACAACAGCTAACGATTAACTAATAAGGATCCCTGGATAATCACAAATAAGTGAATAACCATCATTCTGGCAGTAGTTTTAGCGGTTGAGGAGGAACAAGATAAAGAAGCTCTGCTATAAGTGCAGCCTTCTCTCAAGCTGTTCGAAGACTAAACAGTTTTAAACCAATATTTTAGTCACACTGGGCTACAAAGAGAGACAGAGAAAAGTGCAATAACTTTGCTCTAAACAATACCTAACGGGTAGACCTACTTTGCACATTACTACATAGGTACTCTAGGCCCACTTGTTACCAGAGGTCAAGACTTCTAAACCTTATGGTATGGACAATAGCAACAGGGTGGGAATAGAATGGAACTAATAATAAACGTCAGCCATCACTTCATTTTTCAATCTAGACTAGACACACAAATACAACTAGGGAACCTGAGAAATAGCAAATAAAAAGTTTTTAATTCGTTATAAAAAATGTTCAATTTCAGTATATAAACTAAGGTGACCAGGCGTACCAGTTTGACCGGTACAGTACCGTTTTAAAAACACTTGTACGGGTGTCCCGAGAGACTCGTTAAAACGTCGTATTTGTACCGGTTTGGAATTTTGTGGAGAAAGCTTCCCGATATTTTGTTAACTATACTGTGTATGAAAGGATAATGTTTTACTTTAAAAAATACGCTCCTGCGATAAATACTAACAGTAATAACACTGATACAGTTCTTCCACTTCCAAGAAGATAATTCATTTACTCTAGGGGTGTGAGTACTATTAATGATTTTGATGGAGGTGCCGGGTCGCGCGCGAGTGTGAAAACATAAAAATCGTTTTATTTTTTTAGCTACCTTACCAACCCTGATAAGCCTTGATAGTAACCCCAATCTTTTGATAAAATTTTGTATTCTTTTCGGAAGTTCCGAGCTTGTTTTAACAAAAATAATTAAAATATGTCACTAATACGTAGTAATGTTTGTATCGACATTTTCATGTAATATCACTTACTGAATGATGTCACAGCCTAGCCCTAATAACATTTGTGCTTGATCATTAAAATGATCTAGAGAGAATTTATAAAAAAAATTAGATGTTACTCTGTCTTTACTTTTGGAGCATACATATAGACTAGAACATCAATAAATTTAATTAATATTGTACAAATAATAAATATAGTCAAACAGTAATAGTGAAATAAAAATTTAAGAAAGTACCCAGACTCGAATTGGACTCGCAACTAGAGTTATTTTAAATGCTCGGACTCAACTCGAACTCGAAAATCAGGACTCGCAACCCACTAATTTTCTCAGTCATTATTTGCATTGATTTTGTTTATAGATAATGGAAAATCTAAATGTTCCGATCATACAATTGAACTACGTTTTTGAATAATTACATTTCTACAGTTATTATTTTGATATAAAGACAAAGTGTATTAAAAGTTTAACCATGCATATTATACAAATTAAATGCATTTTCAATTATCTTTATTCTTATTGATTAGACCTTCATTAGTATGATGCCCTCATCAATACATTATTATCTGGTAAATGATTGTATTTTATTTTGTACTATCATTTTTGAACCACTAGATAAAGATTTTATGACTACAAAAATGTACACATTAAACCCATATTTATTCATAATTTTATATCAGAAAGCTGTTTTCTGGTCTATTGACTCAATTTAAAAAATTGCCTCCGGCGGCTGGGGGCTCTGCCCCAGACCCCGAAATGGTTAGTAGGGTAGACCTACATATGCTTACACTAATTATATGTCGCGGTTTGTTACTTTCAAAATAAACTCAAGGTAAAAGCATCATTTTGTCATAAACATAGCACTGCAATCACTAACCTTCAGCGAAATGAACACGTATTACACATATAACCGAATATTTAGGAATATAAAGTTAACTTAATTGGAATTAGATATGCATGTTCGATGATAATATTTTCAACTGTCATGGTGCCAACTATACGTTAAAATGTTGATTTTAAAGTCAAATTGTCAAATTAATTGCATATTTTAGTGCTAAAACTTGCAGAATAATTGAGAAAAGTTCCTGGTTTTGTTCTAATGAAGATGAAAAATGTGATTATTGCCTTATTTAGCTAGCATCATTTAGTGAAAAATAATCATTCACAAAATTTCAGGGTCCCCAGTCATAAAACACTAACAGTCAGAATCAAAGTCCACCCAACACCTAGGCTTAGAAATCTCGAGTTGGGCACTTACCCTAATCTTGCAGGCTCCTTTATTAAACTCTTCAAAGTTCATTAGTGAGATAAGATCGTCGTTAATGTTGCATTTCGATAGATCATCCTTCCGACATTGTATTAGGATTTTATCCTGGCAAAGCAAAGAAAGATTGATAATTGTTGTCTGTGTAGTATAAGGTTTATATGGTGAATATACATATTCCATATTAGTTACCATACTGACTCTTAGTAGGTAGGCCTATTACTACATAGTAGAACAGAATGGTTTAAGTGAAGAATCTACTTTGAGAGCATGTCTTTTATAGGCCTATTCATCGAGTACTAAGTAGGGCCTATATTTGTAAAATGTACTGTCGTCTCCTAGTCCGGGGTCTATCCAAGTTGACCTAGGACAAATTGCAACAGAAGCGAATTTGCTATCATTGGATTCAGAAATAAACTAAATAACTCCTAAAGAAACCCCTAAAATCCCCATAGGGTGGATGGGTCTAATCATCCCCTAAATGAAAATGTAATAACATTGAATTTAAAAAAAAAATTTAAAACCTAGTACTGTATTTATGGTATGTAACCAAAGCTTTTTTAAGGCTCTTTCGAATAAAAAATATTTCAATTGTTCAAAATTAATTTTGTGGCCAGCAGAGGTCAATGAATGTCAAATTTTGTATTTTTTCAATATAATTTGGTTTAACGTTTTACTTTTGGCAAAATAATGTTTGATGATTGTCTCATTGTTGTAAATAATTAGTAAATAGACCACACTTGATGAAGTATAAGTCAATCATGGCAGAAAAAGGTTATTATTACAATCTGTAGGGCCATGAATCTTCAAGTATGTAGTCAAAAATCTGTTTACTTACATTTAGGGGCACTCAAATCATGTTACGTAATAATGTAATTCGCCGATAGAGGTTTCTCACATACTACGTATCGAGACTATATTTTGGGACGTACCTGGATCAAAACCCACACTTTAAAATCCTAACTGAAGATTTTATTCATGGATTTCCTTAAATATATTCGGTGAAATCTCAGATTAAGCCCCATAATATAGCCCTTGGATATGTTATTTCCACCAAATTTCCACCCCATAAGTAGTAGACATTGAGGTTGTCTACGGGAAGATTTTATTTCGCAAAACCTATTACCTAGGTGCCCGCTATAGGGTACTGTATGCTCCCTTCGTAAAAAAAAACACATTTTTGCATTTTCAAGGTGTTTCCCAGCCGCTATGAAACGTGAAATGAACTTAAGATTACGTCATAATCAGAGCTATTTAGGTACCTGATAACCCATGCTAATTTTGGTTGGGTTCCGATCATTTCTTCTGAATTAAAAATGGGATGAAAAATCATCAAAATTGCTTTTTTAACTCCTCTGCCAGGTACCATAATCAGAGGAGTAAAAAAGCGATTTTAATAATTTTTCATCCCATTTTTAACTCAGAAGGAATGATCGCACCCAGGGGCGGCTCGTGAGTTATTATTGTGGGGGTGCACATAATTTCGAAGTCATTCTGCGGGAAAACAAAGGGGTCTGGGGCGCAGCCCCAGCCGCCGGAGGCGAAAATTTTTTCAGACATTAATGGTCTGAAGTACCCGGAAAACGACTTTAGAGTATATTTTCGAATTTATTGGTCGGGAAAAACTCCCTATATGTAATTGTTAATTATAGAAAACCATCCAAAAAATATTATTTTATGCTTGATTAAAATATTACATACCCGAATAATGTCTCTCCATCTCCTCCGACACGCGCCTCAAACATCACATCGTATCGTTTTAAAAAACTGTTTAGTTTTAGATCGCTAAATTACGAAGTCATATTATAGTAATTTTCACTTCACGGCACGATGATAATTTTAACACTTTTCGCTCACTTGAAAACTTTTGTGATCTCACTTTACCAACCTTGTCGAGAAACAACTTACACTGGCTACTGACAGTGACCGGAGAGTGGGGGTGAATGAATGGCGCGAGCACAATACCAAGGCGTTTGAATGGAAGTAACGGTTTAGACCCTTGTGCACGTGCACAAAACCCAGCTATACCAGACGTTGAAATAACAAAAGACAACCTCAGGCTTGTTCTGCCGGCCTTTCCGTGTTAAAACCACGTAAAAATGTGTGCACACTCAGAGTGTCATCCCCCAGCGGCAGCACTTACTGCAGAATGACTTTTGCCGAATATGCCTTGCTCTGGGCCAGCCAAAATATCCATACAAACAATCCAACGATTTATTGGGAATATTACGAGATTGGCTTCGAACCTAAATTTGGAATTTAGTGTGCGCAAATATTTGGGGTGCACGTGCACCTGTGCACCTATACACGAGCCGCCCCTGATCGCACCCCAACCAAAATTAGCATGGGTTGTCAGGTACCTAAATAGCTCTGATTATGACGTATTCAAAGTTCATTTCGCGTTTCATGGCGGCTGGGAAACACCCCGAAAACAAAACGTGTTTTTTTTACGAGGTACCTGAGTGTACAGTACCCTATAGCGGGCACTAGGTAATAGGTTTTGCGGAATAAAATCTTCCAGTAGGAAATTTGGTGGAAATAACATATCCAAGGGCTATATTATGGGGCTTAATCTGAGATTTTACCAAATATATTTAGGGAAATCCATGAATAAAATCTTCAGTAATGATTTTAAAGTGTGGGTTTTCAATATCCAGGTACGTCCCAAAATTAAGTCCCGATGGGTAGTACGTGAGAAACCTCTGTCTTCGAATTACATTATTACGTAACATGATTTGTGTGCGGCTAAACGTAAGTGAACAGATTTTTGACTTCATACTCGTAAGGTTCATGGCCCTACAGATTGTAATATTAAACTTTATCTGCCATGATTGACTTATACTTCATCAAGTGTGGTCTATTTACTAATTATTTACAACAATGAGACAATCATGAAACATTATTATGCCAATAGAAAAACGTTTACCAAATTATATTGAAAAAATACAAAATTAGACCTTGATTGACCACTGCTGGCCACAAAATTATTTTTGAACAATTGAAATATTTTTTATTCAAAAGACCCTTAAAAAAGCTTTGATTACATACCATGGATACTAGGTTTCAAAAATATAATTTTTTTAAATTCAATTTATTACGTTTTCATTTAGGGGATGATTAGACCACCCACCCTATGGGGATTTTAGGGGTTTCTTTATGGGTTATTTAGTTTTTATTTCTGAATTCAATGATACCAAATTTGCTTCTGTTGCAATTTGTCCTAGGTTCGGCCTTAAATTTGCGTATAGACCCCGGACTATCCCAAATGAGAATAAATATAATGCACTTTTTCAAATAACTTAAGATGGTGCATGACTACTATATCCTGGTGCTGGTTTAAACTAAGTTTATGGCATGACTACTATATCCTGGTGCTGGTTTAAACTAAGTTTATGGCATGACTAAATATATCCTGTACTGGTTTAAACTAAATTTATGGCATGACTACTATATCCTGGTGCTGGTTTAAACTAAGTTTATGGCATGACTACTATATCCTGGTGCTGGTTTAAACTAAGTTTATGGCATGACTACTATATCCTGGTGCTGGTTTAAACTAAGTTTATGGCATGACTACTATATCCTAGTGCTGGTTTAAACAAAGTTTATGGGACTTTGGCATGAGCTCAATTATCCCCCTTTGTAAATCAGTTTAAAAAAAATAAAAAAAAATCATTCCAAGAATCTTGTCAAATTTAGTTTGTTAAATTCTAGAGTCAGGCCTACCCAAAAAATCAATGAATACGTGTGAATGTGAAATGGTTACTTACTTTGTACGTGCGAGTGATGACCTTGGTAAGCGCAGCAATGTACTGCATGGAGTGGAAGTGGCTCGAGGAATGTTTCACAGAGAAGCCCCCGTGTACTTGCGTGTTGACGGAGGCTTGCCGTAGGGTGGCCACGGGCAGCCCAACGTGGAGGTCTCCCTTTCCCATGCTTTCTATCAGGTAGATGCGGTTAGGCACACCGCACTGGCTCAGTCGGAACTAGATAGACACAAGAGGGGAGAGTCACTAGACATCCACCAGGTGGGGCCACACTTAGCGAGTACCGGTACTATTCTTCTGGGGAAATATTAAGTAAACATTTGTGCAATAGTAATAAATCCAGGGAGAAACATTTTTGTAATCGAGATGCAGATGGTCAATGATTTCAAAATCTTAAAGAAATCATACCCTAATGAGTTCATAATTGCCTAATAAGGATTGATAAAAGTTTGTGTACAAACTGATAATGATATTTTAGTTCAATTTATTTAGAAAAGTGGAAACTTTTTTTGTATTACTATATAAATATTCTAAATAATGCTAGCCTTAACCATTATCAATTGATAAAGGTTATCAAATACTAGGCCTACATAAATTATTTCAATTTGGTGTTGAATTTAATCAGGACTCAATCAATAAAGAATTTAATGAATTTTTTTTACTTTCTAGTTTACAGTTTGCAGCCTATAAACAAAGACGGAGACAAACTAACTCACCTTCTGCTCGCGATACCGCCCATCCTTGATACTTTGTGCGAGATCGTCCACTCGTTTCCGTTCAACTATGTATGGCAAGACCAGTTCCTGGCCATTGACAGAGTCCTGAGCAACCCACGCAAAGTCGCCAACTTTCAAACTTCGTATGTGGAATTTTAGGTTCAAAGAGGTCAGCTCTGCTCTTGTAGCGCTTTCTTTCTTTCCTTTCATGTTTCCACTGGGGAGGAAGAAAATTTTAAGAATATCATGAGAATATTACTAAAGATGTCAGAAAGTGTGTATTTCACTGAATGTTTATACCCACGTCACAAAAACATGTACACATTTACAAACAAAACAAAAAACTTAGCCCGAATTGTGGATTTAATGGAATTCCTAACGCTCAAAATGGTTTTTTCCGATCGCGAGCTATGACACAGTACAGACAATACACGGCATCATACCCCCACGCGTGGCGGTAGCTGTGATTGTAGTGGTCGCAGGTCGCGTAAACAATGCTGTGGTACCCTCTCGTCTTCAGCATTGTCTTTGTGAAGGGATCATAGATAGATAGAAATAGGCTATTATCTTGAAAGTTTTTTATAGTATGAGCAAATTTTAGAAGTAACAATAATTATTGCAACACGTAGGCCCAACAACTAGAAGAAAATGAGACCGGCTCTGGGGAGAACACTGATTGCAATAGGAGGATCTGTTTTCACCAGATTTACAACCATTTACTATTTAGGGATCTAGTGACCTTTCTGATTTAAACAAGTTTATCTTAAAAGTAAAACAATTAAAATTAAACACAAATTATACAATTAGTATTGTAAAACATGGCGTGTGAAGTGACGGCATTGGTAGGCGTTAACATAGTTAGGCATACAGTTAACACTCGTAAATACACTCGGTTAGTTAGAATAAATCAAATGAAATGTTTGATTCACACTCGTGATGAAAATGTAAAATAAAATTTAGATATAATTTTATTAAATTCAAACGGAATTTTGTATTTTTCTTAGAATTTGAGTTAAAGGGGGACAGCTGCATTCTACTTACAATATTTCTGCATTGTCAACCAAAAGGACAATCTCGAAAGTTCCTGGCTGCAATATTACGTCTTCAATCGGCCCATCATCTGTGGCCGCTTTCCTCTTCTTTGAAGGTGACGGAGTGTCTTGTAGTCCCTTGCGAGACGGACCAGGGCTTTTCGTGGAGGGGGAAGATAGAGGTGGCGGTGTGCACACAACCTTGGGACGTTTAGGCGTGGGCGGAGAAGGCGGTGGTGACGACGGTGGAGAAATACTGTGGCCATTGTAATAGTGGTTCAATGGCCACGGGTCTGGATCGGTAGCCGCAGCCGACGGCACAGTGAGAGATGCAGAGTTGAGCGTCACCCCCTTGGCTGCCCCATTTGTCTTGGATGAAACTGGTTTGTTGGTGTTCGAGTCGTTTATTCTTGCCTTTTTCACAACTTTAGGTTGTTGCGTTGTTGCACCAACTAAAAACAACATGACATGAGAAGTAATGTAGGTGGCAGGGGAAAGTAAAAATAGGTCTACACTACATAGGCCCTAGATCAGAAAAATTATTGAATGAGCGTAGCGAGCTAAGCGAAGATTCCATTCTACTACACTGAAGAAAATAATCCGGATTGTTTATTTTTTTCTGTATTTTTGTGTGTTTGTCAACACGATTCCGGCTAAACCGACACTCCAATTGCGATGACATTTTCTGGAGGCCTTCGAAATCTCTGAAACTTAGAACTGCAACGTTTTTGAGCGCAATCAAATAATTATTTCTCATTAAAATCGCAATTTTACGATTTTTTTTTAGCCTACATGCTTTATCCGATTGTAATGATTTTTTCACAGAACCTTAATTGGATGAGCGTAGCGAGCGAAGACTTCAATTTCACTGACCCCCCAAAAAATTTAGCTCAAGTGTTTTTTTTTTGTTTTTTTTTGTTTTTTGTCTGTTTGTTCGCTCTCTACCGGGCAAACGGCATATGCGATCTTGATGAAAATTTGTCAGGACCTTCGAAATCTCTGAACTTAGACTTGCTACGTTTTTGGGTACAATCGAAGAACTATTTCTCATGAATATCGTACTTTTACGATTTTTTTCGATTTTTAGTGCGATATTTTCGTGACATTTTGGCCGATTCTGACCAAACGGGTGGGGCTACAACGTTCATATTTCACATGGACATTAAGGTAATGGTGATGTATTGCTTTCTGAAAGAAAAAATTGAAAAAGTTAGCTAGAATCGATAGAAATAAAGCTTTTAATATAAGTTTTTGATTTTTTGTGCGATTTTTCGTGCCATTTGGGCCAATTCTGACCAAACGGGCGGGGCTACAACGTTCATAGTATACACGGACATTAAGGTTATGGTGATGGAGTACCTTTGAAAAGAAAAAGTTGAAAAAGTTAGCCAGAATCCAGAGAAATAAAGCTTTTAATATAAGTTTTTTACGGTAAATAATACCAATTGACAAGAAACAATAGAAACTTGACAACAATCAACTACAATGCGTAGGCAACAAAACAAAGCACTTGCAAAAGTAAAGATATCCCACGCAAACTAAAAACTTTAAAAAGCTCATCCATCAACGCGGCGGGACTTCAGCGTTTTCCTAGTTTTATGAACTAATATGTTCGTGTGAAATTTGAGCGCCATCGAAAAATTATTTCTTTTGAAAATCGCAATTTTACGATACGATTTTTTTAATTTTTAAAACATTCTTAGACTTATAACACCTACATGCTTTATCCGATTGTAATGATTTTTTCACAGAACCTTTATTTTATGAATTTATATATTCGTGTGAAATTTGAGCGCTATCAAACAATTATTTCTCATAATAATTGCAATTTTACGATTTTGCTATGATGCTGCGATAATGCTAAGGCTTTTACAATATTCATTTTTTTTAAAGTGAAAGGTGTTTTTGGATGAGCGTAGCGAGCGTAGCGAGCGAAGCGAAGATTCCATTCTACTACACTGGAGAAAAAAATCCGGAATGTTTTTTTTTTTTTTTTTTTTTTTTTTTTTTTTTTTTTTTTTTTTTTTGTTTGTTTTTAGCACGATTCCGGCTAAACCGATACTCCGATTGCGATGAAATTTTATGGAGACCTTCGAAATCTCTGAACTTAGAACTGCCACGTTTTTGAGTACAATCGAAAAATTATTTCTCATGAAAATCGCAATTTTACGATTTTTTTCGATTTTTTGGAAATTTCTTCGACTTATAACATCTACATGCTTTATCCGATTTTAATGATTTTTTCACAGAACCTTAATTTTATGAATTTAGATATTCGTGTGAAATTTGAGCACAATCGAAAAATTATTTCTAATGAAAATAGAAACTTTGTGGGTTTTTTTCTTTTTTAAAACAATTTTTGTACTTATTTCACCTACATGCTTGATCCTATTGTCATAAGTTTTTCACAGAACCTTAATTTTATTAATTTATATATTCGTGTGAAATTTGAGCGCAATCGAATAATTATTTCTTATAAAAATCTCGATTTTTTGATTTTTTGATTTTTTTTAAAATTACGATTAATTAAAAAAATTAAAATTTAAGTTTATTTTTTATTAAATTTAATTTAATTTTAAAAAAAATTGAACTTTGTAATAATTTTTTCACAGAACAACACAAAATCCGCATAACACATGGCAGCTCCATGCACCAATACGCTCATCCAACAACGCGGCGGGACTTAAGCGTTTTCCTAGTAGACTAAAAAACAATACATCTAAACATTCACCAGACGGATTTTATAATTTTTGTTTTGTTTGATAAATATGATTTTTTTTCCTTTGCATTGTTGGAAAATGTATAATTTTTGTTACAAATCTATATTTCCCATATTTTAATTACAAAACTATAAATCTCATCAAAAAAGTGTCTGGTGAATTTGTCAGAATAAGACTTGTGAGCATATTAAAAAGGAAATTATCCTTTTATCTTAAAACTGTAGAAGAAGTAGGAAAAAGTGTTAGCAAATGTGCTAGAATAAAAGTTTTGAGATAATAGCATTTAAAGTATATTTATGTAGTTTTTTTGGTAAATTTGAGTGAAACATAGCCTAAAGCACTGCCTCCTACGTGTTCGTCGTGGCTTCGTAGTGGCCGAAAGGTTCAGTTTATTTATTTTACATGAATTCACTGGGCCTTTATAACCGGTAAATCTAGTCTTCTTTAAAATTGACTAAAATTGTTACGAATAACACTCTATACAGCCCTAGATTAGGCCTAATATCAGTACCGGTAAGGCATTATCCCATGCAAAATAGCATGCAGGGCTCAAGAAAAAAAATTAATTTCATGCTTTTAGCATTAATTAACATCTGCATAAAATAAATTTATGTAGTCAATCAATAAATAAAAAAGTAAACTAAACTAAAAACCAAAACAATAAATAATGCAAAATTGCTGGGTTTTTATTAGGGTGACCAGACGTCCCGAAAAATGCGGGACAGTCCCGAATTTGACGCAATTGTCCCGCGTCCCGAAATATTTCATTTTGGGACGCCTTTTGTCCCGAAATCGGTAAATTCACAATTTTATTTTATTTGCTTTTCAAAAATTAGAAAATTAGAAATTTCAACTAGAAAATAAAAACAAAAAAGCAAAGAAATCTAAGAAGCGGCTTTGTAAATTTAAGGATTGTAGGCTCACTACCTACAAATGGATTCGTAGGTCATACGATTTCCCCCACAAAGCGAATTGCAGTCTTTATTTTTTATTTTTTTTACAAGGTTTTCTGGTTTTTGACTACACAAACGACAGTAATTCAGTATTAAATCCAGTTCGATATTTTTTCTTAAACGCTCAGAAGTCACTCCAAAAACCCTGATTTAAAAAAATTTCCCCTGCTGTTTTCGCCTGAAAGTGTCCCGAAATTCACTCCTGGCCATCTGGTCACCCTATTTTTCATACATTTTCAGTGAAATAACCCCTTAAACAATTACGCTCATCCAACAACGTGCCTGAAAAAGTGTTTGTGAAGCTTCACTGGCGTAGCGGAGGGCCCCGCAAACCCGCGAGGCGGGGGGCCCCCGCAAAACGGGGGCCTCGATGATATAGATCGCATTTTATGAAAATTTCAAATAAGACAACAAATCACTCAAATTGTATTTTAAATAATATGACTAAATTCGCGGGCCCCCAAAATTTAAAAATAAAAAATAAAAATTACGGAAAATGTTGTATCAGACAGAAAATCAGTCACAGGTCTCAAGAATATTCACACACTTTGAATATCATATTCATTATGAAGAAGACAAGACAGTGAAGACACCATTGAATTTTCTAGGCAACCAACATTTCCGTATTTGTACAGCGAAATATTTAGACAATATAGCAACAACTCTTATAAGAGTTGTATAGACGGGCGAGCCAAGTCATAAACGGATGGCTGTGCTAAAAGGGTGATTGTGAGGGGATCGGTAGTGTGTCGCCATTTGGCATTTGGTCTGTGTTGGGTTTGTATGCGAAATACGTGCTTGTGAATAAAATTAATATTTAGTTCCAACATGAGGAATGGTCGGTCTTTGACCACTAACGGCGGTGTGCTCCCTGAATTACACGATGCAATAAATATGACAGCAACGACTGTAAAGTGTAAACATTCGAGGAAGGGACGGGGCCAGTCTTGCTCTCAAATTCTAAAATCTTGGGATCGTTCACGATTTTGGAGACTCAATATACCGGATGTATGGGATTAGCAAAATAGCACTTGTGTTTGTAAAACTAACAGTCCGATGTCACCGACAATGCCAATGAACCTTAAAATTTTACCCTTACCCCCCCAACAATAAACTTTGTTTTGTGGCTAGTTTCCACCCTTTACACAAAATTATTTCAGAGGTCAGTTTTCTCTCGGACTCCCTCACTGATAGATGCATATCTCAGCGTGGGAGTGAGACTGTAATAACACACTAAAAGCACCTAAAAGCCTAAACGGCTAGGAAACGTTCCAGAATTGCAGTTGGTGAATCAAAATGTAAGTTATTTGATTTATCAATTCTTAACATTTATCATAATTGTTGTTGTTGTTGTTGTTGTTGATATAATTAATATGTTATCAATCATGGTTTTAGTAGATAGATGTATACATTATTATTACGTCGCGGGGAAGTGGCGGATATGGGGGGGGGGGGCGAAAATACCATGTATGCTGTGAATTGTAAGCTCGACATGACGACAAAACAAATTGACGTACACAAACTACATTGTTTCGGTATTACATTAAGCCCACCACTTTTTCCTAAAACGCACCAAATGCACTCTAAAAACTTGCTTTCAAAATTTTTCGCCTGCGGCGCTATTCATGGGGGGCTTCGCCCCCCATACCCCCCTTGCTTGGTCCTACCATGTCCAATGGCCAATGTCGCGGGGGGGCCCCCGACTTCTGCGCTACGCCACTGTGAAGCTTCCTAGTTTTACCAACGTGGGGTGAAATTACCCAGAGTCGATTAAAAGATTAGTTTTCTTTGTGCCAGTCGAAGATACATTAGCAGGCCCTACTATCTACTACTTTTACTATCTCATTTTATATTATATGTACCATGCCATCATTGTTCACCATTTACTAGCTATTTGTTCACCCTGTACTATCTCCTTTTATATTATGTATTTGTTAATTTATTTTATTGTATTTTATAATGTGGTAGGTATTGAGAGGTAACTTAGGCATAAGTTAGACACTTTGTGACTGGGGCCTCATGCAGGCGCGGTTCCTATACAAGTTGTCTGTAAAGTCCAGCCAGGGGGGACGGGGACGGGGGGATGCCCTAGAAATGACCCGCAGGGCATTTTTTTATTTTCATGTTTTTTAGGTCAATTTTTGACTCTACAGAAATTCTGGTGATTTCAAGGGGGTATTTATGGGTATATTTTTTAGGCACAATATACTATTAAATTCAGTTTTAATTTTAATTTTGATCTCACTAACAAGAAAAATGTGGTTTAATGCTCAGAAATTTCTTTCAACGTGCAAGTTGGTTTAGAAAATTAAAATTTTGTTTAATACAAACAAGTTACTATGTCTAACGGAATTAGCCACACTGTCAATAGATAGATGCATAAACAAATTAGATAATATATATTGAATACCCTTAAACGGATTAAAAATAAAAGTGCATACATTGTTTGTTATCACTTACATTTCACAGTTTTATTCCACAGAATATGTCTGGCTCAATTAACAAGGTGAACTGTAAATTCCGATCTTTTATACATAAAAACTTATCAATAACTGGGTTGGGTTTTCCATGAGCTGCCCTCTAAGCTCGTACTCGCAGGAGATTATACCGAGATGTGAAAGACGCTCATCCTTCATTGTTGTTCTAAGTATTTTTTATTCTCCCCATTGTCGAAAAGCTACGTTCTCCCGTCGCAGATGATACTGGGGTTACTATGACCTCAATCAGTCTAAAAATATCTGGGAACGTTGGTCACTGATTGTTACACTTGCACTTTTTGTACCACTGTCCGTCACTGTCACTCCACTAACTGCCCTCGAGCCGGCCACAGAATCTTCCTCCAGTGCAGAACTGGGAGTTATCTGATTTTTAAACCAATTGGTTATTACATTCGTTTTACTAGCTGCACGTTTCATTTTATTTGGAAATAAATAAATTTGAATATACCAATTATCACAACACAAATGAAATGTCCTACAATGAAGCACTTGTTACTAACATAGGCCTACCATACGTGTCATAGGAGAGGACACTAACGCCCGTGAACTGAACAATATCATATCGCCCACTACTGCTGCCAACTATGCTGAAACATCATCACCCCGCGACCCGAGAAGTTCCTGTCTGAAGTGTGTACATTACGCTTTTGTTTGCATGCGACACCGACAAGTGCCCGACTGTCCCATCGTATCTGCAGGTCGAGTCTTTGACCTGCTCATTGTAGTTGGTAAGGTTTGAAGGATTGGCAGTGCAGTTGGAGCGTGGGGGAGAAGAGGGCTCAAAGTACCGATAACTTCAGTTTTTCTCGGATCCACAAGGACATGGATGATCTGATGAAATATATGTATTTTTTTTTTCTTGTGCAAAGTTGGCCTCTTTAGCCATTCTTCTGTCTTGCTATCCATATAAGATTGCCTCACTCAATGGCTGGTCTGATGTACGTTTTGTATGTCAGCGCCAGAGTGTCTAGTTTTGCGCCCCAGGACACACCGACTACCCTTTGAAGGAGTCGTAGTCGTATTTTACCTTTCTCTGCTGCCTTTTCAAAGTGGATTTTGCCGGTCATTTTTTTGTCGAAGGTCACGCCGAGGTACTTCATCTCATCTGTCTGTTTAATGTGTTCGCCATCAAGAGTGATGTTGAACTTGAAGGGATTGTGACTCATCGTGAAGTAGGTGCAGATGGTTTTTGCTGCAGTTTATCTTAAGAGGACTCGCGGCGATACGAGCTTTCGTTGATTGGCTGTCAAATCCACAATTCTTTACATAATCAGATATTTTTTTTTGCATTATGTCAATAAAGAACCCAAATTTATGTTTCTATCATATTCGATTTTTAATTTTAATTTTTTACCAAAGCATATTTAATAAAATGCAGTTTTTTAGATTAGATATACAAATTTGGATATGATAATTCCTACAAAACCTTCTCATATGAAACGTAGTTTTTTTGTAGATTTTTATCTCTAAACTACGCTTTCTAGAAAAAGGGCGTTTAGTGTTCGGCGGGCTAGTCTATACCCCTGCCCCTGCAGATAAAATGTCGCAAGCGTAGCGCCAGAGCTCTCGGCCGCGAGAGGCGGAGCTATAGGTAGTGACGCGGCGAACATCCAAACGTTGCCCGTGTAGGCTCTGACCATCTCTGACCTTGGAACTTGTGTCCTTACTCGAGTGTTTGTTGCTTGTTCACTTACAGTTACAGTAGTGTTGAAAAAGCACGTTATCGATACATCTGTCCACACAATGTTTTTATTATTTCATCATGTTCACTGTATGTGTGTGTATTTTTTATTGTGTATGTGCTGTGTTTATTTGTTGTTTGACACAGGTTAAAAAAATACATTATTATATTATTATAGTTTGTTTAATTAAGCATGATTACTCTAAGTGACACATAAAAGCAAAACATATACTAAGGTATATTAATTTAAGATATTAGGCCTATGTCAAAAGATTTCCCTAGCACATAATCTGAATCTGATACCTTGCAATACCAGACTTCTGACAGTTATGCCTATTTTAGGATTTTGTTGTTTCACTTGGTACTTAGGTTCTCTGTTTTGGAACAGAAAGCCAACTAGATTTCATAATGTGTCCCTCTTTAGGCTCCTGACCACTAAGCAGGCTATTTTTTCGACAATATTAATTGCAAACATATTATCTGAAACTCCATTGTATTATACACCGCACGGCAGTCGAGTGAGTACCACAAAATGCTTTAAGCTTAAAAATACGTTTTTCGCAAAGATTCCCGCTGTACGGTTAACATCAGGTTCACCCAGTGTGACCCTCTTTAGGTTAAAAAACTAATTTATGAGAGTAATTGTTAAGCAAATGTTCATGGGATTATTAGAAGACTCAAACTTTGCATTCAGTTTAGGATTGCTGGTAGCTGGATTCGAACCCGTGACCTCCCGAATCGGGTCTCACGCTACGCATGAGCTATCTTTTTCGGTATGCCAAGCATTGAACGTGGCACCTATCCCCGAAGCCTGAAGATGCGGCTTGAGCATATGATGAAAATAATTTCGAGTAATTAGACGAGGGAGCAGAGCTACCATTCAAGAAAATCGGCACTTCCGTAATTCTGTACATGAAACAGACATCCAGTACGAGATTCTCGATTTGGTTAGTCGGGAAACACTCCCGTAGGTGTAATTGATATTATTTACTACAATCCAGAAATTAAAAATGTCCGCCCCAACCAGGATTCGAACCACTTTAACGTACGAGTTTACTGAGAACTGCTGACAAAATCAGCAAGATCAATTGCGATTTAAACCTACAAGAAATAATAAATTGAAAATGGGCCAGGAATGTGTACGAATTATTTTAACGACAATGGTTTTGTTCTTGAAAAAATATTTGTTATTTGTTATTTTTCTGGCTTTGGAATGCAGTGCCCAAGGTGTATCAAATCTTGCACGCTCAAGGTACCCCCAAATTTCGCTCGGAGATTGAGTTAACCTTGCAATATTCACACGTATTTTGTACTGGCTAAGTTTTCCATAGCATTGTCACTGATGATAGACTACACTGCGTTATATGCATTTCAAAACATGCTTAATAATTTTTAAAATACAATCCAGAAATTACAAAATCTTTCTCGATCAGGGGATTGAACCCAGGTCTCCCACATTTCGGGTATGAGGGCGCCTTAGCCAACTAGACTAGAAAAACGTCAAAGTCATTGTTAGATGAGTGAGCGAGTCATGTGTTGAGTACCCGGGAACATTTGCATTTAAGTTTGATTATTATATTGGTATAAATAATAGGGTTTTGAAGTTTAGTTGGTATAAGTGGAAGTCAATTAAAATGCCATAATGCGCCACTCTAGCCTATGATAGGTGAGGGATGCCTTATGTAGGGGGAAGAAAGGGAATGTTACCGGGTACTCAACACATGGTCACTCACTCGTTTAACAACGACTTTGGCGTTTATCTAGTTTTAATTTTAATATTTCACCCTGGGAATTAAATCTGTTTTAGCATAGAGTATAGAACATGTTTTATGGTGCAATGAATGCCCCTCTTTAGGTATACTAGGTACTAGGTAGGCCTATGTTGCTGCGGACAGGACAACTAGAAAGAAGGGATATATACGAGGGCTGTTTAAGAGGACCAATCCCTTCCTTTCGCATTAACGACCGAGGAAAACCTCGGAAAAAACTGTCAGTCAGGATTTCCGGTCACGACGGGATTCGAACCCGGGAAGCGCTAAGCGCTTGAACCAACACTGTCGGTATTTCCAGTGAAGACCCTCGCTATAAGAAAATACCGATGGCGATAACGAGTGCCTCTTGTTGCTAACGATTTTTTTATGTTTGTATGGGAAAATAACACGCATTAAACAATTGAAATAGCAACTATAGAAGAAACCTAGTCTTATGATTTTTAGCTATAATATGGATAATGGATATATTATAACGACGCTGGCTAACTTGTCCCGTCGCGAGACTAGTCAGCTTGAGCTACAATAAAAGTAACTGACTAGGGACACAGGGACACTAGGGTACCTTCTAAATCTATTCCGTGTGTATAGATCGGAACAATAACGTAGGTAGTCTGTCTTGTTTGTATCAAACTGTTGGATTTATGAACGAATCCATGAGTAGTGATGACTATTGACTAGGCTAACACTGATTTCATGTAGTTTATTTACTTATTTACTGCCAAAGAAAGTAGAAACCAATTTGAAACCATTGAATCTAACGCCCCCACCCCTTCGTACGACACTTTCCTTTCGCTCATCATAATTATTTATACTGCAGGAAATTGGAAAAAGTAGAAGAAAATTGGTTGAACGAAACGGTTCAATCTTCGTCTGGAATTTTGACGACAGAATACTCCAAATAGGTCCCAAATAGGGTGTTTTTTTCAAAAATATTTAACCAAATTTGTTTTGCTAAAATAGGTTTTGAAAATTTTTAATTCAAACACATTTATCCTGGTGTGAGGAGGGTCCGTGAACGAATATAACACCTCAAATGGCCTCGCAGTGCGTTTTTACTTTTTTTCACCACTTTTAATAAGATTTTGGGTTGTTAATATAGGTTTTGGGTTATTAAAATAAGTTATGAATAAATTAAAATGAATCATTTACTCTGGTGCAAAATTTATAATTTTCCCTAACATCCAGGAGAGGGGGGGGGAGCTAGCCCCGTTTGCCGTTCCCCCCTTCCGACGCCCATGAAAGCAACGGAAATTTGCATTTGTAGTTTTTATATGGAATGCTATTGCCCAAGCTTATTGAAGCGCAATTTGCAAAGAGGCTCGTGCTCGGTGAGATCAAAGAATCCACGTACATAACATCGTCCTTGCACAAGTTGCAGCATCTGTGGCCAAGATACTCTTACAACAACCGAAACGAGCAAAGAAATCAAGAAAGCAAAGCCTTCTCTTAATTCGCTAAATAATATGCATTTATATCGGCAATTATTTTAACAGAGGCAGAAGTACATCAAGGGTAGGACGAAAACGTCGTATACCTTAGTTAGGCTACAGTTATAGAAATGAAGGATTCCCGAAGGAAACGTCATTACCATACTAGTTGTAGGCCTACTATAGTTATTGAAATAGAAATTAATATTTTCTTTACCTGGTACAGTATGTCTGGAATATTAAATAATACTATTGATTTTATACCATTCACAATCACATCCTGGGTAAAAATAAATCAATCAAGGGTAGGACAGAAATTTTCTTCACACTCGAGCTTTTGTACATGCAGTACAAAAAGTTGTGTTTGAGTGTATTAATGGATGTATATTCAGAACATTTTGCTTAATTCCTAATTCTGACTTGCCTCTTGATCATTATTATCATTGAGTATAGAACATTCCTCAATGTTATTATAGCTGCTAAATACCCAGTGCAAATTAAACGTGAGGAAATCAGTGCTAGTCCGTTCTCCACTCTCCAGCTCGCTAGCCGAATCATTTTCAATATTGTCTCGACTCGACATAATGTGTCGTCCCAAGGTCGCGGGCCGGCTATGCTGTGTCACTGCCTCACTCACACACAGCACAGCAAACACACACACAGAGCACACAAGCGTCTGCGTTGCCAGGGATACGAGACGACAAACAGCGCTATCTGCACGTTACTCAAGATAACCTAGAGCCTTGCCGGCGCACTCTTAAAGCCGTGCACTTTGATCCAGCCTGCAGCTATCGTCATGGTGAGGCCCATTTTTTGTTCCAGTCTTACTGGACATTTTCCTGTGTTCCTGTGTTTCCTAATTTTTAATTTGTCTGATAAGTGATAAACAATGAGACATTTTCACTCTTTCCATGTATTAGACTTATTAAAAAGAATTAATATAAATTTGGAAATAATTAACAGAGAATTCAAGGGCGGCCCGGGGCGCGCCTGGCCTCATGGCCCATTTCTAACTTTCTATGGAGTTTAATCCTCAACGAGTTTATAAATGGAGTTAAAGAAATACCCGAATTCTTTACTGAAGGACTAACCTTTCTCAAACCGAAAGATAATGACACGAAGAACCCAAGTAAATATCGGCCAATTACATGTCTACCAACTATATATAAAATATTGACTTCATGCATAACAAATTAAGTATATAAGCATTGCGAAGAATACAATATCATGGCCGAGGAACAAAAAGGATGCTGTAAGAACTCGCAGGGATGTAAAGAACAACTCATTATCGACTCTACTGTAATGAACCAGGCACGCAATAAGAAAAGGAATATTCACGTAAACTACATTGACTACAAGAAAGCTTATGACTCAACACCACACACATGGCGTATTCAGATTTTACAAATATATAAAATCAACCCAGTAATTGTAAACTTTTTGAAGACAGTAATGAAGACATGGAGAACAACACTAAAACTAAATATAAAAAACCAGCAGATAACTACTGAATACTGATCCAATCCAAATTAAACGTGGCATTTTCCAAGGTGACTCATTTTAAATTTAGCGCATTATGGTTTTGTCTGTCATTAAACCCACTGTCGCATATGCTTAATGAATCTACATACGGATTTAAAATTAAGGACAATTATATGGTATGTCACACAATTTCTCACCTATTCTTCATGGATGACCTAAAGTTATATGCATCAAATTTTGTTCAACTAAACAATTTAATCAATACTACATTTGAATTTAGTCAAGATATCTGCATGGAGTTTGGAGTAGACAAGTGTAAGACGCTACATATCGAAAAGGGTAAGATTACGCAGGCAGAAGAGTTCCAGCTAGATGATGGAAATAGGATTGGAGTAATGGATGATAACGAAGTATTCAAATATTTAGGATTCTCACAAGCTGCCAGAATAATTGAACATAAAGTAATGAAAGAAAAATTGATAGATACATACAAGAAGCGACTAAAATCTATCCTCAAGACGCAACTAAACGGTAAAAGCAAGATCACAGCAATAAATACATATGCTATACCAGTACTGACATATTCATTCGGAATCATTAAATGGACGCAGACAGACATCCACGCGTTGGAAATATTAACTCGTACTACACTTACCAAACACAGAATACATCATCCTAAATCAGCAATAGAGAGATTGACACTTCCAAGAGAACAAGGAGGACGAGGCCTAATTGATCTGAACAACCTATATTATAAACAACTAGACATTTTAAGAAAATATTTTTTCACAAAGAGCAACCAATCAACACTGCATAGGGCTGTGGTGCTAGCTGACAAATCATTAACTCCACTCAATCTAGCAAACGAAAATGTCAATCTACAAGTAAAACTCATAACTGACGCTTCAAAAGAGTTACGTCTCTCAGAAAAGATCCTACACAAGAGACATTATGATGAACTACACAAAGGTCACGTAGATATTAAAGCATCAAATAGGTGGTTAAACAACGGGGAACTATTTGGAGAAACAGAAGGTTTTATGCTGGCTATTCAAGACAGAGCAATGAAAAATTATTGGATGAGCGTAGCGAGCAAAGCGAAGATTCCATTTCACTACACTGGAGAAAAAAATCCGGAAAGATTTTTTTTTTTTTTGTCTGTTTGTTAGCACGATTCCGGCTAAACCAATAATCCGATTGCAATGAAATTTTATGGAGACCTTCGAAATCTCTGAACGAAGAACTGCCACGTTTTTGAGCGCAATCGGAAAATTATTTCTCATGAAAATCGCAATTTTACGATTTTTTTTGATTTTTTGAAAATTTCTTCGACTTATAACACCTACATGCTTTGTCCGATTTTAATGATTTTTTCACAGAACCTTAATTTTATGAATTTAGGTACTCATGTGAAATTTGAGCGCGATCGAAAAATTATTTCTCAAGAAAATCGAAAGTTTACGGGTTTTTTCTTTGTTTAAATAATTCTTTGACTTATAACACCTACATGCTTTATCCAATTGTAATGATTTTTTCACAGAACCTTAATTTTATGAATTAATATATTCCGTTCGTGTGAAATTTGAGCACAATCGAATAATTATTTCATATGAAAATCAAAATTTTACGATTTTTTTCTTTTTTTAACCCCTTAGCTGTTTATGCCGTATATATACGTCCATGCTAAACGGCATCCGTACTGTGCATGCCGTAAATATACGCACCGCAACACTTCCCACTTCGTGTGTCTGTGCATGCCGTATATATACGCGTATTATCGCCAGCAGCAGAGGTCTTCATTCTAGTGATTTTCGTTCTGTTATGTTGGTGGTAGATGATCGATTTTTCGAGGCTATTCTAACGGGAATAGGAGCCTATTGCTTCATCTGTGCATAGTGGCGTCGCGTAAGGGTTGTTTATATATTCATTACATGTCGGTTATTTTAGATTCAGATATAGTTTGGAGGGTGAACTGAATGATTTAATTAATTACAGTGATGATACAAAAAAAATAATTGAGATACTTGCAAAAATGGCAAAGTAGGCCTAATGATAGTTTCAACTCAAGTATAAATAAGGGCATTCAACCTTAAAATAAATACACAGGGGAAGAACAACTTCTGAAAATAATTGCACAGTTAAGGGGTTAAACGACGATTAATAAAAAAATTAAAAATTAGAGTTTATTTTTTATTTAATTTAAATTAATTTTAAAAAAATCTTCAATTAAGTAATGATTTTTTCACAGAACAACAGAAAATCCGCATAACACTTGGCAACTCAATGCACCAATTACGCTCATCCAACAACGCGGCGGGACTTAAGCGTTTTCCTAGTAAAAAATACATTATACAAGATGCGACAGTAAACGATCAATGTAGAAAATGTAGTGTAAGGGGTGAAACAATCGAACACATCATATCCGGTTGCCAGTCACTATGTCAAACGGATTACCTCTACAGACATAACCAAGTAGCTAACATCATTCATCAAAAACTAGCAATCAAGTACAACCTCATTGATACACACACACCTTACTACAAATACAAACCAGAGAAAGTACTAGATAGCAAAGATTTCAAATTATATTACGACCGCAAGTTATAACAGACCAAACTATACATCACAACAGACCGGATATAATTATAATTGACAAGAAGAAACAAGAAACTACCCTTATTGACGTTGCTGTCCCAATGTGCCATAACGTCGAGACTACATGGAAGAAAAAAATTGACAAGTATAGTGAACTTGCAATTGAGATCAAGAAGATGTGGAAACAGAAAAAGGTAAATACAATCCAATTCGTAATATCGGCCAACGGCATCATACCGAAGAAGCTACATGAAAGCATCAAACAACTAGATCTTCCACCCAATGTTTACATCGAGACTCAAAAGGCAGTAATACTCAACACGTGTAGAATAGTTCGTAAATTTCTAAACTAAGAATGATACTTCGAGATTCCGAGACAACTTCCATCCTGACATGGTTTTCGTGGTTTCCCATAGTCCGAAGAGCAAATGCTAGGATGGCGACGAGAAATCGGCCACGACCGTACACAGCAGAAAGAAAACATCATCTACAAACTATATTATAAATGACTTATTTAAGTTAAGAGTTAAGACAAAGTAATAATATAGGTATGTAATATAGGTACACATGGAAGTACTTGACGTAAGTCCGTACAACATGTTAGCTCCGCTCCGGTTTTGACCGAGTTTGTATGAAATACATCCAATAAAATAAAAATAATAATATTTATAATAATAATAATAATAATAATAATAATAATAATATAGGCCTAGGCCTATACTAAATAATCTTAGACCCCATTTTCAGAACTAGCGTTCTACGCGCATTGAAAGTCCAACCGTTGAATTAAAATTAGAATTCATGGGTAAAGAATACTCAGAATGCGAGCCCTAATGTCATGAGTGTAGGCTTTGAGAGTTAGGCCTTATCCTAGTATCATCAACAGACTAAGGCTAAGTCAAGACTACTATACTTTGCAAGCTATATTTAATTGCTTGATATTTTAACTCTAATGGACAAAATTTAAAAGAATCAATATTTTTCATATGCCTAACAACTTGTAGAGTTGTAAGGTGATGATTGATCAAAGATAAGCGTAACCACGTTAACAAAGGTTTAAAAGTTATTTTACCTTTTGGATTAGCACTCCTATGTTCAGCTAGTTTTCGATCTAGTCTAGCACACAACTTCGGGCCAAAATCTTGAAGTATTCCGCAGTCCTTACCGTTCCGCAATTCAAGTGGATAGCTTTTAATAGATTTCAGAGCCTATAAACAAAAAAATCTTCATGGATAAATTGCAACAACTGCAGCGCACATGATTATTGTATTTCAAGACATCTAGGATGGGGGGGGGGGGGGGGGGGGGGGGAGATATTTTAATCGTAGCCTGCCACGAGTATATCCCTACTTTTAATGCTACAGAAATATTTATTTGACATAAAATGTGTAGTTTTATCAGAAGATATGATAAGATTAGTTTAAACATAGGCCTAGGCTACAAAATATGAAATCTAAAAATGAGAAACGTGTTTCTAAAAGTGAGAGACCTTATTGAAATCATAGGGTTTAGGCCTATATGGAGTGATTGGGTCACGAGTTGAAAAATGAGACAGAGCAAGGTTTGTTTTATTTAGAAAAGTCAAAAAATTATTTTATTCGGACATTTAGAACACAAATTACAGCATTTTCTGGGAACATCGTTGAAAATTTGAGACATTACAAACATAGTCTATATTTGAAAAATCGGTACTTGTTCATCAACGGGACCCCCCTCCAAAAAAAGGAAAAAAATTCAGTAAAAACATTTCATTAGACAATCATAACTACTACATCTACTCCATCTGAGTTTCAGGAGGTCAGGAAAACACAATTATTTCGAACAAAGCCTCGAAAACATCCTTTCCGGCTACATACTTTGCGCCAGGAGTGACACGGCCTACGCCAACATACTCCACCTACAAAACCTTTTACGTCGCTATTTTAAATATAAAGGACTGTCAATAGAAAAGTACTATCATTTAAAATGGCGACATTAAAGGTTTTGAAGGTTCGTTTGGTGTCCGTGAACGTCAATGTCAGCTGCACGGCAACGACTGCTCTCATGTAGGCCTACGCATTCCAATGGACTGTACTGTAGTCATGTTGAAGGTGTGAGTCAAGTTCACTGTCTGAGTCATATTCAACTCCTCGCAAGTTGTAATTATTTACTGTAAACAGAAATAAGTAAAAAAACGACGATGGGGGGGGGGGGCAACTAACAAAAAATTGAGGGGGGTCCCGTTAATGAACAAGTACCGAAAAATCATTAGACCTATGATTATGAAGTAAAATCGACGAATCGTGATAATTAGGGCATAAGTAATCAGTTCCTAATCTTGCTTTAGGTTCCGTATGGGCTTAGGCCTATGTGAAAATGTAAGATCATGGTTTTAAATTTTAATATGTTTATCAGACTCATACACTTGTGTGAAGATTTTCATTTTGTACCGATTCAGGTAGGCCCCTATGTCTCATATTTTTTTTAAAGTAATTTTTTGCTCATAAAATTCACTGCCTTATAAAGCCTAAATTATAAGAACCAATGGAAATCCCTTTTCATATAAGCCACATTTCACTTATTACATCGAGAGTCTAACGTGTATAGAATCTGACTGTTAGTTTTGTTATGCTAAGGAAAGTGTTTAGGAGATATGTGAAAGATTTTTGGTACCTACTAAAAATTGTTCAGTCAGTTTGGATATTGTAATAGACCGAGAGCCAGTGACAGTTTCTATTACCTCACAAGGCACATTATTATTTGTGTTTTTTTTTTGTGTATTATTTGTGAAGCGTCACTCGACTTGGTGCGCCTTGGGGATTCCATTAAAACTGTACTACAGCAACTCAGGTACCACGACCAGGGAGGGGGTCTACCTAACCTCATACATCTCCAAGAGGGAAGGAACCCGAAGCTAGCCACAAACCACCGCCATCTTGACCCCAACCTAAAGGGAGCATCAAGAACAGCTGCCTCTCGCACCAGCGAGAACATGAGCAAGAATATGGCACCGTCAACAGATGCCCAGGGGGACCTACGCACACCAAATTACACAACGAGAATCCCACATCAACGAAGTCGGACCAACCACCACCAGCCTCCCAAGCTATCTCCAACCAGCAAGGTAGGCGTCAAAAATCGCTTTGATATTCTTAGGGACCATTATAAGGAGAATAAGTCCAAGAGGCATGAAACTGAAAATAGTAACACTGCTAGGCCTAGCGGTCATACTAAAAAACGCAGGGTGGCTCCAGCCATAGCAGGCCAGTGCCTAGGTCCCTTAAACAGACTAACATGCTCTGATCCAAAGCGGGATATGACTAGTGACGACATAGAGCTGAAGATGAGGCTAAACCCGATGAGCACCAATACGGCGGATATCTCTGATCTCTCATACAAGCCCAGGATGAGGTCTAGCACACGAACAACCGATATCAGACAACAGCATCAACGTCCATCATCTAGGGATATTACTAGGGCCTACCATCGCATGTTATTAGCGACTCGATGTTCTCGCGGCTGCAAACATCTCACGCCCAGTGCCTAATCGATTATAGAAAAAACAAGTCACATGTTCAATCCAGGTTCACAGCCCCACCATCTTCAAAAACTTTCTATTTAACCGACCTCCGGACATCATATCTTAACAGCAATCCTCCATTGTGGTACAAATTCCTAAATCAGATGGGCAATACCAGATTTTTTGGACAACGTGTATCAACTTATACTAACTGCACAAAACATACCCAAACGCAATCAGTGTTTACACGAGTATCATCCAATCAGAAAAGACCTGGCATACCCAATTGTGATGAAATCGAATGAGAGCATTAAATCGCATGCCATGAAGCTAGGTGCGGTTGTTTGTTCAATCAAATAAACTGGGTTAGGAATCAGAAATCTCTAAGATGGTTGCGACCCTAATGAGGCAGTAGCCGCAAGATCACCAAATATCACGATATTTGCGCAACTGTCGCATTGCGCCCATCAACCCCATCTGACATCCGGCGCCAGAGGCATGTTCTAAGCAATTAAACCACTACGCCCCTCAGCCGTCTCAAGCCTCAAGAATATCCAATAACTGTCATTTCTTCATCCCCAACAAGCACCTCCGAACCAAGACAGTCCACTAACGAATCACAGCGAATCTCTCATTCAAGCGCATCTAACCCATATCAAAATCACTAATCCAGAATTGAGAGTGACTTATTTGTGCACATCCCACTACGCACTGAAAAATGTTTGTTTTCACTGCGTATCTAAAGACCTAAGCTATCACGGGAAGTGCAGCGAAATTCAGATCCAGTTTGGAGGAAGAGGGTTTCTCAGTCACAGAATGTTAGTGTCGGTGGCGTGCTTCCTTCACGCACGAGATAGATTATCCCTGTTACCTAATAACTAAGACTTGTCCAAACAAACTCACATACATACGCGGCGCTAAACTTCGCTGCGGAGTCTCCCGTTCATTCTGTGAATTCTACAACTTAATCACTTGGCCCATGCCTAGACTAGGCAGTGGCCCTAGACGGCCTCAATGGGTGAAGTGAGAAGTTAATCTACAATAACTTTCAGGTTCTCCTCGCATTCAGATATTAATCTGCTATCGGCCTATAAAAAATAAAACTAATGGCACTGAGACATCTGAAAGCCGAACTAGGATCAGAGGCTCCAGTAACCCTCTAATACACGAGGCCCGCCAAGCTTTTTGTCGATTCCATGTATTTGACAGCCCAGCCAGTCCATGGTCCGGGGTAAAGTCAGGGCCACAACAGGGTTGGGATGCCGGCTGCCCTTCCTGCCGAGGTCCTGGTAAACGCTGAATTATTGCGGACGTCCAAGTAAGATGACACACCCTGGTTTGAGACCCGGCCAGCTGCCCGTCCCTCCGATGGTCCTGGTACCGCTGAGTATCGCGGATGCCCAGGGACACCCCGTGTCTGCGACTGCCAGCTGCCCGTCCCTATTGCCCACGATGGTCCTGTTAACGCTGAATTATCGGCAGACGCCAAGGACACACCCGTGTCTTAGACCGCCAGCTGCCCTCTCTGCCAGAGGGTGCGCTGGTAACGCTTGAAACTAGCATCGTGCTCCCCGACCCACCTCCGTCGTCTGAAGACCGCCAGCTGCCCGTCCCTGCCGCTTGGTTCTGGTATTGCTGAACTAATCATCGACGCGCCAGCCGACACACCTATGTCTGAGACCGCCAGCTGCCATCCTGCCCTAGGGTCCTGGTAATGCGAACTAGCATCGGACCTCCCAGGACCACACCGGTGTCTAGACCACCAGCTGCCGCTCCCGCCCAGGGGTCCTGTAATGCAGAACTATCAACTGACGCCCAGGATACACCTTGGTGTGGAGACTGCCTGCTGCTTGTCCATGCCCGAGGTCCTGTAAACGCAGAACCTAGTATCGGACGCCCCAGAGACACACTTGTGTCTGAGACCGCTAGCTGCCCGTCCCTGCCCGAGGGTCTCTGGTAATGCTGAACTATATCGGCGGACCGCCAGGGCCACACCTGTGTACGGAGACCGCCGGATGCACATCCGGTCCCGAGTGGTCGGGACATGCCTGCTGCTTGTCCTGCCTCGATGGTCCTGGGAGCACTGAATTTATTGACGGAACAGCCTTGGCCATACCGGTGTCGAACTGCCGGTTTGCCAGTCCCTGTTAGGGCTCCGGGTAACGAAGATCTTCTACGGACGCCCAGGCCGCACCGGCATTGGAGACCACTGGCTGTCCGTCCCATCAGAGGACCACATCCCAGTATATGGGACATCTACCCAATCCCATCCTCTTCCCATTGCTACGAACTCCTCATCAACAAAATTTAAACAAAATTATTAACTCACTCTAAACGCACTCTTAGAACACGCTCTTTATGCGTACCGCTAATTAAAGCACAAACTTTCCTATTCAACATCCTTCAATCGTCTTTTCCAATCAGTTTGCCTTCAACCAAGCCGCCCGTAACACCGAACCCCACAAATTCCTTAAAGTCAGACAATTTGCGTACATCACAGAAATAGCGGCCTCAGAATTCTTTTTCTAAACATTCATCGGTTCGGCAAACAAAATTGAGGACTAGACCTTTTCTTGCGAATGACCTGTCCCCAGTTAGTTTGCCTACCGAACATTGTCTTTTGCCTAGACGTAAAACACTTTCTGTATTCCTGGTTTTAATAATACCATGTTTTACTGTAGATCCCACCACTCCGCGACGGGTGGGGTGGCAATTCTCAGTAAACCCGAATCTCAAAGTCGATCCCCTGCCCGATCTTTCTTCACTTCTCAGTGGAGAAAGATTTCGACTGCTGTGGATGCTGTGTGGCCAACCTACCCTCTGCAGGTAATAATAAGCCTCTACAGATCTCCTCTTGGAAATCTCACAACGTTTTCTGATAAATTGAAGATGTTTTCATAACTCTTACTAACACTACCCCAAAGCTGAACTTGCTATCTGTGGGGATTTTAAAACATAGAACCTCGTACTTCCTCCGCGGGCACTTCCCATTTTCCTGGACCTGTTCATTCCTACAACACGTTTGCCACTGTGCCTCCCCAGCCGAGTTACGGAGAGCAGTAGTACTCTAATCGACAACATTCTAACTTCAATTGATTCCTCTATATGCTCATCCAAACATTGAACATCATTTCTTCAGATGCCTTTGCATCTGTTATGCAACTCAACACCTCCGACCCTTTCCCTCCATATTCAAAATACTGTCGCTCATTTAGTGACTGCAATATGGATTTCTTTTAACACTTCTCAGCAAGGAAGACTGGTCTAATTTCTCTACAAGACGCGTTAATATCATGTTTGATTTATTCTATCATCCTTTCTTACCACTTTAACTCAGCTTTCCGCTATTCTCCAGAAACAAAGAAGCCCATCCCCAGTCCCCTGGATTTCTCAAACCACAAGATAATAAGCTCACAGCTCCGCGAATCTTCACCAAAGATGCAAATTCACCCAATAATCCTTGACTGAAAAGCCTTACAAAAATCTTAAGAAACACATGCTAACCAACTCAAGCTGCCAACGCTTTCCTTCGATGAAATATGCTGGTCTACAAATTAAATCTAAACAACGTGGCAATTCATCAAACTCCAGACAGTACCCCCCAAACCCTGCAACAAATTTATCTCTCAACATTAATGGTTGACCAACATCTAACCAATAATACTTTCCATTTTTTCCAAATGACTTCTTTAGCAAAGCGGGTATAATAGCCCGCCACTTCCATCTCCCGCTAATCGACCATGCCTGGTGATGTGCCAACCCTATCAGGAAAATTCGTTTTTCTCTTGACACCTACCCTACCCGTTAGAATTAGCCAAAATAATGAAACTCTAAGCTCTAAGCACTCTTCGGTCTGGATGGGGTCCCAGGCTCGCTACTTGCAACATGTGGGAATCTAAATTGCCCACCCTCTTCTTTATCATCAACACATCATTCTTAACATCGTATTCCCAACCAAACTTAAGTCGCCAAGGTTATCCCCCTATATAAAAAGAAAAGGGGCAAGATTGGGACCCCAATACTACAGACCCATCTCCCTCATTTCGTCATTCTCCAAAATATTCGAAAAACTCATGTTTTAAACGGCTCTCCTCTTTCTTAACACAAATAATGTTTTTCCACCCCACCCAGCAAATGGCTTCCAGAAAGGGAAATCAACTATCACGTGCTATTTTCCAATTTCTCTCGGCTACCTGTATCTGCCTCCCTGACCAGGTGACAGGTCCATCGTCCTGTTTTATGATCTCGCAAGCGTTCGATACAATAGACCCAGCATTTTACTTAGGCAATTAGAAGCCACTCGAATTAGAGGAATCGCCAATGAGTGGGTAGCCTCATTTTTATCCGACCGGGGGGGGGGGGGGGGCACACAGTAGTAGAAATTCAAGCATTAATAAGACCCACTTTGTCCTCACACATATCAACAACCTCAAACTATCCTAAGTGGTGTGCCACCAGGGACAATCCTAGGCCCACCATTCTTTCTTTTATACATTACTGATTTACCAATTACAGTTACTAAAGGCACTTAGCCAATTTGTATAAGACGTCCAGCCACCTTCTCACTGCCCTCTAGAAACGGGCAAGGCCTTCTACAGTTTAGACTTAAATGAGGCAGGCCGCCATAATGTCCCACTACTGCGACCTTCAATCCTCTTAGCCCTCAGCCAACACAGACAGTGTCACTTGAAAACTGTCATTCCCCTTCTAATGCACCAGAACTCCAGTCCTCCTAATTCGCGTAAAGGAAAACTGATAATTCTCGAGCCAGCACTGTTGAGTTTTTTAGGCCCTCGGGCTCTCTGAGTCCCTTGACTGGGTCGATTCACATCGACAAAGGTTTGTGGCCAAAATAAAAAAGTGGATGCTTCATGATAGAAGGCTAAAGGCAATAGTCAAACCCCCCACGCTAAACTTTGTTTATCATGGCCCCATCCCTCCATATTTTTAATAATGGCCTTTTGTTTTGGTTTGCCTCCCCCACATGCGTGACAAACGGGTCTTTATCCTACAAAAGCGAGCAGTACTAATCATGTGGCGTGCCGTCCACTGCGGAAGTCAATGCAGGAACATTTTCCTACTCATCAAATTCTAAACATATCTTGCTTACTAATTTCTGCAAGCTGCATATTTTGTGCGCTTGAACCCTGTCTTTTCCATTACGACACTATACACTCTCATGCCACCCGTTTCTGCTTCCAATATCCACGTTCCAAACATCATCACAGCTTACTCTAAGAGCCCCATCCCTACCTTTGTCGTACATATACAACAACTTTCCGCCCACCTCACTAGATCCCCTCACTTGACCATTCAAGCTCAACTCAAAAGTACTTTTTAGGAGATAGCTTTTACTCTCTATATTAATTCTTATCAGTAAAATTGGATCCAATATACCTTTCAGCTTGATTCTATCTCTTGTAATCAACCTAACTCCTATTGTTTGTGCTACATTTATTCTACTAGGCCTACAGCATTTTGTATATTTTAAGTGTAAACCCATTGGTAATGTTTGTTTTATTTAAATATTATTCCTTGCATTCAGTGTGGAGCTATGTATCTGTTTTTATTTTATTACTTAAACTGACAAAACCTATATATGTACTATGTATGTATCGTTGTGAATAAACTACTCTACTCTACTCACTCTACTCTATTATTATTATTATTATTATTCTTATTATTAATTATTATTATTATTATTATTATTTATATACTCTATGGGAAGGGATTATATGCGCTCACAAACGACTGAGGAGCAATCACTTCAATCTGGACACAGGCCTAGATCTGCGTCACGACGACTTCGTAACCGGAATTGGCTTTTTATGGACATTATATGTTGCCCGCAAGAGCTTGTATCAAAGTTTCTCGCAAAAAGATGCCTTACATTGCGGTAGTTCACAGACCTCCACGCGGACTATTAGCCAAGACACTGAGAAACGCAGTGCGTTAGTTCCTATAGGCGAAGAAGTGTATTGCATAAGAAGAGCCCGGGGAAAGTATTTATACTTTCCACAAAGTGTTATGCAAGCAACCATTTGTCGCTACAGGAAACCAACCCGTTTTGTGATTGGCGGTTTATAAATAGAGCCAGATTGAATGTCATGCCTCTAAATGGAAGTCGATTCTGTGGTGAGGGATCTAAGTCATGCCGATTGTTGTAACTATCCGCAAGAGACTCTGCCACCATTTGCATAAACAATTGTATGCGCCATTCCAGAGCATTGCAAAACGCCATAATGATTTACAGATCGTCTTGGTAGCAGCACTTCCCAAAAACCGGCCAAAACTCACAGTAACTGTTTCGGCGTTAATTCAGCAGATAACACTCAACATTACGGTCCATATATCATTAATCAAGATTATACTTTAAAAACTGTGGAGAATTATGATGTTGCTTGTCATTTGAAATGGGCGCAAGATTCGCTCATTTTAGCAAGACTATACTAGGAGGAAAAATACCGGGAGACTCTAAGGTATTTGAAATCGAAGGATACTCTAGCCACAGTGTATGCTTTATAGTCGGTGTCGTGGGGGATGGGCCAAGAAAATGAACGGTATTGCGCGCCTTAGGTATTAGTAAGAGATGTGCTACATCAATGAAGGAGAAAGTGGTCAGCGAACTATCAATGGTCTCGAATATTATGTGGACCGTGTCCTAGCATAAGACAAATATCAGATTAGAATGATAGTAAAATGTCTGTTTATGTACGTACGGTCTATTGGCTAGAGTGCCAGTGCAGCGATTCCAGACAGTCCGTCGGTGGCGAATAAACGCTCACATAGCGTCATCGACCCATTCAAGTGATAAAACCGAGTGGGAATGAGTATTCGAATATCATTATCATGGCGAAAGATTTCAGTAAGCCCCACAAATCAAGCGTTGGCTAGAATTGCAAACACTTTCCACACGATGAACTGTCTCAAAGATACAAATTTTTAACATTTGGATGACGAGATCTTATGATGAGATCGCGTTTTACGAGAGAGTTGATAATTGAAAATAACGGACACCAAGGTAGAGTGCGAAAGTTTACAATCAGCGTGAAACATGCCGGTAAAGACAGCCATACTTTCAGATTCGCTCGTCAGACACAAGCAAACAAATCAACGGAACGATAGTTGTAGTGTCCAATATTATCAGTGCGTTGACGGACATTTTCGCCACGATCGAAGAGAGACGAAATGATTACTCTACTACCTCGGATCGGGAGAGTTAACTACCTTCCCTGTGAGCAAATATGTACATCGTCAAGACAAGGACATCTATACGGTTCTGTGTTGCAGCGCATCTTGCACGTAGACATCCGGCTCTCCTGCTGCAAAACCCCAACCAAGTGATCCATTCTCCGTCAAGTTCTTCACCTGCTTCCAATACAACCGAGTATTCAAGATTTATGAGGAATAAACTCCTTGCGAGTATGACTACGAGAAACATGAATTTTTTTACCCAGAACTGCGCCACATTCTCTCGGACCACATCCAGGCTCTCCTACTGCAAAAACCCAACCAAGTGATCCCATTCTCCGTCAAGTTCTAAAATCATTGTAAATATTGTACATCGTCAAGACAAGGACATCTATCACGGTTCTGTGGTGCAGCACCATCTCGCACGTAGACATCCAGGCTCTCCTGCTGCAAAAACCCAACCAAGTGATCCCATTCTCCGTCAAGTTCTTCACTGCCTTCCAATACATAACCCGAAGTAATGCAGAGATTTGTGAGAAAGCCTCCTTAGCGAGTATGACTTACGAGAAAGCCTGAATTTTTTACCCGAACTGCGCCACATTCTCTCGGACCACATCCAGGGCTCTCCTATGCAAAAACCCAACCAATGTGATCCCATTCTCCCGTTAAGTTCTAAATCACAACACATCGACGATGCAAGATCCCTGTGAAGATACAGTTTCAGGACAAAGGACACCTGACACATCTTAGTTCGATGACTACATCAAACTATGTTTCAGCAAGCTCAAGCTGATCTTCTAATCATGATTATTGTAATTATGATTGTTTTTATTGTTTTAATCGTGTATTTGTCTTTGAAAAAATATGTTAAATAAATTGAATTATTATTATTATTATTATTATTATTATTATTATTATTATTATTATTATATTTATTTTAGTATTTATTTATTTATTTATTTATTTTAAGTCTAATCCTATTCAGTTATAAAAACTGATTTACAGGGGACAACTAGATAAACTAAATTACATAGAATGCAGAAACTACAATAAACTACATTTAAAGTACTATTTGAAATAGTAGCATTACAACACATGCATTTAAAACACACACAATTTTGTTAAGAATTGAAAATAATACTAGGAAAACGCTTAATCCCGCCGCGTTGTTTGGATGAGCGTAATTGGTGAATTGAGTCTGCCTGTGTTTTGCGGATTTTCTGTTGTTTCTGTGAAAAAAAATCATTCCTTTGTTGAAATTTTTATTTAAATTAAAATCAATTAAATAAAACAATTAAGTTATGTTTTTTTATTAATCGTGAATTTTAAAAGGAAAAATTCCGTAATATTGAAATTTTCATAAGAATAATTATTCGTTTTTTCCGCACAAATTTTACAAAAACGAATATATTAATTCTTAAAATTAAGGTTTATGTGACAACATCATTTAATCGGATAAGCATGTAGGGGTTATAAGCAAAGAAATTAAAAAAATCGTAAATTTGCGATTTTTGAGAGAAATATTATTTGATTACGCTCAAATTTCACACGAATATTATCAATTTCATTAAAATTAAGGTTCTGTAAAAAATCATTCCAATCGGATTAAAGCATGTAGGAGTCAAGTCGAAGACATTTTAAAAAATAAAAAAAAAATCGTAGAACTGCGATTTTCTGAGAAATAATTATTTTCGATTGGCGCTCAAAAACGTGCAGTTCTTAGTTCAGAGATTTCGAAGCCTACCATAAATTTCATCGCAATCGGGTATTCGGTTTAGCCGAATCATGTTAACAGACAGACAAAATATGAAAGAAAGAAAGAAAAAAAAAAAAAAACCTTCGATTTTTTTTCCTTCTCCAGTGTAGTGAATGGAATCTTCCGCATCCCTGCCGCTACGCTCCTCCAATAAAGGTATTTAATTAATGAATCAAATTATAAAAAAGGGTGGGATGAAAGAAGGACAAAATGAAAAAAGGGGGAATAATAGAAGGGAGAAAAAAAAGAAAAAAGAGAAAAGAAAAAAAAAAGAAAAAAGAAAAACATTAAAAAAAAACGAAAAGAAAAAAAACTGATTTTTAGAACATCCACTCAAACGAATATGAGGTTTGCCAAAATCAGGAACAGCAACTCTATATGTTTTGACTATTGGAATACATATGTGGATTTAATGAGATTTTACAACCCGCGTCTTAAGCGCCAACTTGGGCGTTTGGGCCTTCATGGGCCCCAAAAAGGCCAAAAGGTGGCCGTCTATTTACCTCATAAGTCATAAGGTACATGATGAGAACTACACGCATTCTATGCAAAACTTGGTCCTGAGTTTGAAACCTAACGTAAGACGGGCCCTAATTGGGGGGTCCTTTACCAAGCCAGAACGCCCTAAAAAGGGCCCAAAAAGAACCTATTACCTCATAAGGTACATGATTGAAGAACCAACACCATTTTTGGCTGTGATGTGTACAGATTACGAATATATATAATAAGACAACGTTTTTGGGGGCTTTTTGTGTTTCAGATGCCCTTTTTTTAAGCAGACGATGTACACACTTGAAAATGGTGTCAAACAAACCGGGATGATGTACAGAGTTCAAAAAATTTATAACAACATGACTATTAAGGACCCTTACACCCAAATACTTCCCACAAAAAGGGCAAAATGGTCGTCTATTACCTCATAATGTACTTGATTGAAATAAATGCTATTTTGTTATTTGATGTGTGCTGATTACAAATTATATAAGACGCGTTTTTGGGGCCTTTTTGCGTTTCAGACGCTTTTTGAACACACACTCAACTTGAAAATGTGTCTAAGGAACCGAATGATGTCTATAGTAGTTTAAAATAGTATAACAACCTTACTCTGGAGACCCTCACCCCTTCCAAGACGCTACAAAAATTACCAAAAATGAACATGGATTTTCCTCATAATGTGCAATGGTGAAACAATGCCATTTTGGGCATCGTTTGGTGCACACTTACAATCTTTATACAAAACGTTTTGACAGTCCATTTTGTGTTCAAACACTTTTTTGAGGGGGTGTAAAGGACCCTTTTTTACCAATTACTCGATTAGGTACAAAACTTTTAAAATGGATATATTTGCCTCAGAAAACGTAAGAAAACACGAGCTGCTGGCTAAATGATTGCAGTTGCTACCAAATGGAAAATAGACCTAAAGAATATTTAATATGGGATGAATCCTTTGCTTAGCGATGAATAAATGTCATGCTAGATAGAATGGAGGTAACAAATGATTTGCCTGCTTATATTTATTGGCATCAATATCTCTTTTTTGTTCATTATTGCTTTGATGTTATGATATAACAATGTATTTTCAACTATTATTTTTCTGCCTAGATTTGGTCTGGTTGCCGCCCCAATGCTGGAGCTTGCAACTTGATTTAGGTGTCGCTGTATCGATCATTGCTGGGATCAGTTTTTGACATGAAAGTTTTTAATAAGTATATCTCTGATTAATATTCTATATGAGTCAAGCTTTGAACACAAAAATGAAGATTGACCCGAGAATAAAGAGTTTCGCGTTCGGTGGTTTCTTCCGCGAAAGTTTGATTTATACTCCCTGATTTGCTGTTCCCCTGATTTTTTGGCAAACAACTCCATATTTCGTTTGAGTGGGATCTTCTATAATCAGTTTTTTTTCTTTTCGTTTTTCTTTTTTAATGTTTTGTTTTTTTTGTTTTTTTTTCTTTCTTTTCTTTTCTTTTCTTTTCTTTGTTTCTTTTCTTTCTTTTCCATTTCTTTTTCTTTTCTTTTCTTATTCTTTTCTTATTTTCCTTTCATTCTCACCCTTTTTTTTTATATTTGATTCATTCCATTAAATGGCATATAATAATAACAATTCACAATTTTGTTTACCAAAATTCTTGTGTTAAATGCATTGTTGTGTTGTAATTCTACTATTTCAAATATTTACGAAAATTGTAATTTATTGTGTGTTTCTGCATCTATGAATTAGATTTATTTAGTTGTCCTCCTTTGTAAATAAGTTTTTATAACTGAATATGATGACGTTAATAAATAATAATAAATAAAATAAAAAATGAAGTAGATTGCTACTTTCTTTTTGTATTTATGGGGGACGTTTTTTCTTGATTACTTAGTTTGGCAATGATTCTGTGGCAATCCCTTCAAAGTAAATTTATAATTTTGGGCTTCAAGACAGATATTGTTTTGATTTAATCATTTGTCCTGCAACTTGTTAGAGGATACAGAAGAGACGTGGCGTGCGGAACATTATAGATTGGCAAACAGCTACGCTTTTTAATCTGGTGTTCTCACAACATCGACAATCAATCACCAGACCTCAACTTAAAACAACTGTTTATATACTACACTTTACCTTTCTATTCGGCTTCACCCCTTATAGTCCTATTTGAAAATAATGTCTACCCCTACTTCTGCACCATGGGTTTACACTGGACGGTAATTTTTTTTTTTTCGACCCCCGGCAAATGACTCATGGCATTTTTCTGAGTAAATGGATCCAAAATTCATGCTTCTATCAATATCCTGAAAGATGAGTCTCACAATCTATAACTTAGGCTACAGAATTTTTGAACAAATTTTCTAAATAGCCATTTGGCCACCCCTTGTTAAAATAATACATTTTTTTAGATTTAATAATTAATTTTTTTGGAATTGATACTAAACAAATGTTTAAATACCACACTTTTTTTTGTTTTTTTACTTCTATTAGGCTCACCCCTATGTCTATTTTGGAAATAATGTCTACCCCTAAACTTTGCACCATGGTCACCTCTGAAACGGGGGAAAAATCGATGGGGCCACCTGGCAATATTACTATCAGCACGTTTTTCTGGTAGATGATCCACCATTCACTGCCTCTATCCACTAAACTTGACTTAAGCCTGTTTGGTTAGCTAAGGAGCCGAGCTATTGTAGTATGCTCATATAATATCAAAGTGTTGAACGTCAATTGAAACATTCAATCAAGGTAGGCCTAGAGGCCTGACATTGAAATATTTCAAGAAATTATGAAAAAACACTTGTAGTAAATTAAGGCATTTTCTGCTAGTTTTCAGAAATTATGAACCATTCAGTATTAAAGGCATTTCTGCATTACTAGACGGATTTTGTAAACTTTTAGAGAGTTCTATAGGTTTTATGAGTTGTTATGTGGTAGTATTGTAATGTATTGGCCTATAATATGCATATTCATTATGGGGTTTCTGAAGTACTGGATGCCCATTAAGGCGTCATAGGTGTTGTAATACTATCACAACAACATTGTTGTGTAAAGATACTTGAATTTGATGTCATTGAAAACATCGACAAGAGGTAAACAGTTGTATTATTGTATCAAAGTTTTGTTTAATCCTAAAAGCAGAACGTTGTAATAATATACAACGGCTGACAGTTCAATAAATGGATTAAGGGGAGGAGACCTTTCTCTAGACCAAGAGTCCCGGCAGAGGGGTCAAAGAAGACTTTTTAATTGGTTTTCGGGATAAGGAGAGTTGAGTGGTGTCGGATAGTCCATGCATGATGTGGGTCTTGAGCTAAGTGGGTTAGGGGAGAGATACCGAAAATTCATGGGAATATGCTTGATAATGACCGAGAGGTGGCCTAAACGGGGAGAACGCTTTTGGACCTGAGAACGAAGAGTAAGAGATTGAAGCTAGATACGTGAAGACATCAGTGGGACGTGGGTTCGAACCCGACAGACACTGGACTTTCATACCAGACAGAGGTTAAATCGGAGCAATGATGGTTGATTAATTTGTCTGTGTTCAGGGAGTTACAGTGGAGTCTACTCGTGTCACTAGGGAGATGCACAAGCTAAGGTTCAAGGGCAAGATTAGTTCTGTTGTTAAAATAGCTAGTGATCCCTAAATTGAGAATCGTCAGTTTTTTATTTAGTTTATCATGAATGCTTCCCAATCCAAATTCCACAGAACACGTACGATCCTGGTCATGGAGACCCTGTAGAGAGGGATAGAATCGAGAAGCTACGCCCCAAACCAGCTTATTGATTACAATTCGAGCTACAGGGCTTATCCATAACAGTATCAACCTTCTGTACATTTTGCAGCTTGGTCAAACTGCTTCCTACCACTTGTTACCTGTTTCTACAATGGTAAACGAGCTTCTTCATGGTCACAACTTGTTTACCCCTAGTGGGGGACAAAATATTTAACTATTGTTAGCGTGGCAACTATGGTGCCACAATGATGCTCACATAAAAAGTGTTGGGAAATGCCCAAACACTCTTTAGTTTTATCTTGATGATACTGATAGTGATAAGAATTTGTTATTTTACAGACTACAGGTCTAGTATAGGAAGTAAACGGCATATTTTTGTTTTATTTTATAATAAAAAATAAAAAATGTGTATTTAGAGTCTACCCACTCAGTTATATAACTGATTTTTCAGTAGGGTACTTTAATCAAAGCGACAGCCAACCTGTAGGCCCGAGCACGCAATCCAGTAGTAAGCGATAACCAACCAAAGATCGATATTTTTTAAGAAATATAGCAATCACATGTATGGACAGTGCGAATCACCCGCAATCACGCCAGAATCAACATGCCGATTCAGCACAACTCTGAATTATTATGTGCTTCGTGCTCTAGGATGGCTCCAAAGTCCCGTTTCCAACTCCTAAGACAATAACTGATGGAATTAGGGCCTAATGTCCATAGAAGTTAAAAAAACGTCTGACTTTGGCGGGAATCGAACCCTGGACCTTTTGCATTGGAAGCAGAAACACTAACCAACAAGACAAGCGAGCACACAACAAGACTTGCAACCTCAAAGCTTGCGGCGTAAATTGTTTAGGACAAGCTAAACCGCTGTGTCAATTTTTTAAAATAACCGCTATTTAAGATGAATGCATATGTTTGCTAAATATATTCCTCTTAAGTTTGTCCAAATAGGCCTACTAATGAATAGAATAAAGGTATTAGCGTGATAAGTGGTTTGCGCCGTTCAACAGTACGTAAAATTGGGGAAATGGAGATATATCCCGCAACTCTCGTAAGTGACGCTCTTGATCGTTTTTAAAGCTCCTCCTTATCACCATTCAACAATTCACAATTACCAAATCAGTTTCCGTTTTAGTATATTTAATATAATCTGGGTCATTCTCATATTTATTTGCACATTTCAGACTAAAAATTTTATAAATTAATTGTGAAAATAAGAGTACTCAGATATTTATTTTTATATTACTATGTTTTGTTTTTATTGTAATCACATATGTGGTCCCCATTAACATTGGATTTATTTTTAGCAATTTCTGGCTTTTTATCTAGTGGATGGACTGAAAAGTGTCCATTCCGTGCAGGAACATTAAGGTAGATTATTATGCTCATTATTGTCAATATTTCCATTTGCATTGTAAAATGATTAAGGTAGTCAACATAATTTCTATGATTATCCTTAAAAAACTTAAGATTATTTATATTGTTTTTTTTTGTTTTTTTTTGTTTTTTTTTTAGCCTTCTACAGTGGTTCACGCATATCATGTCATATAGACTGCGAGTATTTGAATTGTCAATGAGGAGATCTGTACAATGTTTAGTATTATTTACATGTTATTTACAATTTTCAAAAATTTCATTGCGTAAACAGCACAACTGGTACAAGTAAAACAGTTTTAGCAATGTTCAAAGTTCAATTCGAGTAAAGAGTGCATTGGTCATTAAGATAGTTTTCAATGTATGATACAATAGAATCAGCTCATTAGATTAAAATTAAATTAAAACTAAATATTTTGGGGTTCACACAACATATGTACTGATACTATAGTTAGCTTAAGCCCCCTTTAAGTCCTATAACAATACAAGTCTCAAATATTCACTTACTGAATAAAAGCTGGTTCCAAAGGAATGACTTAATTCCTAGCCTTAAACTCCTCTAGAGCTTGTAACACCAACATTCCGTATTCTTCAGGCAATCTGTTATATACTTTATTCCCATGTTCACGGGACATTATCCCAGGATTCAATCTATGGCTATCTGGTACAATTTTTTCCTTCCCCTCTCGTGTTTTATCTTTGGACATTTTCATTCAATTGAAATAAGTTAGGAAATTATTACAAACATGATAACCTCAAGCAGATACAGACAAGCTACAGTTAATATATTTGGCATTCTTAAAGCCTGTCTCATGATTCTCTAAGAGCCTAAATGGAGCATATCCGCAATGCTCTCTTCTGAAGGCAAAAAAATCTTACTTACACTCGTTTGAGTTCCCCCAAAACAATTCCCATAGTTGTATCATAGACTGGGTTTGGCATGAAAAACTTTTTTCTTGTATCCAAATTACATTTGGTTGGACAGGCTTTCATTGTAAAACAAGAAGAGCTTAGTCCGCTTGCCCAGGTCTTTTCAATATGAGATGACCACTTTTAGTTTAAATCGTTTAAGGCCTAGGAATTTGGCTACCTCCACTATATCATTGATAAGTTGTGTTATGCTCTACTGTCAATCTGTGAGCTGTTGCCCTTACTTGGTAGGTAATTATTTGGGTTTTGAACAGTTTAGCTTCAATTTGTTTAGCCTTGAACCATGCTTCTAATTCTCTAGAATAACTCCCAATTTGTAAATTCTCATTCCTTTCCCCCTTATGCTCAGTGGCCGTATTATCAACGGTAGTATACATCTGCGCAAAGAATTGCTTTGTCATAGAACGCGCTAAATAAGGTGGAAATCGTTGATATAAAGGCTAAGAAACTGGACCAATATTTAGAACCCTGCGAACGCCCACTATTCCTGTTTCCAACCTGATGAACACCTCACACCATTGCTGTTATGTCTACGCATTGCTTTCGGTCAGTAAGAATAGAGCTGCCCCATGACCTTCTGTACCCCTTAGTCGTAATGTTTTAATTTGTTTGTATCATGATCTGAAGGAACTCTTCTTACAATTGTGTATAATTTTGTGTTACTTAGCAACACTTACTTTAAATTCAGAAAACCAGATCTAATTAAGATAACTAGTCTTTCCCAGTGAGATCACACGGCTCCGACGCGAGATGCTTTTAAACGAAAGCCTGAACGATTTTCACACTTGTTGACACAGGTCTTCTATGTCCACGACTTATTTCAACATATTCTTAACACTTTTAATAATTTGACCTTAGTTTCAATATTCGTAAGCCTTGAGTGCTTCCACATGAATCTGTATGAAATGCTTTAAGAATAAATACTAAATAAATAATGATAAATCATAGAGTTTTACTTGAGATGCATTTCATGGTAATGTAATGATCGAAATAATTAATAAGTATTACATTAGCAGATATTTTGAACTTTTCGTGACGTTTCGGAAGGACACTAAACGTCGCAAATCATATAAATGAGCAATGTAAAGTTACTGACGACAAAAACGTCCACAACAAATGTAAATTAAGTTGGTTTTGTGTGGCTCGTTGGTCTTGTGGTTAGTATCTGCTTCCAATGCGAAGGTCCAGGGTCGATTCCCGTTAAAAGTCAGAAGTTTTTTTAACTTCTGATTGGACTTAATCAATCTTTCTTGTCTGGAAGTTTGTAAACGGTGACTTTGGAGCCGTCCTAGCACGAAGCACTAATAAATTTGAGAGTTGTTCTGATTGCCTTGTTTTGAATTTCTGGTGTTGATTCGCCGGGTGTTCGCACTGTCCATAACCACTGATTGTCTATATTTCCTATTAAAAAATCGATCTTTGGTTGGTTATCTCTGCACTCGTCGATTGCGTCGGGGCCTGCAAGGTTTGCTATGGTCCGCTTTGATATTAAAGTCCCCCACTGAAAATCAGTTAGTATAACTGAGTGGGTAGAACTCTAAATAAAATTTATTTATTTATTTTTTATTTAGTAGATAACGGTTTGCTACTAGGATTATCTTTGGATTTGGTAAAAAAAGACGGCAACCTACACTGACGTTACGAAAGGACAAAAGTGTTACGGAATGGAATGGTTATACATAATTGACCCATGTAGGCTACTGGTAGCTACTGACACATCAAAAACAGCCTAACTGATGGAAATAGATGTGTAACATGTTAGGAGACTGATGAACATTGTGTTGTGAATAAAAACTGACTTTTATGCTGAATGTCTTTCCCTAACAAAATAATGTTACGGAAAGGCATGTTACGGGAATGGACATTCTTAGTAAAAATAGATTTTTATCCAAGTAAACATTTTTTGTATGTTTCTTATTTAAAACTTAGTTAAAGTACTTAAAGTAGTTTTTAAACTATAATAAAGTTTATATAGGTAATTAGAGTGTAGGCCTACTTATTTAACAGTACTAAACATGCGTTATCGGAAAGGACAAACTATTTTCCCCCATCTGCATAGCACATTCTTGCCTGGAATTTAGGCTTTCAAAGTAAAAGAACATGGCCCTGACCTCAACATAAACAAACTGCATAACCTACATTGAATTGAACAAGATAGCCAACCCATGAATATTTACAAAATATTTGAAGAAAAATAAGCCGTTATGGAATGGACGTTATGGAATGGACAGCTGCTTAGGACGAACTCACAGTTAGATAACATGTTAGAAATATGTAGGGGGTATATCTTGTGAGTTTTCTACTGAATTTAATGATACAGATGTTTTAATATAACTATCTATTACATTACTTTATTGCATTATTAACTGTTAGTATATTTTTCTTGTTCAACGTCTTGTAGTTTGTTTTAAAGGGCCAGCATATTTCATGCCCTCAATGTACAAAAGTCTTAATTTTTGGCTAATTTTGCATTTGAAATTATGAACTATTGCATTGCACATTCACACATTAAGCTGTTTAACCACAATTGTATAGGTGTACATTAGGTCTTATTATTTTTACTTGGTAATTTTTATGGGGTCGGGACATGGTTTGTGCAATAAATCTGAGAAATGACCCTCGCTCTTGGCCTGGTAGGTTGACAAGAACCAATTATGGGGTAGGCCCATAATTTCAGGATGCTGCATTTTTGCAATCTTCTAAAAACCTTTCTATAAAATGCTGATTGCTAAAAATGTATTTGTGTTTCCTTTAGGATTTCCTTGGAAATCAAATATTTACACAAAATTTCAATATTTTTGGAACTTTCTTTGAAACTTCATAAAGTAAATTTCATGAAAATTTCAAAACTCTATCAGCTCACCTTTATTATTGCTGGTTATTTATTTTGTAATGGTGGAGTCCTAAAAACGTAAGACTTAAGCATAAGGTTTCAACATGTAGTCGTAATGGCATTCACACAAAATGCAACAGTTTTAGACTATTTATAACGCATAGATCCTGTTTAATGCGTAAGAAAGTTTGATCAATTTTCCAAAAACTTTAGACAAACCTTATGTTTAAGTAGGTACGAAAAGATGATCAAACTAACATCTACTTTGAAAGTTTGTGTGTGTGAAAGGCTAGACTAAACTACAGTCACTACGCTTCCGTAATAAATATACTAGGAAACGCTAAAGTCCCGCCGCGTGAGGATGGGCCTTTTTTAAAGTTTTTAGTTTGCGTGGGATTATCTTTACTTTCGGCAAGTGCTTTGTTTTGCTGCCTACGCATTGTAAGTGATTGTTGGTCAAGTTTCTATTGTTACCTGTCAATTGGTATTATTTACCGTAAAAACTTATATAGCCCTAAAAAGCTTTATTTCTATGGATTCTGCTAACTTTTTCTTTCAAAAGGTACTAGGCTACATCCCATAACCTAATGTCCATGAAATAATATGAACGTGTAGCCCCCCGTTGGTCAGATTGGCCCAAATGGCAACTAAATATCGCACAAAAATCAAAAACTTATATTAAAGCGCTTTATTTCTATAGATACAGGTTATTTTTTTTTAACATTTTCACCCGCCCCACCCCCTCGTTTGGTCAGAATGTGGCCCAAATGTCACAAAATATCGCACTAAAAATCAGAAAAAATTGTAAAAGTACGATATTCATGAGAACTATTTCCTTCGATTGTACCAAAAAACTACCAGCAAGTCTATTCAGAGATTTCGAAAGTCCCCGCCAATTTCATCAAGATCAGCCCCCCTTTTCCCCTTTTTAAATCCCAAATCTTATTGCTGCACCCACCCCACCATTCACTTTTCTTTTTTCTTCTATACTCCTTTCCTTGACCCCCCACTTTAAAAATGGGCCCAAAATGGCACATAAAGACACTGGACTCCCCCCTAATCTTTTCTCACACCCCCAAACTTTGTGTTCTTTTTTTTGACTATTGACTTTTAAAACCACTTTTTTACACCTTTTTCCATGTCTTATGTCGCCATCTTGTTTTATAATTTAAAACATTGTTACCAGATAACTCCAAAACAAAAAAACTCTTCAAATGTCAAAAAAATTTAAATTTAATCAATTAAATTAGCACAATTGCATTAAACTTCACTATCAAAAAACTTTTCAAATCTCTCACACCTATCCTTTTAAAAGAAAAATTAGAATTTCAAGTCACATTAGCATAGTTTTTAAAACCCATTTTTTGAAATACCCAGCAACCACCCTTGCCCTTTTCAAGGGAAATTTGAAGGCGCCCCATAAAATCCACCTCAGGCTTCAAGGTATACAAAACTTCATTTTTTTTTTTCACATACTGTTAACAAACCTAAATTTTTCCCTTTTAAAATACCAATTTACTTAACTACTGTAAAAAAACCACTTTAAAACTTTTAAAAATATAGGTAATAATAAAAAATAATAATAATAATAATAATAATATAGGCCCTAGGCCTATACTAAATATCTTAGACACCTTTTTCAGAACTAGGTTTGCGCATTAAAAGTCCCCCCCTTTTAAATTTAAAAATTAAATTCAGGGGTAAAGAATACTCAAAAGCGAGCCCAATGTCTGAGAGTAGGCTTTGAGATTTTGGGGCCTTATCCTAGTGTCACACAGAAAAGGTAAGCAAGCTACTATATTTTAAAGCTATATTTAATTGTTTTGATATTTTTAACTCTAATGGAAAAAATTTAAAAAAATAAAATTTTTTTCAATGCCCAACAATTTGTAGAGTTGAAAGGTAGTTTGATCAAAGATAAGCGTAACCACGTTAAAAAAGGTTTAAAAAAGTTATTTTACCTTTTGGTTTGCCCCCTATTTTCAGCTAGTTTTTCGATTATCTACACAAAAATTTTGGGGGCCAAAATCTTGAGTTTCCGAAAGTCTTTACCGTTCCGAAATTAAAGTGGATAGCTTTTAAATAATTTCAAGCCTATAAAAAAAAAAATTTTCAGGGAAAAATTTGAAACAACGCGCGCACATGATTATTGTTTTTCAAGACCTAGGATGGGGGGGGGGGGGGGAGATATTTTAAACGTGCCCGCCGAGTATATCCCTACTTTTAAAAGCTTAGAAAAATTTATTTGCATAAAATGTGTAGTTTTATCAAAGATATGTAAGTTAGTTTAAAAAATGGCCCAGGCTACAAAAAATGAAATCTAAAATGAAAACGTGTTTTAAAGTGAAGGGGCCCTACTGAAATCATGGGTTTAGGCCTATTGGAGTGATTGGTCCGAGTTGAAAAATGAGAAAAAGGGGCAAGGTTTGTTTTATTTAGAAAAATCAAAAAATTTTTTTTTTTACATTTAGAACACAATTACGCATTTTCTGGGAACATCGTTTAAAATTTGGAATTACAAACATATCTATATTTGAAAAATCAGTACTTGTTCATCAAAGGGACCCCCCTCCAAAAATGTAAAAATTCAGTAAAAACATTTCATTAGACAATCATAACTACTACATCTACTCCATCTGAGTTTCAGGAGGTCAGGAAAACACAATTATTTCGAACAAAGCCTCGAAAACATCCTTTCCGGCTACATACTTTGCGCCAGGAGTGACACGGCCTACGCCAACATACTCCACCTACAAAACCTTTTACGTCGCTATTTTAAATATAAAGGACTGTCAATAGAAAAGTACTATCATTTAAAATGGCGACATTAAAGGTTTTAAAGGTTCGTTTGGTGTCCGTGAACGTCAATGTCAGCTGCACGGCAACGACTGCTCTCATGTAGGCCTACGCATTCCAATGGACTGTACTGTAGTCATGTTGAAGGTGTGAGTCAAGTTCACTGTCTGAGTCATATTCAACTCCTCGCAAGTTGTAATTATTAACTGTAAACAGAAATAAGTAAAAAAACGACGATGGGGGGGGCAACTAACAAAAAATTGAGGGGGGTCCCGTTAATGAACAAGTACCGAAAAATCATTAGACCTATGATTATGAAGTAAAATCGACGAATCGTGATAATTAGGGCATAAGTAATCAGTTCCTAATCTTGCTTTAGGTTCCGTATGGGCTTAGGCCTATGTGAAAATGTAAGATCATGGTTTTAAATTTTAATATGTTTATCAGACTCATACACTTGTGTGAAGATTTTCATTTTGTACCGATTCAGGTAGGCCCCTATGTCTCATATTTTTTTTAAAGTAATTTTTTGCTCATAAAATTCACTGCCTTATAAAGCCTAAATTATAAGAACCAATGGAAATCCCTTTTCATATAAGCCACATTTCACTTATTACATCGAGAGTCTAACGTGTATAGAATCTGACTGTTAGTTTTGTTATGCTAAGGAAAGTGTTTAGGAGATCTGTGAAACATTTTTGGTACCTACTAAAAATTGTTCAGTCAGTTTGGATATTGTAATAGACCGAGAGCCAGTGACAGTTTCTATTACCTCACAAGGCACATTATTATTATTATTATTATTATTTATTTATTTATTTATTTATTTATTTAAGTCTATCCTATTCAGTTATAAAAACTGATTTACAAAGGAGGACAACTAAATAAATCTAATTACATTAGGGTGTCCAGATTTTCAAACCAAAAAAGCGGGACAAACTTCCGGGCTGTAGCTGGGGCCTGGGGCGAAGCCCCATCCGCCGGAGGCCTTTTCGCCGAAGGCGAAAAAAAATTTTACCATACTACAATTATTTTGTCATGTTTTAACTGAAAAATGGCAACTCGGGGGATTACCTTAATGGATAATTACTATAGAAAATGTTGCTTTGCAGATCGTACAAAACACTTTGTCATTATCAGTCTCGTGTTTATAACAAGATAAGGAAAGTCCTTCTTAACATCGTCATTGAAAACACACGTTTAGGCGGCGGCATTTTACACACTCACGCGTACGAGACGAAAAAACTATCTCGTAAAAGTGAGGTTATGAAGTAAAAATATGTTTTCTAATCAAAATTAGCTTCCCTACCATTTAATTGCTGCTAATAATAATTAAATATCGAATTGCGAACTATATATTCTATCTGTTTGAATACAATCAGTTCTACAAATAAGCAGGCGAAGTAGGCTTGCAAGCACTCTAAATTTGTTTTGATATTTTTTTCTCACGGCAGCATTTACAACAATCTGAGCAAGCAAGGACCCAAGGAAGGTTTGTTTAGGGTGAATTATCAAATTATAATATAAATATTAATGTATTTATTTATTGTGATACTCAGTTATGTTTTATTATGTTGCTCGGCTGCAAAACGACAGCAACTTCGTTGGGGCTCGGGACAATTCGTGTAACTGATGCCGTCAACCAACCCCACCCCCCCTCTACACTCCGTCTGCTGATGACGCATTCATTCGTGCAAAGTCAAGGCCAGCAGAAAAGTGTATACAGAATACGCGTAGTCCGTAAATTTACAGCAGACGAGCCACGAGCTACACGTGAAATCGGTATATTTACAAAAACGGGACAAAACAGCGTCCCGTGAACAGTTGTCGGGACACCGGGACAGGTCCCTAAAAAACGGGACTGTCCCGTTTTTAACGGGACGAATGGACACCCTAAATTACATAGATGCAGAAACTACAATAAACTACATTTAAGTACATATTTGAAATATTAGCATTACAACAACAATGCATTTAAACACAACAATTTTGTTAAGAAATGAAAATAATATAAAATGTATTTAATTAATGAATCAAATATAAAAAAGGGTGGGGAATGAAAAGAAAGGGAAAAAAGGAAAAAAAGGGGGAAAAATAGAAGGGAGGAAAAAAAAGAAAGAAAAAAGAAAAGAAAAAAGAAAGAAAAAAAAACATTAAAAAAGAAAAACAAAAAGAAAAAAACTGATTTATTAGACGATCCCACTCAAACGAATATGAGGTTTGCCAAAAATCAGGAACAGCAACTACATATGTTTTGACTATTGGAATATATGTGGATTTATATGAGATTTTACAAAACCCGCGTCTTACGCATCAACTTGGGGGCGTTTGGGCCTCATTGGGCCCCAAAAAAGGCCAAAAGGGGCCATCTATTACCTCATAAGTAATAAGGTACATGATGAGACTAAACGCCATTATATGCGGAAACTTGTCTGGAGTTTGAAACCATAACGTAAGACGCCCTAATTGGGGGCCTTTACCAAACCAGACGCCCCTAAAAAGGGCCCAAAAAGACCTATTACCTCATAAGGTACATGATTGAAACCAACGCCATTTTGGGCTATGATGTGTACAGATTACGAATATATATAATAAGACACGTTTTTGGGGGGCTTTTTGTGTTTCAGATGCCCTTTTTTAACAGACGAGGTACACACTTGAAAATGGTGTCAAACAAACCGGGATGATGTACAGAGTTCAAAAATGTATAACAACATGACTTTTAGAGGACCCTTACACCCAAAATACTCCCACAAAAAGGGCCAAAAATGGTCGTCTATTACCTCATAAGGTACATGATTGAAATAAATGCTATTTTGTTATTTGATGTGTGCAGATTACAAATATATATAAGACGCATTTTTGGGGGGCTTTTTGCGTTTCAGACACCTTTTTTTTGGAAAAGAGGCCCTTTTTTATCCGACGAGGTACACACTTGAAAATGGTGTCTTAAGGAACCAGAATGATGTCTATAGAGTTTAAAAATATATAACAACATTACTCTGAGAAGACCCTCACACCCAAGAACGCTACAAAAATGCCAAAAAATGACCATGTTTTCCTCATAAGGTGCATGGTTGAAACAAATGCCATTTTGGGCATCGTTTAGTGCACACATTACGAATATTTACAAAAACGATTTTGACAGCCATTTTGTGTTACAAACACCTTTTTGTGGTAAGGGACCCTTTTTTATCCAATTACTCGATTAGGTACAAACTTTAAAATGGATACATTTGCCTCAGAAAAACGTAAGAAAACACGAGCTGCTGGCTAAATGATTGAAGTAGGCCTACAAATGGAAAGAGACCTAAAGAATATTAAATATGGGATGAATCCTTTGCTTAGCAAATAAATAAATGTCAATGCGTAGATAGAATGAGGTAACAAATGATTTGCCTGCTTATATTTATTGCGTCAATGAATGAGTAGATGGCTACTTCTTTTTGTATTTAATGGGGGACGTTCTGATTACTTTAGTTTTGGCAAGATTTCTGTGCAAATCCTTCAAAAGTAATTTAGAATTTTGGCTTCAAGAACAGATATTGTTTTTGATTTAATCATTTGTCCTGCAACTTGTTAGAGGATACAGAAAGAGATGTGCGTGCGGAAACATTATAGATTGGCAAAACAGCTACGCTTTTAATCTGGTGTCTCACAACATCGACCAATCAATCAAGACCTCAAACTTAAACAAAATGTTTAAATACTACACTTTTACTTCTATTAGGCTCACCCCTATAGTCTATTTGAAAATAATGTCTACCCCTAACTTTGCACCATGGTTACCCCTGAACGGGAATATTTTTTGCGGACCCACCGGCAAATGACTCATTGCATTTTTCTGAGTAAATGATCCAAAATTCATGCTTCTATCAATAATCCCTGAAAGATGAGTCATCACAAGCTATACTTAGGCTACTAGAATTTTGAACGAATTTTCTAAATAGCAATTTTGGACACCCCTGTTAAAAATAATACATTTTTTAGATTTAAATAATACTAAAACAAAATGTTTAAAAATACCACACTTTTACTTCTATTAGGCTCACCCCTATAGTCTATTTGAAAATAATGTCTACCCCTAACTTTGCACCATGGTCACCCCTGAAAGGGGGAAAAATCGATTGGGACCACCTGGCAAATTACTCAGCACGTTTTTCTGAGTAAATGATCCACAATTCACGCCTCTATCACTAAACCCCGAACTTAAGCCTGTTTGGTATCTAAGGAGCCGAGCTATAGGTAGTATGCTCATATAGAGATCAAAATGTTGAAACGTTCAAATTGAAACATTCAAGGGTAGGCCTAGGAGCCCTACATTGAAATATTTCAAGAAATTATGAAACATTCGTATTAAATTAAAGGCATTTCTGCTAGTTTCAAGAAATTATGAAACATTCGTATTAAAGGCATTTCTGCATTACTAGACTGATTTTGTAAACTTTTAGAGAGTTCTATAGGGTTTATGAGTTTGTTATGTTGGCAGTATCAACCTTCTGTACATTTTGCAGCTTGGTCAAACTGCTTCCTACCACTTGTTACCTGTTTCTACAATGGTAAACGAGCTTCTTCATGGTCACAAACTTGTTTTACCCCGAGTGGGAACAAAATATTTAACTATTGTAGCTGGGCAACATGTGCCAACAATGATGCTCACATAAAAAAGTGTGGGAAGTGCCCCAAACAACTCTTTATTTTATCTTGATGATAACTGATAGTGATAAGATTTGCTATTTTTAGAGACTACCGGTCTAGTATAGAAGTAAACGGCATATTTTTGTTTTATTTTATAAATAAAAAAATAAAAAAATTGTATTTAGAGTCTATCCACTCAGTTATATAACTGATTTTCAGTGGGGGACTTTAAATCAAAGCGACCAAGCCAACCCTGTAGGCCCCAACGCAATCCAGGAGTAAGCGATAACCAACCAAAGATCGATATTTTTAAGGAAATATAGCAATCAGTGGTATGGACAGTGCGAACACCCGCAAATCAACGCCAGAATCAACAAGGCCGATTCAGCACAACTCTGAATTTATTATGTGCTTCGTTGCTAGGATGGCTCCAAAGTCACCGTTTACAAACTCCTAAGACAAGAACTGATGGACTTAGGGCCTAAGTCCAAATCAGAAGTTAAAAAACTTCTGACTTTGGCGGGAATCGAACCCTGGACCTTTTGCATTGGAAGCAGATACGCTAACCACAAGACCAACGAGCCACACAACAAGACTTGCAAACCTCAAGCTTGCGCGTAAATTGTTATGACAAGCTAACGGCTGTGTCAATTTTTTAAAATAACCGCTATTAGATGGAATCATATGTTTGCTAAATATTATTCCTCTTAAGTTTTGTCCAAATAGGCCTACTAATGAATAGAATAAAAGTTATAGCGTGATAAGTGTTGCGCCGTTCAACAGACGTAAAATTGGGAAATGAGAATATATCCCAACTCTCGTCACGTGACCTATTGATCGTTTAAAGCTCCTCCTTGTCACCAGTCAACAATTCACAATTACCAAATCAGTTTCCGTTTAGTATAATTTATATATCTGGGTCATTCTCATATTTATTGCACATTTCAAGACTAAAATTTTATAAATTAATTTTGAAAATAAGATACTCAGATATTTATTTTTATATTAATATGTTTGTTTTATTTGTAATCACATATGTGGTCAATTAACATTTGGATTATTTTAGCAATTTCTGGCTTTTATCTAGTGGATGGAACTGAAAAGTGTCCATTCCGTGACAGGAAAATTAAGGTTAATATTAAATGCTCATTATTGTCAATATTTCCATTTGGCATTGTAAAATGTGGTATCAGCTCTCAACTCGACACCCTTGCAGGGGCTTACGTGCAACGTCTTCACGCAGGTGGCAGGAATGAGCTTCACGACCTCGTTTCGCGTCCTCGAGCCTTCAGACCTCTACCCCGCTTCAAGTACCCTTATCCGCCTTTTGCCTTTCAATTTGTCTAACTTTATAAATGTCATGTTCTCTTGTTGTTTTTCATGTATGTAATGTTTACCTTGTAACTCTGTAATCACTGTGTCAGGCAACAGAGGGCCACACTTGCCCTGCATATTCAATAAATTAATTATTATATTAATTAGTAACATAACTATATTATGCCTTAAAAAACTTAAGATTATTTATATTGTTGTATCATGATTCTGAAGTCATTCTTACAAATTGTGTATAATTTTGTTACTTAGCAACACTTACTTTAAATTTCAGAAAACACAGATCTAATTAAGAGTCGGAAGCAGGGCCGAGCGCTTTCAAATTTTGCGGTGACTACCTAAACTAAATCGTCCGCTATCGGTAGCTCTGCCAATACAGTTGCGTCTTCTCCCCTTGGGTCCTAGGCTACCCGCATTACCAGCCACGTTTCAAACCACGAGATATTATTTGGTGGCGAGTTGGATGATTTCATGCGACCTGACTGCCACATCCGAAGTTTTTAATGACAAAATAAATAATTATAATGTACATCTTGTGAAAAGAGACGTAAATTACACTCTAGAAATATCGACAGAACGTTTTATAACTATTAAAAGTGTCCTAATAGTCATGACAAATGTTTACGCTTATCGCAAGTTATCGTGCATCTGTATAAATATCACTCTAGACCGCACGTTTACCGTGGTCATTGTTGGCCGAGTGGTTAGAGCTCTTGTTTTTGCATGCGAGAGGACGTCGGTTTCGAGCCCCGTCTAGGAAAACTTTTTTACTTTTTTTTTACTCATTCCATTATTGTTGTTCACTTATAATTTGTGACGGAAACAATTTTTAAAAACTTTCCACTGCAAATTACTCTAATGGCGAAGGTTTTCTCGCATCCGTGCAGCGGCAATCGGCAAGTTATGAAAGTTGGCCCCCAAACCGGCGGTAGAACAAGATGACATTATACTTTTTAGAAAGCCTAATTCAAAATACATACCATAAACCGTATACGAAAGAATCCGCCTTGTTCTACATGCCGTTTTGAGCGCGCCGCGACGCTTCCGCATGACGTTTCACCCTTTTGTTTCCTAGTTCTAAATCAATAACTTTGTACGATTATTTAGAAGACGAATCGACCGTTCCAGTGAATACCCACATTTACCCATTAAAAATAGTTTAGAGTATTTAAATTGGTCTAAACGCAAAAATGTGACTTATTATCAATTTTACTTTGATATTCAATGCCAATTTACGAAAACGTTTGAAAACATATTGTTGGTTTATCGTCTTAAAAACATGCTGTCACATGTGTTAAAATACTTAAAATGCACAGATAGTTATACGAAGTCGCCGAGATAGTGCATGACATGCGTTACTGTGAGGTCCGGGGCCAAACCGAACCCCATGTAACAGAAAAATTTGGGCAATAAAACTTCAAAACATAATTTAAATATCTAAAAATTTTGAATCAATTACTTAATTTTCTGACACATGTCACGTCAAATATTAATTTATTATGTAGCACGTAGGCATGTTAAAGTGTGCATGACATTCTTGTATGGCTTCTAACGGAACGTAATCTAGGGCGACGGTCGTTCGCCCGCAGCCAAGCTAGGCGATGGCTAACTCGACCCTGTTTACTCCCACCCGAGTTGGGGGGTTTTCAGCTATCTGCACACGCCGCCCCGAAAAATTTACAATCTTGAAACTCGGTGTATGACCTGATAAGTGGTTCAGGATCTACAAAAAAAAAATCAGCCCGATCCGATAACCATTTTCGTGCTAAAATATGCGTAAAATCGACGAAAAACTTCCGGTTGCTGGGGTGGGTGGGTAACTAAATTTTAAATCTATCCTTGAGATACAAAGTGACCATCCGCGGACGAGACCGGGACCGGTCGTCCCGTCTATTGTCTGCATTTTTCCCTTTCCACTTTTTTTGGCGTGACCGAACTTGGGAGCAAACATGGGTCCATTTTAGTCATCAGTCCAGTTAGTCAACATAATTTACTATTTTGCCTGTGAAACAAAATGAGCATATTGTACTTAATCAATCTCCACAATAAAGAGTTGTGTGTGTAACATTATTGAAAAAACACGATAACCAATCACCTTGGTAATGAATATAATATTAGTTTTTTATTTATTAATTAAACAACAGCTGTATGCATCAACAAATTAAAAAGAAACATTTGTGGTATATTATGAAAATTCAAAAGCAATTTGTAGAACGTTCTTTTTTATTTTTATTTACCGCCACGGAGCCAACATTCATCTGGCACACGCGAAATAACATTGAATTGTTTATGCAGATAATTCGTAGCTTTTGGGCCTGCTTGTGTGTGTTGTGTGTGGGATAACAAACACGCAAATTATCTCTAAGCAGGGAAACAAACAACAATAAACGTTGTGTACTGCTACAGAAAGCATACAACCAGAGGGAAACTTTAAATTCCAAATTGTATTTACAGTGTTGGCCACACTATTCAGTTTTAAAAATTCCATCAATGAAGCCGCTCTGTTTTAAAAAAATTATTATATTTGTGATGCAAGACTGCGAGGGCAGCTTTGTTCTTGCATTTTTTTTGCTGTCGATTGACAAAGCAGTAACGAAATGTTTAATTTGACCTGAAATATAACTAGCATTTATAAAAACTTACACAGCTAAATCACCAAGACATTTGTTGATACCTACAATGGCCGAATGGAAAAGTATGAGGGGTTTTGGCGCTTATATATCTCACAATGTGCTCGTCGCGACAGCGGAATTTAATAAGACGCGCAGCCGAACAAACGCATGTCATGCACTATCTCGGCGACTTCGTATAATTATCTGTGCATTGAAGTATTATAACACATGTGACAGCATGTTTTTAAGACTGATAAACCAACAATATGTTTTCAAACGTTTCTCGGGAAATTGGCAATTTAATATCAAAAATAAAATTGATAAAAAGTCACATTTTTGCGTTTGTGCACAAACCCCTATAGTGACATATTTTTATTATATTTTGTTCCCCCGAAAAAGTTCAAACTTCCTAAATGAATATAAATTTGTATCATAAGACTTATATATTTTTATTATGGTAAGTTATCAGCATTTGTAAGGTAGCGTCAAAATGTATAGGCCTAACGATTTTTACGTTTCACACACGAGCGCGACCCGGCACCCCACCAAAACATTAATAATACTCGCAACCCCTAGAGAAAATGAATTATCTTCTGGAAGTGGAAGAAAATTTTTCATTGTTTTTACTATAAGATTATCAGAGGAAACATATTTTTAATAAACATTATCTTTCCATGCACGGTATAAGGTAAGAAAATACCAGGTCACTTTCTCACTAAAATTGCAAACCCCGGGACAAAAACGTAATTTTTATTAGTTTCTTGGGACAAACCGTTACAAGTGGTTATGAAAACGGTACTGTACCGGTCAAAAACCGGTGGTCCACCTGATTTATTCTTCACTACATCATATCATGCGATAATAAAATAATGTCAACATAATTACTTATAGTTAATTTCTCATGATACATCAAGCAAGCGGTGGATGCAGTGCTTTTCAAAAACAGATTTCCTAGATACAAAAGCTACCTTCTTTGTTTATTTTGTTTACAATCTGTACCTAGTTCCCAAGATACAAGCTTTTTATTAAATTTGCTATGGTTACTGTCGTCATGTTACGAAAATTATATGACTAAAAACAAGTAAGTTTCACTGGTAAGGGTCACTGGTAGGGCTCGACATTTTGCGTTGACGGGGTAGGCCCTACCTCACGATGGCGATAAACAGACTGTGATGACGTCAAAGCTGCCGTTATCGGCTTTCGTACATGCGATCCTAACGCACAGACGCGGAACTCTGTGCAGCCATAAATCCCATTTTGGGGCTACTTCTGAGCCGTTTTGTGTAACTTTTACTGATGTAATTTACGATTATGACCATAAAATTATGGTTCAAACAATATCAAATTTCACCACAGTGTTTAGAATAGTAAAATTAATACCCCGCTGATCATGAAAAATGGATATTACTTATTTCAATGCAGTAAAGTCATCATCAAGTTCCAAAGTTATCATTTTTTCCGAAGCAATAACGACCAAAGAAAAAAATAGACAAATCCGATGTGTTTCAAATTTATTTTTGAGTAAAGGTTGAATTTTTTCATAATTATTTGATCATAACTGTAGAGCTTTTTATTTTATTTCTAACACTCTTTCAGCCGCGCCTGAAACCTGTCTATGCATTAGGCTCTTAAGATGATAAAATCAAATAGAGTTAATTACTTGAGATGCATTTCATAGTATGTAATGATCGAAATAATTAAAAAGTAGTAACATTATAAGATATTTGAACTTTCCGTGACGTTACGGAAAGGACACTAACGTTATGCAAATCATATATGAACAATGTAAAGTTACTGACATTCAAAAACGTCCACAACAAATGTAAATTAAAGTTGGTTTGTGTGGCTCGTTGGTCTTGTGGTTAGCGTATCTGCTTCCAATGCAGAAGGTCCAGGGTTCGATTCCCGTTAAAGTCAGAAGTTTTTTAACTTCTGATTTGGACTTAAGTCCATCAGTTCTTGTCTTAGGAGTTTGTAAACGGTGACTTTGGAGCCGTCCTAGCAACGAAGCACATAATAAATTTCAGAGTTGTTCTGAATTGGCCTTGTTGATTCTGGTGTTGATTCGCGGGTGTTCGCACTGTCCATACCACTGATTGCTATATTTCCTATTAAAAATATCGATCTTTGGTTGGTTATCGCTACCTCGTCGATTGCGTCGGAGCCTGCAAGGTTGGCTTGGTCGCTTTGATTTAAAGTCCCCCACTGAAAATCAGTTATATAACTGAGTGGGTAGACTCTAAATAAAATTTATTAATTTATTTATTTATTTAGTAGATACGGTTTGCTACTAGGAATTATCTTTGGATTTGGTAAAAAACGGAAACGACACTGACGTTACGGAAAGGACAAAATTGTTACGGAATGGACATGGTTATCATAATTGAACAATGTACTGTAGCTACTGACACTCAAAAACATCCATAACTGATGGAAATGAGCATGTGTACATGTTAGGAGACTGATGAACATTGTGTTGTGAATAGAAAACTGACTTTAATGACTGAATGTCCTTTCCGTAACAAAATAATGTTACGGAATGGACATTCTTAGCTAAAAATAGATTTTTATCCAAAGTAAACATGTTTTGTATGTTTTCTTATTTAAAACTTAGTTAAAGTACTTAAAGTAGTTTATAATAAGGTTTATATAATTGTGTAGGCCTACTTATTTAACTGTACAAACATGCGTTACGGAAAGGACAAACTATTTTCCCACCATCTGCATAGCACATTCTTAGCACTGGGAAGTTGGCTTCAAATAAAAGAACATGGCCTGACCTCAACATAACAAAACCATAACCCTACGTGGAATTGAACAAGATAGCCAACCATGATATTTACAAAATATTTGAAGAAAAATAAGCCGTTATGGAATGGACGTTATGGAATGGACAGATGCTTAGGGACGAACTCAAAGTGAGATAAAATGTTGAGAAATTATGTAGGGGGTATATCTTGAAGTTTTCTACTGATTTAATGATACTAGATGTTTAATATAACTATCTATTACATTACTTTATTGAAATTATTACTGTTAGTTTATTTTCTTGTTCAAAGTCTTGTTAGTTTGTTTAAAGGGCCAGCATATTTCATGCACCTCAATGTACAAAAGTCTTAAATTTTTGGCTAAATTATTGCATTTGAAATTATGAACTATTGATTGCACATTACACACAATTAATCTGTTTAACACAATTGTATAGGTTACATTAGGTATTATTATTTTTACTTGGTAAATTTACTGTCAAAGTCAGGGGACATGGTTTGTGCAATAAATATGAGAATGACCCATCTGTCTCTGTGGCACTGGTAGGTTGACAAGAACCAATTAGGCCTATGGAGTAGGCCCAATATTTCAGAGATGCGATTTTTTGTCAATCTTCTAAAAACCTTTTTATAAGAAAACGCTGATTTGCTAAAATGTAGTTTGTGTTCCTTTAGGATTTCCTTGGAAATCAAATATTTCACAAAATTTTCAATATTTTTGGAAACTTTCTTTGAAACTTTCAATAAAGTAAATTTCATGAAATTTTCAAACTCTTATCAGCTCACATTATATTATTGCTGGTTAATTATTTTGTAATAGTGGATCCACATAAAAACGTAAGACGTAAGCATAAGGTTTCAACATGTAGTCGTAATGGCATTCACACAAATGCACAAGTTTTAAGACGTAGTTATAACGCATATGATCACTGTTTAATGCGTAAGAAAGTTGATCAATTTTCAACTTTACGACAAAACCTTATGTTTACGTAGGTACGAAAAAGATGAGTCAAACTAACATCTACTTTGAAAGTTGTGTGTGTGTGAAAGGCTAGACTACTACAGTCAACTACGCTTCCGTAATAAATATACTAGGAAAACGCTAAAGTCCCGCCGCGTTGATGGATGAGCTTTTAAAAGTTTTTAGTTTGCGTGGGATATCTTTACTTTTGCAAGTGCTTTGTTTTGCTGCCTACGCATTGTAAGTGATTGTTGTCAAGTTTCTATTGTTACCTGTCAATTGGTATTATTTACCGTAAAAACTTATATAAAAAGCTTTATTTCTATGGATTCTGGCTAACTTTTTCTTTCAAAAGGTACTAGGCTACATCACCATAACCTTAATGTCCATGAATAATATGAACGTTGTAGGCCCACCCGTTTGGTCAGAATTGGCCCAAATGGCACGAAAATATCGCACAAAAAATCAAAAAACTTATATTAAAAGCTTTATTTCTATAGATTCTGGTTATTTTTTTCACATTTTTCACCCGCCCCACCCCACTCGTTTGGTCAGAATTGGCCCAAATGTCACAAAAATATCGCACTAAAAATCAGAAAAAAATTGTAAAAGTACGATATTCATGAGAAATATTTCTTCGATTGTACCAAAAAACGTAGCAAGTCTAAGTTCAGAGATTTCGAAGGTCCCCTCCAATTTTCATCAAGATCAGATATACCGTTTGCCCGGTAGAGAGCGAACAAACAGACAGAAAAACAAAACAAAAAAACAAAAAAAGCACCCGAGCTAAATTTTTTGGGGGGTCGGTGAAATTGAAGTCTTCGCTTCGCTCATCCAATAAAGTTGGCTGGACTTGGAGCATTATTTGCATAATTATCAACATCGATTGGAAAAATTAAATCATTAATAATTATCTTTATTACAACCTTCGAATCCTTCTTTAATGAAAGTTCTCTCTGTTCACTCTACAAAGAACATAGAAGACAACTGACATATCTTGGCCTAAATTCTTTGTGCTTACGTTTCTATGTGTACTGACTGGCGCGCTTACAGACTATGCGTTAAAACTTACGTGTTATGTTTTGATGTGGATCCACCTTTAGTTGTGGTTCATAGGCCTAATAACCGTTCATTATTTTGTGTGCATTTAGGCCTACCGGTATGTAATCTTAGTTTATTTGTGTTGTCCTCCTTTGTAAATCTGTAAATGTCCAGGAACTGAATAGGATACCTAGATGTTAAATAAATAAACAAACAAGGTAGGTAGGCTAGCCTACATGTAGGTAGGCCAACAGACAAATTTTAAAAAGTTGTTTGGCTGAAATAGGGCAAAAAACACCAAGAAGTGCTTTCGAACTTAAAAGCTCCAAGTCCTATAACCTCTTAGACTTAACCTCGAAGACTAATGCCAACTTGTGCTCACCTTTCGATATCCAAATCGAACATTGGAATCTTTTGATACAGCTTCATCTATCCACTCTTTGATCCACTTGACAAATAGAGGATTGGGGCACTTTTTTGGTTTTATAGTGACTCGCATTATCTGTTTAGCAGTTGTCATTCTTGTAAGTTTTTAGCCTAGAACATAAAACTAGGTCTAGACAGGCAGCCAAATAACCTCACTACCCAACAGGACCTGCAGTGCGATTCTGTAAAATAGTCGCTATGATAGCGATAGCATCACGGTTGATATGAAATATCAACCGTTATAAATTATCGTTATCGACCTGATTCTGTAAAATAGTCGCTACGGCCGCCATTTATCGTATCTTGATAGCATAGCATAGCGACTCCTTTTTCATTCTCGTTATCATAGCGATCGCTATCATTTTACCAGAATCAGTCGACACGCAAAATTGTCGCTAAAGTGCCGGATAACGATCGTTATCTTCCATAACGATTTTACAGAATCAGACCGCAGGTGTAACCTAGGCTGGGCGTTAGCCTAAAGGCCGATGCACAATTGCCCGGAAACGAGAACGGGAACGAGAACGAGAACGGGAAGACGCTAACGTTTAGAGCTTCGATGCACAACAGCCCGTGAAGCAAGCCGACGGGAACAAATCAAATAATAAGCGTGTTAATTATATTTTGTTATTTTGTTATTCCGCTCATGTTTATTTAATTTATTTCGCATATTACTCGCGTATAAACCATCAATCAGCTGATAAAATAGTGTCAGGCCGTGGACATCTTGATTCTGATTGGTTCCGGTAAGGTACTGGACGGGAACGTTACGGAAAGTTAAAACTTGGTGATGTTCCCGTTGTCGTTGCCGGGATACGGGAACGACCGGCAACGGGAAGCTTTATTGTGCATCGTGTCGTAAGTTAACGTGTGATTTAACTTTCTTCCCGTTCTCGTTGTCGTTCTCGTTCTCGTTACCGGGCAATTGTGCATCGGCCTTTACACTTTGCTTTAGGACAACCTTCTCCAAGATCAAGCCAAGGTAAGCAGGGTAAACCTAATAAAAACAACAATACAATGTCATTAAATGAACAACAATCATCTAACAGACCTAGTTTTAAAGCTGTGGCACATAACAAGAGCTTAAACTTACATTTGAATGCTATACATTTCCATGGTTAATAAGTTGGGTTAAGATAAATTAAAATATGGAAGAAAACTTACGATCTTGGCCAACTTGACTGAAAATGGTGAGATCGTCAAATATAAGAGTACATGTAAATATATTAACGAAAACTTCAGGCCCGGAGAGTCCTAGGAATGTCATCATTTTCAAAAAGTAAGTGCGTGCTCCATGGTGTGGAATCTTCACTAAAAAGTTAGGTTAGAAAAACATCAAGCATTTGAACGCATCAGCATTGGCTTAGACAAGTACACCAACAGCAAGGACAAATAACTACGAGTTTCGGAATTCATATTTTTATTTTTAATACTTAAAACCCAAAGTCACACCATTGATCTGTCAAAAATTAAAATATATTAAATTAATACACGGTAAAAATGATTCTTTGTGGTGAAGAAACTGGCAAAAAAACAATAGTTTTTGTTTTACCAAGGAGTTTAAATGGTTTTACCATCTTCTATTTCTGTAGTGTTGGCGAAGCTGTGGCGGGAGATACGAGTTTGGATTTGCATATGAGCAAACTTAATAATATATTTTGCTCAAAATGCATGACGAACGAGCAATTGAAAAAAGAAACACATTCATGATGCAATAAGTTAACTTCTACCGTTTATGGTGATCTAACAAATCCTGTAACAATAACTGGGATGATATGCTCGAGCGTGAGTAGTGTACTCTGTTATCTGTGGCGTGAGCGTACAAAGTGATTGACAGTGACCTTCTCGTTCCCAGAGTCTGCAGATCACTATTAAGTTTTGAAACTTACTTACTTGGCTCACAGTACAGTTTCATGTACAAAACAGGAATGTGTCTGGTGAGGGTCATAAAGTTGTGCGCAAGAACAACGACGCTATACAAGCCGTTCTTTATGTGTTTTTTTTTTAAATTACTAAATACTAAATATCAACCTGATCAATTCAATAGCTGAATGTTAATGGATGTAAAACAATGATTAGATTATTGAATGTGTAGGGTCCTAGCTTGTCATTGACTGCATACAATGTTTGGAGTTATTATATTTTACCAATGGCCAAATAGGTAATTCCTAATTTCACACACAGATTTTGTGTTGGCTTAAAACCATTTGTTTGACCATTAGAAAGAATACATGTTTATGGTTTGACAAAGTATATTTTAAAGAGGCTCTCTTGTTGTCTCTTTATAATTGCACACAGTTTATGTTACTAACGTTTAATGCGGGTTGGTGGGTTACGCGGGTAAAATTTGACGTGTAAACGGATGAAGGTTGAGTTTCCAGCTCACACAGAGAGAGCGCTAGTAATAAAAAAGGGGACTCGCACAGTAGGCCTACACTTTTAATGTTGTCAGGATGTATATACAAACAGACATAAAATACAAGGTTTCTTAAATCATTTTAAGTTTTAACTATTCATTAATTTGCTCAACATTCTACTTTCAACAACTGTATCTTCTAAACTCTAGCTGCTGCATAATAATAGTTATAAATAATAATAATAATAATAATAATAATAATAATAATAATCAAACACCCGGTTCCAACATAAGTCAGGTCGGGGGGTGACGTATCACCAATTTCTCGGGCTGTGGACTCTCAGTGTTTGCTAGCCAGGCTCAACACCTCCTCATCTACTTCGATGTCTTCTATGACAGGCATTTCTACCAGTTCTCTCCATTTCTTTCTATCCTCCCAGAGTCTTTCTTCATTAATTCTTTCCCATGATTTTCCTCTTTCTTCAATGTTCCATTTTATTTGGTCCCTCCATCTATCTCTTGGGCGTCCAACTCTTCTTACTCCCCCCCATGTGTGTTCAAATTCTCTTCTTGGTATTCTATCTTGTTTCATTCTTTGTACGTGCCCATACCATCGAAGTCTTTCTTTCCCTATTTTATTTCGTAAACTTTCCACTCCTAGTTTGTTTCTTATTGTTTTGCTCCGTACCTTGTCTATTTTTGTTAAGGCTACAGAACTTCTTAAAAATTTCATCTCTGCTGCTTGTAATCTGCTGTCTTCCTTTCCTCCTATTGTCCATGTCACGGATGCATATGATATTATTGGGAGGAAATACATTTTGTACAATAACATCTTGCACCTGGATGATATTTCTTCTTTCCATAATAGTTTACGTACACTTTGGTAAAATTTGTCTGCTAATATAATTCTCCTTGATATTTCAGCATCTAGTTTTGCGTCCTTTGTTAGTATACTTCCGAGGTATTTAAATGCTTCTGCAATGGCCAGCTCTTCACCCCGTAGTATTATCTTCTTTTGATTTTGTTTACTTTTCTTCGTTACTATTAATAATAAATAAATAAAATAATAATAATAATAATAATAATAATAATAGTAATAATAATAATAATAATAATAATAATAATAGAAGTTTATAAAAATGATGAACTTACATTATAAAAATTTTATGCTAGCACACTTATCAATATTTATTTTTGTTATAACTATTTATTGCAAATTCCAGAGTTCAAAGTTCTTGGTAAAGTGGGAGAAGGATCATTTGCAGAAGTTCTAAAATGCCAGGAACGGTCGACCGGAATCTTTTACGCAGCCAAAAGACTGAAGAAAGTAAAGGAAAGGTGAGTTTTGTACCGTATGCAGGAACAGGACAGGAGTTATGTATTAATTTGAATGGTAATTAATCAGTGTTTATAAAAACAAAAATAATTCTGATGTACTGCAATTGAGCCCCAGAAGGACGCAACGCGTCGTGGATTTAGGCAACACACAACAAATTACCTGCAGTTGTCATCAGCAAGTGAAAAGTTTAGTTGCCCCCAGCCCTTTAGGCTGGGCTTTATGTTCTTATGCTTTCCCAACCTGTCAACCCTTCTCCAATCTAATCTAAAAAATTGCTCGAAAGCAAACCTTAAAAATATTCGCTAACATGTCTGGCAAATATTTTAAAACAAAATATAAAATACAAAACTTGGCCTAGATATTAAAAATAAAAGTTATTGGGCATATAAGAAAAATGAATGGAATGTTCCTTCCTTCCGTTCCAGTATGGATGAAGCGCTAACAACTGCTGAGTTAAGGACATTGGAACAACTCAAAAGACATCCAAACATCTTGTACATGGTTGAAAAACACGTGTAAGTACAAAATCACCATTGATTAAATGTCTACATCCCACCCACAGAGCAGAGTTGACAATCGGAGATGAGCAACACATTACAGTACACACAGAAGCAATTATACAATTACTCCTAGTCATTATTCAAAATGAAACTATATAACAGGTAGTAACGTAAAACTTCTAGTAAAACTAAAACTATCATGTTAGCTACTATGTCAAACACCAGATCTCATCAATCTTCAGGCGAACATTGCTCATATTTGTGGAGATTAACCATGTCACTGTCAGGTTCTGAAGAATTGAGTAATCTAGAGAATATTATTATAACATAATTAACAATATAATGTTATCATTAAAAAGATCAACAGATGAACATTGAATGTGCAAGTGAGATATGACATCAATACGTAGGCTGGATTAATAATGTAATGTACTCTATATCTATGACATAAGACATACGAGCCTGGTGTTTTGGGTGGACAATACCTAAGGAGTTGCTATCAATTTTATCAATAATTTTACTTTTATTTCAGTGATCCACTACCTGGCAAAATGACAATCATATTTGAGCTGATGGAAATGAGTCTGTATGACCTAATACGAACAAGAAAACGGTAATAAATCTGAAGATGGCCAATATAGCTTTTGTAGCTGAAGTTGGAAACAAATAATTTTGATACAAATTTCTAAAGGAAGGTTAATAATATAGCTACCGGTACCGCACATACCACTGTCCTACCAATCTACACTGAACTAACACAAATTGTATTTCCACTCCATTTCAAGAAATGAACTTGGAATGCACTACCTAAATTTATTTTGCCCACACTAGTAAACATAATAGTAAGTGCTTGTGTTTGGAAAAAGTAGAATAAATTTATACAAAAACATTAAAATTACGAATCAATCAGACAATTGGGAGATCTGGGTTCGATACCAGACTGAGATAGATTTTTGGTATAGATTGGAGAAGGGTTGACAGGTTGGGAAAGCAGAGAACATAAAGCGCAGCCTGAAGGGCAGGTGAAAAGTTTTGTCACCCCCAGCCCTTCAGGCTGGGCTTTATGTTCTCTATGCTTTCCCAACCTGTCAATCCTTCTCCAATCTATACTAAACTAGCCGGTTGGCCTTTTCCAAACTAACTGAGATAGATGTTTGTAATTTCTGGAATGATTTAGTACATAGACTATAATCAATTAGGCCCACACCTAATACAAATCGTAATGAAATCAAGAAAAGAAAAGATCTTACTTTAATGCAATTCATTTTTGAAAACTTGGTACCTAATTGACACACCATGGAGGAATGCAGTGGCGGCTCTAGTATATGAGCAGCGGAGCACGTGCCCCCCATCATTAATTATTACTCTTTATAAATTGTATGGAGTGTTAAAGAATAGCGTGGCAATGTCAGCAATTGAGATTCCCGAATCTGAAATATTTTCTCGGATAGCGATGTTTTTGGTTTGGATAGTAGGTCATCTCACGAGCACTCTTCTGAAATGCGCCGTCATATTAGAAAATTGTGGGTAAAAAAAACCTCTGGTCGTAGAGCGAGTTTTTTTTCTAATGGCAAAATTCCACTGTTAAAGAGCAGCAGAAACCTTGTGCTCCCACCACGTGTGAGGGTTGAATAGGACGAGTTCGCTACGTTTCCAAGAAACTGTAAGCTTGTCTTTCTTTCACAACTTTCAATAGGGGTAGGAGGGGAAGAGGGAGCGTTTGGGACAGGTTGATGATTTTTCAGTATCCATTCTGTAAGTGGACGGGCATGTCAACCAGGGTTAAAAGTGTAGGTATCAAGTTCAGTGCAGTGAAAATGTTATGAATTTGAGTGAAGTGAACGATTTATTAATAGTTAATAGCAATTAGAATTAGCCAGCATGAATACAGTGAATACAGGCGCATGGACTTCCTCTATAAATAGGTAAGTACTGGAAAATTAAAAATTAGAATTAATAAATACCATTGTAATTCCAAGCATATTTTATAATCTCAATTTTTAAACGCGCTGGAAATTGTTTTATACCGCTGCCGCCCCCCCCCCCCCCCCCCCATAATTACACAAGAAAAGGTGGGTTTCCAAGGTCAGTGGCGTATCCAAGGGGAGGGAGAGGGGGGACAAAAACCCCCCTGTGGCAAAAAATAAATCGAAAATATGTCTACAAAAAAATATTTTATCCCTATGCCAAACCCATACTATCATTTTGTCATAATTAATTTACATAATAAGTTAAAACTACAAAAAAAAGTTGGTGATAGGTTAAAATACGAGAATAAAATATCCTAATGACTAGGTCCTCAGATCGCTTCTAAGGCCATCTCGGGCAATAATACCCTAAAAAAATTTTGCCTCCGGCGGCTGGGGCTTTGCCCAGACCCCAGCTGTTCCGCGCAAATAAAACCCCCCTTTGGACTTTCACATTGTTTTGTGCCCCCCCTTGCGACGAGACCACGAGCCGCCACTGGAGGAATGACTAACTAAGGAGACAGCATGGCGTCATAAAACTCGTAGCCAGATAGAACGCTGAGGTGGGCAGAGCCATTGGCGACACCTATGCATTTAACAAGGTAGGCTTCCCGAGAGCCTCGAACCCAAAGCAAGGTCGACAGAATCGTCAAAGTTCACTTCAAAGCTACAAACATTCCAAAACAAACAAAAACAGCACACATGAACAAAAATTACATTTCACATCTTTATTATTCATTCTCATATTTATACAACAGTTATTTCTCGATTTGGTTACTAGGGAAACACTCCCGTAGGTGTAATTGTTATTATTTACTACAATTCAGAAATTAAAAAAGTCCGCCCCAACTGGGATTCGAACCACGGGTCTCCCACATTCCAGGTGAGCGTCTTAATGTGGAATGTTTAATCTGGAATGTGGGAGACCCGCGGTTCGAATCCCGGTTGGGGGGGACTTTTTTAATTTCTGAATTGTAGTAAATAATAACAGTTATTATTAGTATCAATCTATTAAAATACCAGCTGTTTCAGTGCCGTCGCCATCAACGTTCTAAATGGCTACGATTCTTGCCACAGCCACAGATGGCGCCTGCTGCCTCCTTCCTTCGTGGTGCACGCTTACATTATATCGACGCTAACTGTTGCGTGCTGTTCATTACAGACCAATACCGGAGATCCGGTGCAAGGATTATTTGTATCAGATTCTGAAGGGCCTAAGCCACTTGCACAGGAACGGTATATTCCATCGAGACATCAAACCTGAAAATATATTGTTGAAGGTAGGAGACGTAATGCAATATTTCTTCCCCTACCTGTCAACTCTCCTCCAACCCAAATTATGTCAGTGGTCTTTATCTGATTTTATCACTAAGCTGCCTATGTCATCATCATTGGGGATATTGCAGATTATCAGTCAAAACTTTTAGGGCCCTCTTACAGTGAAGATTATTTGTGCCTCAGAGATCTATAAAGCCCATTTTAAATACGAATAATGAACATAAAGCCCAAGGTTATTATCATGTAAAACATTGCCAAGGTTGACATTCCACGGTGGTGGACGGTTAGAGCACAGAGCATTGATGGTGAAGAGTAGAGAATATGACAAAGTAAAAATATAGAAGATTGTTGAATAGAATGCATGTGGAAATAGTGAGATAACAATATTTATCCAGCTATAAAACTATTGAAACTACAACTACAACAATTAATATTAATTACAACGCTCATTGAAATTAAAATGATGAATCCGCTCGCCATTGTTTCCCCAGGGCACTCTGGTTAAGATCGCGGACCTTGGCTCTGTGAAGGGCATGTACCAGCGTCAGCCGCACACGGAATACATCTCCACCCGGTGGTACCGCGCACCCGAGTGTCTGCTAACCAAGGGTATCTACGGACCCAAGATGGACATCTGGGCCACGGGCTGCGTCTACTACGAGCTGCTCACGTAACACAGATACAGATACATTATATAGTGGCCACATTGCAAAAGGACATAATGTGTTCTACATGAGCTATTTACCATATACATTAACACACACACACACGGTTCCAACATAAGGCTAACTAAACAATATAAAATAATTACTTACAGACGACTAAGAATGTACAGTTTGTGCATGTGCGTGTGTATGAGTGTGTTTTGAGTAGGGATGCTCACGATAATCAATATTATCGATCGAAAAACAATAATGTATATGATTTCGATAATCGATAACCAAAATTCAATATCGATTATCGAAATATCAAATAATTGGTCAATAGTGGCACGAATCAAACTCTAAATACAGAGATTATCTCACGTTGTGCCATGCACTGGCTGGGCTGATGGTACACACTCGAGATTTATGTTTGGAAATGAATGAGCTATAAGTCGATAACGGAAACCGAACACATGACAACGAAGACAGCGAGGCAGCAAACGGAACGTGATTGTATTGTTTTGACTTGCACTTGCCACACGAGGTTCCACTTATAGGTCGGAACAGGCTTTGTTTGCTTTGCCCACTGAAAATCAGTTATATAACTGAGTGGGTAGACTCTAAATACAAATTAATTTAATTTTATATCAGTTATTGTTTCAACTTGAGTTCAGAAGCATTGAATTTAAATATGAATATTGCACAAATGTAAATAATTTGCAAGATCAGTCAAATGGCCAATTTATAAATTTAGGTTAATTTTCAAACCTAAATGATATGATGCACGCATTGGTTCAGTTGGTTAGTGTCCTTGCTTCTAACAGAAGTTTCCGGGTTTGATTCCAGTTACAGGCACAAGTTTGCAACTTCTGAGTTGGACTTTAATCCATCAAAACAATAGTCAGGTATAGTCAACGGTGACTATCTTAGCGACAAAGCACATGCTAAATTGTATGGAACTTTACTATACTATACTATAAAGTAGTTCCCAACTAGCCTTGAGGATACTGTTGTCGTCCGTAGGTTAGTTTGCAGCTTCTATAATAAAGTTCCCTACTGAACATCAGTTGACACTCTACGTGGCTGAATGGTTAACTCCGACTACACATTTCTTTATATTATCATAAAAACTAGCCCGGAAAGCAGACGGCCTGCATGGATCAGCCACCCTTGTTTGTTTCCAGACTACGGCCGCTGTTCCCGGGATCTAACGAGGTTGACATGATCACCAAGATCCACAACATCATGGGCACTCCAAGCGCGCGCACCATATCCAAGTTCAAGCGCTAGTAAGTTAGAACACACATAACAAAAACCTGTAGAAATACAGCCAAACCTTACACACTCACAAGAAATGAGATCTAAAAAAAGGCCAAGCTCATCTACTCTTCCACATTTACGCATTCTTAATTCATAAACGTTCAGTGTCCCGTAACAGCATCCTTGAAAAGCTTGGCAAAGTAGAATTTGCAATTATTAATTTAAACGTAATAGTTCATCCAAGTTCTTTTTTTTAATTAATTAAAACATAATATCATGCAAATTCTATTTTGCCAAGCTTTTCAAGGATGCTGTTACAGGACACTGTACGTTTATGAATTAAGAATGCGCAAATGTGGAAGGGTAGATGAGCTTGGCCCTTTTTTTAGATCTCATTTCTTTTGAGTGTGTAAGGTTTGGCTGTATTTCTACTAGGAAAACCGCCGCATTGTTGGATGAGCGTAATTGGTGCATTGAGCTGCCATGTGTTATGCGGATTTTCTGTTGTTCTGTGAAAAAATCATTACTCTGTCGAATTTTTTTTTAAAATTAAATTAAATTAAATAAAAAATTAACTTGAATTTTGTAAATGTTAATTAATCGTAATTTAAAAAAAGAAAAAGATCGTAAAATTGCAATTTTCATAAGAAATAATTATTCGATTGCGCTCAAATTTAACACGAATATATTAATTCATAAAATTAAAATTCTGTGAAAAGATCATTACAATAGGATAAAGCATGTAGGTGTTATAAGTCAAAGAACTGTTTAGAAAAAGAAAAAACCCGTAAAATTACGATATTCATGGCAAATAATTGTTCAATTGCGCTCAAATTTCACACAAATATCTTAATTCATAAAATTAGGGGTCTGTGAAAAAATCATTAAAATCGGATAAAGCATGTAGGTGTTATAAGTCGAAGAAATTTTTTAAAAATAAAAAAATCGTAAAATTGCGTTTTTCATGAAAACTAATATTCCGATTGCGCTCAAAAACGTGGCAGTTCTAAGTTTAAAGATTTCGAAAGCCTCCAGAAAATTTCATCGCAATTGGAGTATCGGTTTAGCCGGAATCGTGCTGACAAACACACAAAAATACAGAAAAAAAACATTCCGGATTTTTTTCTCCAGTGTAGTGAAATGGAATCTTTGCTACGCTCATCCAACAAGTTTTTGTTATGTGTGTGATCTCATTACTTTTTCAAGTTCCATTGCAAAATTATATGTTAAAATATAATAATTTTATCAAAGTCGATTTAATTTCTATGGTATTACCAATTAACAATATGATGTAAAATATTTAGTGGTCCAAAGATTTGATTTTTGTAAACAATGTAGTCGATTATTGTCAAGTAACTATAGTTACTTGTTGATTATATTCTTGTATAAGGCTTATATTGAAACCTTTATTTGGAAGCCTTCCAGCAAACTTTTTCAACTTTTTCTTTCAAATAATAATAATCTTTATTGTTATTTATTTATTTATTCTTAAAGGAACTACATGACTATTACCTTAATGTCAATGTAATATATGAAAGTTGTAGCCCCACCCGTTTGGTCAGAATCGCTGGGCAATTGAAACGGACGAATTAGATAGAAGTAGCCAGTAGCCAGTAGTAGTAGTAAATAGTAGTAGCTAACATCCTTCAAGTGATTTTGAGCATGTTTCAAGACATTTTTCCACCAAGAAGGAATGCTCGTACCCCAACCAAATTTGGCATGTGTTGTCGGGTACCTAAATCCCCTCGATTTTGATAGTTTCAAGTTCACATCACGTTTCATGACAGCTGGGTAACACCTCGAAATCACCCCAACTTTGCTGTATAAGGTGCTCGAGTGTGTAGCGCGCCACGGCTTGGCTGCGGCGCCCTGACGGGCACCTAGAACCCAAGTGGCCATTTCTGCAAGTATCACCTTATAAGTTATAATGATTATATTGTTATAAATATTAATTTTGTTTTTATTGTGGTGGTAGTTGCAACCATTAACATTAACATTGTAGATATACCTTGACAGTAACATAATATCTATTATCCAAGCCCTACTATCCAATTATAAGTATTGTGTGTATTAGTAAAGAATGCTAAGACCGGATTAGGAGAGTAGAAGAGATAGGGAACCAACAGCTTAGGTGAAGTAGACGAGTAGATAGGACGCGATAGATGACATATAACACACAAACTACATATCAAAACGTTTTCAATCCACGTGACTTTCCTCACTGAGAAAAGAGAGATAAAACCTGATATATCACTCACTATGTGAACCCTTTTAAATTTTAACTACAACACAAGAATAATAATGTCTATATGTATTTGGAAGCAAGCTAGACTACTATGTACGTACTCGGCTGTGAATACGAGTGTAGCTAAGAACAGTAGGTTCTCCGACAGCAGGTCTCTCAATGCAGAGTACTGGTTCCCGTCCCACATGTCTATATGTATTTGGAAGCAAGCTAGACTACTATGTACGTACTCGGCTGTGAATACGAGTGTAGCTAAGAACAGTAGGTTCTCCGACAGCAGGTCTCGCAATGCAGAGTACTGGTTCCCGTCCCGCGTCGGCACCGGGGTCACTTCCATGGTCCCGAACCTGAGCGAGGCCGGCCGGGACATCCTCAAACAGATGCTCGTCTACGACCCTGACTTGCGGGCCAACGTAAGGCGTCTCCTGGATCACCGCTACTTCAACGACCTGCGAGAAGTGGATGAGTCGCCTCACCGACGATCTTGCTCGGAAGACAGACCCCCGCGGCAGCCGGCCAAGCAGAGGGACTGGCGCAATCCCATGATGCTCAGTTACGTCGCGGATAAGAGGAAGAAGACAAAGGTCAGTACTCACCAATCTTAATATTATTACCTATTTTGTGCTCTGATATTAAGTTATAATTAGCCCGAGTGGTGAATTATAATGTCAAAATGTACATGTGTAGTGAGTGGTACAGTTGCTTGATGCCTGTTAATAATACGACGTTACATTTTTAGACAGAAAATTTGGATTGGTTTTACTGGCCATGATTTTCTGACAAAGCACCTATTGAAATGCACAATGCTGAAATGGCACTATGAAGGTGCATGGACAGGAAAGAACAGGAGTCCTTTCTTTATTGGTTATCAAGACACATGATGAAATAAATATGTGGGCATAGGAGAAGAAGAAGAGAAGACATTTTAATGTACTAGGAAACGCTCAGTTGGACGCGTTGATAAGCGAGCACGTGCTATACGCGTTTCCAAGCAAAGGGGTTGCTACCTGGTGGCGAAAAATGCAACTGTCCGAACAGTGATAGGCGAAAGTCGAAGATTTTTTTAAATTAAATTAAATTAAATAAAAAATAAATTTTATTTTTTTAAAATTATTAATCGTAATAAAAAAAAAAAAATCAGAAAATTATGATTTTCATAAGAAATAATTATTCGATTGCGCTCAAATTTTACACGAATATATTAATTCATAAAATTAAGGTTCTGTGAAAAAATCATTACAATAGGAAAAAGCATGTAGGTGTTATATGTCGAAGAATTGTTTTAAAAATCGAAAAAATTCGTAAAATTGCAATTTTCATGAGAAATAATTTTTCGGTTGCGCTCAAAAACGTGGCAGTTCTAAGTTCAGAGATTTCGAAAGGCCTCCACAAAATTTCATCGCAATCGGAGTATCGGTTTAGCCGGAATCGTGTTAACAAACAGCCAAAAATACAAAAAAAAAGAAAAAAAAACATTATGGATTTTTTTCTCCAGTGTAGTGAAATGGAATCTTCGCTTCGCTCGCTACGCTCATCCAATAATAAATCATTGGTATTTATAGGCTATATACTAAATATAGGCTAACTGGGTAAGATAAATACTAGGCCTAAATCAAATTCAAACCGTCAAGAATGTTCACAACTCATAGTAAACACACATATACAGTATCGCTCGCTTATTATGGCACTTTTTTTTAGATATACTTCTTTAGTTTTATTATGATAATTTAATATAAATAAAGTCATAATAAAAATAATAACAAAACAATAACAAAAAAAATAATAATTGTATATTAGGGCTTATGCACAAGTCCCAACTCCTTTTCTACCTTATATAATTAATGTAGACCTACATATACCGTTTACCGTCATTGTGCATTTATTACATAATATCATTATAAATACGATTTATATTATTATTATAGAATAAGTATAATGATATGACCTACAAGATTTTAAAGCTCTCTGCAGAATGACGCCTCATGCCATTATTGACATACAAAACAATAATAATAAAAATAGGCCATCAGCTATTCAATAGGCCTACTTTTAATAAAATGTATATTTAAAAAAAAAAACAGTAGTCCTAAGTGTATAGCAGATAAATATATATAGGCCTACTCCGATTGCGTTTACATTGTAAAACGATGTAGAAAACGTGCAAAACAAGTGAAGGGCTATAATTTGGTAGAAGCTCTTTTGATTTTTAGATATCAAGTTAATTATTGAAATTATTAGTAACTTATTGGTGGGCAACATTTTCTTGGCAAAATATCATCTTCTTCATTCAACATTATTTGATACACTTGTTTCTGTATTTAATAGTTTAACAGTGTGGTTTGTTCTTTTCGAGCTTATATCATCAAATAATCTCAATTATTTGTTGTAATTTAAAATGCCATTAAATTCCCGTTTTTAATAAAGCCGATCCCCAAAACTTACGAATTTTACTAATAAAATACGCGGACGATATGACATAATCAACAATGTTTTCGCAAATGATCAGGAATGTAACAAAACTGAAGTTGAAGTCAACAGAATATACAGCGCCCGCCGTAAGCAGCTCGCCTCTATCACCGATCGGTCCGACATGTTGCGTTTTAGTGCTGCCATCTATCTTTGCTTGGAAACGCGTATAGCTAGACCCACATTGCACATTTTATTTTATTTTAAAATTTGCGACGTTCGCTGTCCACGGGGCGATGTTTCCAATATTATTTATTATTGCCAAGGTATTTGGGTAAACCCGTGGGTAAATCTTTACTTTGTGGATAAAATTCACCGCCATCTAGAGGACCTTGACATCATTTCCTTGGGAAAACTATTTTAACTCTTTGGTAACAAATAATACACTGCTTCCTCGATAGTATTTTGATTACTTCTAGGTGGCAGTGCATAGTGGCCAGAATCCTCGTGCGACTTTTCGTTGCCATGGTAACGTTACTTTTGTTAAAATGTAATTTCCATCTACACTACTTATCGGATCAAAATAAAATTAACATATCCGTGACCCGACGGACATTCTAAATGATTTGGCCACCTCAGATTTTGTTGCCGTTTAGTTTGAAAAAAAAAACTTACGATTAACTTTAATGTAACTTTGAACGATTTTGCCACAAAACTAAGGCATTCAATCCAGATCGAAACTTGGGGATGGTTCAAATTTGAACTCGATCCGAACCTCCGTTCGAACGTTATGGCGAGACATACATACAAAAAAAACAGTGACTATTTTTTCCGGCAGAGTCAAATGGAAACGCTCGCTTAATAATAAATGGCTAGTTTAAGCTGAGATAAGGGACACTAAAAGCTTCAGTCTCCCAACCTCTATCTATGCTAACCTTGTGGTCCTGAGGGTAAACAGAGCTGACCTTCCCTGGTTCCCCTCTCCACCGCCTCTTGTACACATTTGTAAATAGTAGCCATTAGTTACCCTCTCAACTCCGACGGGTGAACAAGGCTGTTCCAAGCAGAAACGTTGTGTCGTAATGTTATTTGTGTATTATCTATGTGACCTTCAACTCTACACAGCTGCCAAACTCATTCAAGGTACGCTGTTGGTTTTTAGCCTCCTATCAATCTTTCCCCACCCAACACTTAATTGTTACATTGAAATTGTTTGTTGTTAATTTGTATATTTTTTGTGATATGTGTTTATGGATATGAAAGTAGGCTATCAATCTCCAAAATCCTGAGAGTAGGCCATAACCAACAGGTTAGCTGTTGGGTAGCAAAGCTTACGTTTAAAAGTTAATGCCCAGAGTCATCTTAAACTAGATTGTATGCGAGACTAATCTGTTGCACAGCGTACGATAACAAAGAAGAACCTGGGTACGGCGACCGAGCCGCCCCCGAAGCAGCCTCGCGTTGTCTCGTCCAACCCCAACCAGCCGCCCCCCCGGCCGGCGGTTCAACCCACGGTACCCTCGCACCGGGTCCCACGCCAGGCCCCGGGTAACCACAGGAATAACGTGGAGGCCACCGTGACCTCGCTACCAAACAAGCCGCCTCTCAGGAGGAGGGGGCAGCCACCAAAGACAGAGGTAGGGGATTACAATACACTTGTAGGTAGTGCAACTGTGGGGGACAGAAACGTACATACACCGACAACTCTCGTTCGATGTATCATATTCATAAGGCTACATAATACGTAGCTTTGGTAGTTATGTACATATTTGTACAATTGAGTTGTTTATGGTAAAAAAGATTTCTGCCCTAGCCGTGATTTACTTTTGTTTCCACAATGTACATAGCTATGAATTATTTATAACATGTACTAAAACCAATAAATTATCCATTACCAGTATTCACTCCTGTATTACAAACATTCATTTAACTTGTTCATTTGTATTAGCCTAGGCCTACACATACCAGACTTCCTCATTTGTGTTCCCTTTAATTCTTTATTAAAATATTTCATTCAATTTTATTGGATCATATTTCATTATAAAGTATTAACCAAATGCATCACACCAACATCAACTACGTAATATATTCAAAACACGCCATTAAAATAAAAAATATAAATGCAAGAGCAACAGAAAGAGCATCTGCCCCGTAGTACTTTCGTACCTGTTAGTACCTTTGTTATACAAATATCCTTACATTGCAAATAAATGTTTCCAAGTTAAAAATTACATATCAAATCAAATCAACACAACATAGGTAATTGGATGAGCGTAGCGAGCGAAGCGAGTGAAGCGAAGACTTCAATTTCACTGACCCCCCAAAAAATTTAGCTCGGGTGTTTTTTTGTTTTTTTTTTGTTTGTTTTTTTGTCTGTTTGTTCGCTCTCTACCGGGCAAATGGCATATGCGATCTTGATGAAAATTTGACAGGACCTTCGAAATCTCTGAACTTAGACTTGCTACGTTTTTGGGTACAATCGAAGAAATATTTCTCATGAATATCGTACTTTTACGATTTTTTTCGATTTTTTGTGCGATATTTTCGTGCCATTTGGCCCAATTCTGACCAAACGGGTGGGGCTACAACGTTCATATTATACATGGACATTAAGGTTATGGTGATGTAGTACATTGTGAAAGAAAAAGTTGAAAAAGTTAGCCAGAATCTATAGAAATAAAGCTTTTAATATAAGTTTTTTGATTTTTTGTGCGATATTTTCGTGCCATTTGGGCCAATTCTGACCAAACGGGTGGGGCTACAACGTTCATATTATACATGGACATTAAGGTTATGGTGATGTAGTACCTTTTTAAAGAAAAAGTTGAAAATGTTAGCCAGAATCCATAGAAATAAAGCTTTTAATATAAGTTTTTACGGTAAATAATACCAATTGACAAGAAACAATAGAAACTTGACAACAATCACCTACATTCCGTAGGCAACAAAACAAAGCACTTGCAAAAGTAAAGATATCCCACGCAAACTAAAAACTTCAAAAAGCTCATCCATCAACGCGGCGGGACTTTAGCGTTTTCCTAGTATTAATTTAATAATAAACCATCTTTGGTCATTATGTAAATACGTCAGGCAATGTGTTGTAGTTGAAGGAGCACGAGGCAGAACCTAACCGCAGGAGTCCGGTGGCCGTTCGTCTCCCCCCCATCCAGCCTCACCTGTCGGACTTTGTCAGCACCTCCAAGCCGAGCCGGCCCATCAACCCCCGGCCGTCGCTCCAACCCAGGATCAGCGACAGGATGAAGAACGAACAACTCGTTGCCAACCTGACCAAGGACCTCTTCCACCCGAGCTCAAACACCACCACGTCGATCTACGGCCTCCAACACGAGCCGGACTCAAACAAGGTCAAGTCGTCTAGGTGGGTCTAGTTTACCTGGTTTGACGTGTGGTAGAGTCACTCTTATACTTCTAATAGACTTTTCTTGGCCAATCTGCCCCCGACTAGCTGCCTGAGACTGCCGCCCATCGTGCCCAAGAGGAGTGAAGGTGGCCAGCAGGTGGCCGCGTCCTCCAAGTCATCTGTCAAGGTGTACGGGGCCCTGCCCAAGCGACTGGAGACGATACAAGAACAGCCGTACCAACAGAATAGGAGAATCAATCTCAAATGTACTTAGCATTATTAATTTGGGTTATGTTTAAAAATCATTATTGTAAGTATGTAAATTATGTTCAGTGTGAAGAAAATAATTAAACTAATCAAAACATGGAAATTATTTATTTATCACATCACAAGTAAAAATATTTATCAATACTACTGACTATTACATTACTTGTACATACATTGATAGCCTGTGTAGTCATGCAACACAGTGCGTGTTATTATCCACATTTTGATTGTTGACACTAATAGAAATTTTTCATACAAAAATAAGTCTTTCCAAATCACTGCAATGTTATTAAAATACAACATTAGTCATTTTCATTATAACACTTAAAAAACATTAGTTAGTGATCTTTTAAGGAATTTTGTTTAGCAAACATCACAATAAGAACTCGAAGTAAAACATATAGAAATCTTGTAGAGTAACATGAATATTAGTGACCAGTGGTGATGTTTCTGCACAGACCGGGTGAAACAACGGCGTATGTACAAGGCATATGAACCTATCCTACCCTCAACAGAACTATATACACTTGATTGGACGGGGTGATAAAATGATAAAACCTCGTGGTCTAGTTGGATTACTCCACGTCTATAGCAGCACTGGCCTTGTGACCAGTCGAGATTTTACACGGAGAACCGAGAAAAATACATTCACAGGCGACTAAAATCAGAGGCGTTAAACTTTGAGTAATCCACTATTATGTACGTTTACTAGGCCTATTGTACTTTTGGAGAGATCATAAATTATGTAACATAGGTCTACATGATTAAATATACATCTTAGAAGTTTCTTTAGGCCATGTTTTCACAACACTAAAGATGAATCTAGGTAATTTTAGTAGTATGTCTGCTGTGTCTTCTTTACCTATGAAAACAATGGGAGAGCACTTGGGTAATTGACAAACCGTGATACTCGTCTCTAGGCTAGGGCATACAAATAAATTCTAGTCTACTTAACAGGCAGTTTGTATAAAGAGCTATAAAATTAGAGGGTGGCTCTTTATCAAGTACATGTTCACAACAATCTTGTATTAACATAATAAACATTGGACTCATCATGTGACATAAAAACAGTAAAGTACAACAGTAGGCCAATAGTTAGTTAACAAGAAGTAGATAGCATCGCTTGGAATAAACCTGACAACAGTTGGGGCGGAGTACAGTAGCTCAGTGTTAGGAGTTCACACGGCCAACATCATACGATCAATTTGTTAAGTGCCATTACATAAATAATTAATACTATTTGGCTTAACTGCAAGCTGTTGGAAAATGTCATTATGTTACATAAACAAACATGTCACATTATTCATAATTAGAGGTACGTGAAGATAGCATTTCCAAGTGTCACTTTATAGCATTTTGTAGCATCTATTTTTTTGACACCTTCAAAAACTAATGTTGTCGAAATTTTCAAGTTTGAATTAATAACAACTGAGTTAAAATTTGTATGAACAAATTAAAGATACAATATGTTAAATAAAATAAAATAAGACTACTGCTAAGTGTAAAATCTTACTTTTAGTTTTCTGTAAAAAAAAAATTAAAAAATAGCACTTTGTAGCAACTACACACAATGCTATTTACTATTTACATTTAACCATAAATTCATAACACTAATAACTAAAACTTAAAAAAATAAAGAGTGCTACATCAAAAATGATTTAATTAATTCTATATTAAAAAGGTATTTATATATAGGTCTATGTAATGGTATTCCAATGACTTGTTATGAGATAACTGCATATTACCGGTAGTTCTCAATTCTCATACATAGAAGGGACCAGGTGTATTCCAACTGATTGCATCAACTATCTACTCCTAGTTGAACCAAACAACCGTCGAGGAGCATAAGTTGCCCTATTCACACAATGATAGGCAATCAGCACCAACAATGACGGGCCATTCTGTAATATATAGAACGGTCCACGTAACAAGTTTTACAAGATAGACTTCTGTTACAATATGCAATAATAAAATATATAAAAAATACGACCTAGATCTAAAGTAATGTACACAACTTCATTCACTGCATTTCCTTTCAAAATTATAGAAAACAAACATGACTGTTTTCATTTTTCAACAGTTGAACATGTCATGATAAAATATTTCCTAAATTCTGTATTACTATTATGTAGTTGGGTGCTTGTTTGTTACTGCTCACCTCACAGTCACAGTACGTAGTACAAAGCAAACAATGCGCTTACGAAACAATATGAAAACTTGCTTCGACTTGCACATTACGAACATTTACACACAAACATTCACAGTCACCAACTCAGTACTATAATATTATCTTCATGTTCCCCTGCTTCTTTTATTGAATTACTCACATGAATTTTGCAATGCTCAGGGCCCCTATTCTGTAACTTTAACCAAATTGGATTCGTAGGTAATCGCACGAATTGAACTCGAAAGCGATGCGCTAGAAGTCTGTCTACCATGATAAACACACAGTACTCAGGCACATTGTGTTATGGGGCCTTGCTCTACTCTTGCCACCAGCAATATGTATGTACTATTTTGTAATCTAATCATATTGAAATTTGAAAGTCAATAATAATAACTATTTAAGAGAAAGTAATAGTAAATTAAAAGTTTTTAGAGCGAGTTACTCCACGTGGCACGTACCCATTCAGATGTCTCAGCAACGAAAGTGGCAGGTTATGATTGCTTGTGAGTTGTAATATGCCAGGGTTGCCACAAAAAAAAAGCCTGTTTGAGCACATCAAAAATCCTTAGAAATCCTTAAATGAGACATCCAAATCCTTAAAAATCATTTTAATGCCTAAATGTACCAATTTCGATATGATATCAATATATTATAATGTAATTGTTGTAAACAAATTGGAAAATATAAAAAAATTAAAGAGAAGGCTTATTTTCAATGGTTTGAGGCCAAATATTGTTGATAAGGTATCACAATAAATGAATTTTTAACGATTTTTACAATCTCACAACCGCGTTTTATGAACCGGCACCTCCACCATGATCCAGCCAAGATTAATTTAATTTCACTACCTACCCGGCACCTCCACCAAATTTACGAAATTTTGCATTATTGGTGTAAATTTTGATATTTATACATTGAAAATATTCCCACTTATCGATATCACATTGAAATATAGATATTTTGACCATCACTAGTTAAAAACGGTGTAAAACAAAGAACTAACAAAAAATTAGACTATAGTACTATTTTATTTTATTATTTATTTTTTTAAATCCGTAAATTGGAACAAAAATCCGTCGATCCATTTTGCACCCTCAAAATCCGTTAAAATGGATAAAATCCGTAAAAACGGTAACTCTGTAATATGCTCATAAACACTTTGTAGCAGAGTAAAAGAGCTAAAAACATGGTCAACAAATAGTTAAATACATACAAATACATATTAAAAGTGAGAATTGTAGGAATGGATACTAACTAAGTTGATTAAAATTAAATTGATTTGATTCAATTCAGTTATATAAATTTATTTACAAAGGAGGACAATGATCATCGTAGTGAGAAACGCGCCCAATGCAACTTGTTGGGGAGGAGCGTGGGAGAGAATGTGTCGTATTTGATTGATAGCGGTCCGGAAGTAGAGAGGGAACATCCCAAGATACAGACAGCTTTGACAACAATACCCATAGTCCTATGTGCGACCTACAATTAAGTAAATATGGTACAACAATCCAAAAGGGACTTGTAAAATATACTTAAGCTGTCAGGAAATTGTTAGTGCCAGGATAGTAAAATCGGGGTTCCACTGGATTAAAATATTAACTACCGGAAGCAACAAAAACAGATAAGGCAAATTTAGGGCTGTGCAAACCTTGATTTTTTTTCGAACCGAACCTTACGAAAAATCTCGAACTCGAACCGAACCGAACCTTAAAAAAGATGATTTTTGTTGCCATTTCATGAAAAATGGTTTAATAGGCCTAGGCCTATAATGTAGGCCTAGATCAGGTTGAGGTTCCTCATCCTGAACGTTGTAAGAAGGACCTGCAAGGCCTAGGCCCATATGGATGCCTAGAGCTGCCACGCATTGTAGGCCTACGCACCACTACGCATAGGCGCAGGGCTAGGCCTAGCCTAGGCTAGGGCCTAGGATCTTGTTTGTCTTCACTCGATGCGATAATAGGCCTAGGCCTAGAGTGTGATCCTTATCTGGTTCGCTAGAGGAACTAGTCGTAGGGCTACGCGTACTAGGAAAAGGGATAGATTCTCTTATAAACGGATTAAACTCATTAATAGTAGGCCTAGGCCTAGATGCCGTCAGCTGGACTGAGCTTCCATTTCTTACAAATTGTCATCTTCCACTTCTTCGGCAGCCAGATTTATGAAATAACTGCGAAGGCTTGTCGTTCCAATACATTTGCAACGCTTCATTTTAGGTTATTATATATTACGCGTCACGTTTATTAAACAAAAGCATACAATTTACGTCAAATCATTCATTGAAGACGTAAAATGAAATGGGCTTAGTCTAGTACATAATAATGCCGTCGGCTTGGCATTGGCGTTTCGGCATGCAATATATATCGTAATATCGAATTTACTCTCGAAAGATGTCAGTTTAAACCAGTGTGACCAACATTCCAATTTTTATTTCCGAATGGCGGGAGGTTCGAGTTCGGTTCGATTTTCGAACCGGTTCGCACAGCCCTACAAATCATGATACGATTGCATAAATGATGTGAGTAATACAAATTAATGCCGTAACATTAACAATAACACTAAACAGCGTTCTAATGTGTATCGTAGGAACACTGTTTTCAGGTTTGAATACAAACATTCCATTATTAACACTAAATGGCACAGTTTGCTTTTGGCATACAAATGTAGGTATATCAAAAACTTAAATAGTACTGTGCAGTATCATAACATCTTAATCAGTACAATCACAATCGTTACATTACAACATATTTGAACACCACATTGATTTCGTGACTTACCAGCCGTAAGGTATTGTCTTTAAACACCGACATGCAATTTCGTGACTTACTGGCCATAGAGTGTACGTAGTTTATAAAGTTATTTAACATGGATTTCGTGACTTACCGCAGCGGTAATATCTAGTTACCGACAGATAAGACTAGTTGCCGTTGCTGAGCGGCAAGTGCCTCGTGACGTAGATCTTGAGTTGGCCGTGGTTGAGCTGGTAGAAGCGGATCCCTCGCTGGGTCAGCCGGCGCTCCACGGCCGGCTTGATCTTCGGCCGGCCGCCCACGCTGTGGTTGCCTCCCCCCGTTATCAGGAACAGCTGTCGGCTACCCTTGCCCGTGTCAATCAGCCCCGAGATGTGGTAGTCGATGAAGATGTCCAATGCCTGGGTTCGACAGATAAGTTCATTGATAGATAAGTGGGAAGAACAGAATACAAAAGGCCAGTAATTACTGCCAGCGCACAACAGTTCTGGTGTGCGATAGGGAAATACTCGTTCATTGAAAAATGGCACTATACAAAATCTATTTAATGAATATTGAATAGCAATTGTTACTTATGTGGCAGATACCCAGACTATGAATAAATAAATTTGTATTTAGAGTCTACCCACTCAGTCATATAGGTAATTGATTTTCAGTGGGGGACCAAGCCAACCCTGTATGGAAGATCGAGACGAAATCTAGACACAGACCACCGAGATAAGGATGATCAGCAATGGGCCAATGGCTGATGGATGATAATGACTGATGAAAATGAGATATACTGTATTTCTGTAAATCTAAATAGTAGAGGCCCAAAGTACATAAATAAAAAATAAAAAAATACCGTAGTGGGTTGTGGCTCATATTCCACCACAAATTTAAAAAGTCACACTTTCATTTTTCAACCTTCCAAAAGTGGGGATGGGCATCTTATGTAAGAGAATATGTTTCCTTTCTGAAGGACGGGTAGTCACAAGAACACTACCCTGTGGGTTTGTCAGAAGTAAGAACTATAGGTACCGAAATTAGCCACTGAGCGCACCACTGAAAAAAGAAAATCCACAAAGAGCTCTGGGTGCCCCCGGGGTTTGGGCATTAATAATTGTAAGACAGAATGAAAGTTGAAGTTTGTATTACTTTAAATCGGGCAGAAGTAGATTTAAAATGGTACAATTTCATGTTAAAAGGATACGCATGGGATTATTAGAGGTAGGCTCTTACTATAGGACTCAGGGCTGCCATTTTAACGGATTTTATCCGTTTTTACAGATATAGGGAACTAGCCTTCATTCCAGAAATCGAATATGTTAAAGATAACATCTAAAAAAAAATAACATAAAAGTTTTTTTTTGTCTAAGGTTAATACTTTTCTCAATATTTAACGCTGAAATTTGAATCTGGCTTCCCGCCAAAAGACAACACGAAAAGTAGTGTGACGTCAGACTGCTGACCGCAGCCTAGCGCAGACCCAAAGGCGCACCGCTATCTAGATATAAATGGTAGATATTCTACCATCCAGTCGGCGGTGGGTCAAACACATCCTAGCAGACAGTTGCCGTCACTGCGCCCGCTGTCATTCCTGCTATCGTTTCTCAATGATCCTTTTGATTGAATTTAAAAGAAATGGCGCTTTATAAAAGGTGTAAGGTACCGATGTGTTTAAACACCACTCTAGAAACACCGGAGAAAGTATTTATATATGTGCTAAAAAAAACTAAACAGGTGAAAATAATGGTTAGACGCAACAAGACGAGAATATGTCAAGGAGTCGTAGGGCCTCTAGCCTACCGCTGCAAATTCACTTTACCGTTGTGAATACCACTTTCATGTAAGTAAATGATATTAATTGGTCTACCTAGTACTTTTTTATTTCGCAGGTTAGTTTCCTATGAGCTTCTAATTTACCTCGGGATTATTATAAGCCTAGGACCTATACGTAACTCATTTTCTCGCGGGGAAATATATAAAAAAAAATGAATTTGTGACATTCTCCCATGCGAGAAAACGCCTCTTACGTTTAGGCCCTAGACTTATAATCCCAAGGCAAATTTTGCTGCGAGAATATTTGGCCGGAGCCTATAACAGAAGCTTATAGGAAATTCACTTGTGAATTAAAAAGCTAGTAGACCAATAATATTTACATTGCATCAAAGTGGTCTTCACAACAGTAGAGTGAATTTGTAGAGGGGGCGTCCTCTTCAAAACATTCTCGTGCTGCAGCTTTGAACAATTCTTTTTGCCTTGTTTGTCGTTTGGTTCTTTTGGCACGTGTATAAAATGATCTTCTCCGGTGTTTCTACAGTGGTAGCCTTTGCCCTCTTGGTAGACCTAGGCCCTTAGGACCTAGGGCCGAGGTAGGCCTATCACTACGCCCAGGTCTAGGCGCATATTTAAATATAAAATCTAAAGTCCTACCAAACATCAATGATATAAATGATATCATCATCATCAACCTAAAAAAACTTGGCTAAGGATACAGGAAATGCCTCGGCCTAGCCCTACCTAGGCTAGGCTGTGTCTAGGGCATCCAAATGGACATTTTATAGAATTGGTTTACCTAACCTAGGGCAAGGACACAGCCTAGGGCGTAGGGCCTAGCCTAGCGCAGCCTTGAATGAATGTACCATAGAGAAATAACCAGTGGCTCTTTCCCACCAATGAGAAATAAATCGCTTTCTAGTCAAGGTCGGGTAGACGCACTGTCAAAATCACATGGTCGTCATCTTTGTCATCGTTCGTGTTGTTGTCAAAATAGTCCGATTATTGATGAGCACGGTCCACTGGATTGCCTCTAGGCTTCGCTGCCGCGCACGGCCGCTCGTCGAGCTTTTGTTGTTGTTGTTGTAGTATTTATACAAACTACAACGATGAGCATGCTGCAAGCTACGTAACGCAGTTGAACCAAGAACGAGCGTTTGCGCGGGGGTTCAAAACCCTATAACTTTGTACCCCCGTAGTAACCACGGATGATTTTTTAAAAAAAATCTTTCATTTGTGAAGTTTATTTAACTGTGTTCTATAAATAATAAAAAATGAAAAACGTGAATTTGAGACCAAGGCTAGTTCCCTATTTAGGGTGCAAAACGAATCAACGGATCTTATTCTCTTCTTCTCTTATGCCCACATTGACATATCTATGTCATCATGTGTCTTGACAACCAGTAAAGATAAGACTCCTGTTCCCTCCTGTCCATACCCCCTGGCATTTCCCCATAGTGTCCTTTCAATGTAGCGCATCTAAATAGATGTCTGTCCTGTGTTCCATCACCACAGAGTTTACACATGCTGCTCTCCATCACACCTATTCTATGTAAGTGCTTTGCTAGCAAGTCATGGCCGCTATCTAGTCTAAACTGTGCTGTTGTAGTTCTTCTCCTATAATGGTTTGTCCTATCATTTCCTCCTTTCCTTGTATTAACTAGCTCACTCCACATTTTATTCTTGCCTTTCTCCTTCCATGCTTTCTTTACCTCCGAGTTGCTGGCTGATTTCAGATGTGATTTAGCTGATCTGTATGAAATGTTGTTTATGAATTGCTTGGTTTTACTTCCCATTTTAGCGAGGAAATCAGCCTTCTCGTTTCCGTTTATGCCGCAGTGTGCCGGTATCCACTGAAGCATTACTGTGTTACCTGCATTCATCAACCTCAGGATTCTCATCTTGCAGTTTCTTATTTCTGCTTCTGTTTCTTCTCTACTCACTATAGCCTGGATAGATGCTCTTGAGTCTGTTAGTATCACCACCAATCTTCTTAAACGCTTTGCTTATTGCTCTCATCTCCCCATCAAAGTTACTCTATTCTTATTTATGGATATTTTGTTAATAACGTTTTCTATGCTTATTATTTACGTATATTTGAATCTGCGCGGGCTAATTTCGATTGAAAACATTGAAGGCGATAATTGATTCGACTTTCAATAGGGGGCGGAGCCGTGTCCCAGACGTAGTAGGAACTGCTACTATGGAGTAACAGCGAAGCAGAGTTGCTTTTTGTGAGGATGCAAGTTACATAGAACAGCCAAGAACAAACAATGAAGAGTGGAGCCTAAAAACTTGTTTTCTTTCGTTTTTGTTTATAAAGTTTGGATTATGTGATCTTAAACGTGAAAAATAGAATATGTATATTATGATTAAAATGGTATTAACAAGTTCTGCAATGTTATTATTGTACATAACACAGGGCCTAGGCTAGGCCTAGGTCAAAATTGTGATGCAACCTTCATAGGGCCTAGGCCTAGAACTAAGAATATTTTAACCATGTCAGAAAATATGATTTTAATGTTTAATCAAAACAAATTTTCTGTAAATAAATAACATTTTACATTTTTATGCAATCATAATTAAAGCAACCACGGGCGTTTCTGGCTCATTTATTCTCGTCTGTGCATAGGCCCTTGGCAACCTTTAGGTTATAATGGTAACAAATATAAACATCACATTTAGCCATTTGTATAGTTTGATCAATGAAATTATTGTTTTTAGACTTTTCATGGATATTTAACGTCCTCCAACAGGATTTGAAAAAAATGGCAGTGGCAGCCCTGCTAGGCCTATAGGTAGAGGTAATGAGAAATGGTGATTAAAAAACACAAATTTCGCGTTTTTTGCGATTTCAAAAAAATTGTCAAAAGCATTACTAAAAATAAAAATAACAGAAAAAAAATAGTATGCACTGTTATTATGGTGGACTATTTTTGCGGCATCCGTGATATGCGCCGTTATTTTGGAGGTCTATTTCCGTGAAGCCCGTGACGTCACTTTACCGCCTACCGCACGCGTAATATTCGGTCTGGGCCGGCACCTCCACCATTGTTTCACATTTTGCACACTAAAAGGTTCAATTTCGCGATTTAATTTGCGTTTTGACCAGTTTGATACAATTTTGTTCGTTATTTCGCGAAATTCACGTTTTCAAAATGTGTTTTATCCATCTCTAAATGATGTAATTCGTCGACAATATTACATTTTAGGCAATAAAAAGGACATTTAAAAAAATTCGCAAATTTTGTTATCCCCATTTTTCACTACCTCTACCTATAGGTAAGTTTTCTTTGAGCATACTATTGTTATTAGTTTGAGAAGTGAATAATCTGGTTGTGTTTACGTCTAGGCTAGGCCTATCTCAAGTGACATTTTCTCTAAGCAAACATAAACAAATTACAACAAACAAAATCATTGCATTCCTTACGACCTCGACCAACTACAACTAGATCGATCAGCAGCGAAAACGTAGGAATCAAATCTGGCTCAAGTTTTATAATTGGGGCCTACTAAAAGTATAAAATATGAGATGTCCTGTGTTGGCTACTTAGTCCAGCACAGGACACACAATAAATTTCTTGATGTTTTTACATGATTTTCAATATCCATTGTGCAACTAGTGCAATTTTGTATTCCCCAAAAGTAAGGGCGCTCTGGCCGGTTGGGGTGCGTGTTGCAAAGAGAGCTCTCGCGCAACTTTTTATCATACCTTTCTTCATTCACACAGCCTTACTCATATTTATTTTCTTCTTTCACTATTTTCGTCTCCATACTTGCCGGCCCTCTCTGCAACGAGCACTCCTCCGTTTCCACCCAGTTTAACCCATCCTATCCAACATCCTCACTCCTTCCCATTTACCCCCCTCGTCTTCCCTTACGTTCCTCCCATTGGAAAGAAGAAAACATGGTGGTAATCCACAATTATGGAAAAAGAAAATTTGGAAGATCCCCATACAATTGACATGGGCACTGATAACTCTACTGTTGAGTGCCCTAAAACAACATTAACTAACTAACTAACTAATAACGACAATTTAAAAATGTACAAATAACATGAGAAAGGATGGGTGATTGAACAAATCTTCACATAATTTGTCCTGGATTTGTGTACTCACGGCGCTAGTTGTATGAACGCTCGGTGCCAACCACACTTCTTTAATAATCCCAATATTACAAAGTTTTGTTCAAAGAGTTAGTTAACAGAACCACATGGTTGTACCCACCTGCAAAGCCTCCACCACATACAGGTAATGCAGGTCCAGCGTTGTTGAGGCGAAGTTCATGGAGTGGGCGATGAGCAGGGTGGAGGCAGCGAGGGCGTTCGCCTTGTCAATGTCCTGTTTGTATAGTTGACCCTGGAACAGTTGACATCAGAGTTTAAGTATTGTGCATATGCATTTATTTATTTACTATTAAGTCTTTATTTTATTATTTTATCCCTAATTTTGCATGCATATTGCCATCATTGGTAAGTCACTTCACACTCCAATCATTATATCATTCACTTTCACACAGGCAGATAAGATAATACTATCTACTAATAGCTCATGCAACCTAACCAAGTTAACCTACCACACAGGCATAGTACGAGGCCACGGACGGCTGTCCGTTTCTCATTGCAGCATTGGATTGTTGATAGCACGCATTACGAAGTTGGTACTGTCTGTTGGCCTCTTCGCGGTACAACTTTGCTTGTTGAAGGGCCTGGTCGCGGGAACTCGTTTGGGCCTCGACCCTCTTCTCGTACGCAGAAGACGAGCGTTCCTTTTCAACCTCGCGTTGCTGAAAACACCCAAGAATCCAAGATATAAACTCGCTCCGTCAGCTGTTTCCCGCCTTTAGCTTAAATAAAAAATAAATTAATACATTACTAATTAGAGTTAAATTGATGAAATTTAATTTAATTCATTTTCAGTGGGAGACATAAAATTTAAAGCAACACAATCATGTAGGCGCCGACACCATCTACGAGCGAACAATGACCAACTTAAGACCGGCGTATTTAAGTAGGAAACACCGATCAATCAAGCAGAGCACGATTCCACCCGAGGTGGGCAGTGCCAGAATCAACAAGGCTAATTAAGACCAACCTTTACACATTCCTAAGCAAAGAACTGATAACGAACCCTGGACTTCTGCATTGGAAGCAGAGCCTCTAACCACCAGACCAACCTTCCTACCTTAATGCTCTCCAGCTTGGCCTTCTCAATGAGTTGCTTCTCGTACTGTATCAGCGCCTCTGGAGACAGAACGTTACGCACGGCTTCTTCCGGCTCCCCTGTGGACGCCTCCAGAACCTCCAATGTCTCCTAAAACCATTACACACACATTTGTGACAAATAAAAGTGACAGACATTGGTAAACAAATGTGGTGGATCATGGCATAACAATGACTACGTTTATTATTGTGAGCTGGGCCTGATGTGCAATTAATTCAGTTGATAAACACTCCAGCTCAAACATACATATTTGTGTTTGGTTTGATTCTGAACTAGTGCGCTTAAAACTATCTGGAAAGTAGTTTTGGGAATAAATCAACAAAGGAGGAACATTGCCACCTCCACATGACCAACAACGCCGAGATCACGCTACCTGGAAGGAGTTCCCGTGCGCTGCGTACACGTCCAGCAGCATCTCCGGGAATAAATCAACAAAGGAGGAACATTGCCACCTGCACATGACCAACACGCTACCTGGAAGGAGTTGCCGTGCGCTGCGTACACGTCCAGCAGCATCTCCGGGTCCACGGTGGGGAATAGTTCCACCAGCTTCTGCTTGGAGAGCCGCGTGGCCATGTCGTCTTGCGTCTCGGCGCCACGAGAGTCCGTCTTGTATAGCTCGAGAGCGAGCTCCATGTCCATGATCTGACAGAAGTCTGGCGGGGGCATCTGCTCGGCCTGAACGCGACGAGCATACTCCTCGTCTGCAAGCACATTACCTTGCGTTTATAACTGATTCAACATGTTCATTGACCATAGATTAATATATAGGCCTACACGTATGAATTTAGTTAAGCAAACACCACCATGTTTTAAAACAAATTACCGTATTGTGAGGAATATAAGCTGACCCCCTAACTTTTCTTGTTGTAATATAAATAAAAACAATGCATTTGCATATGCATACATAAGCTTGTAAGGGACTTTCACACATATATAATGAAAAAAAAAGGTAGGCTTACGTTCAGGACCATACGGTAATAACACTACTCTAGTAGGAAGTGACTACAAAATAACAAATTTAATTTACATACTATTTGAAGAAACAAGAGAATGTAGATAGCGCGCGCGTTCGTCAATATGGCCACTCGTTCGGGGGTAGTCTAGCTTACAGCATAGGCGCAATACATGTATAAACGTTGAAAACACAAGTGTTTAAACTAAGGATGCCCATCGACATCGATTAATCGATTAATAATCGATGTCGAAGCAAATTTTCGACATCGATTTTTTATTTAAAACATCAAATCGATTTTTATGATATAGATATTTTGTATTTTTTGCCAAATCCAAAAATTGCCAATTTCAAGTATAAATATCAAAATAATATAAAGCGCATAAAAAAATAAAATCCCCCCAAAAACGGTCTCTTAATTTTGTCCCCATCATTTTTCACAACTTTTTCATCGCGAGTTTTCAATGACAGCGCGCGCACACTGACGTGTCTATTGTCGCCTCGCCTGCACTGGCCGGCCGGCCGGCTGGCTACGCCCCGCCCCCTCCCCGCATCGAGCTCTCACTGCCTGCACTCGGGGTCAGCGACCTTGCCGCCAAGATTGAGGTTGGTCAAGGGATGTGCGACTGCGAGGGTGGTACATCCAGTCATCGACGTTGTTTCACTTGTGTTACGTGTTCTCTTCAGTCGGTTGTAATATCCATTGCAATCTGCAGTTATCTTTTAACAAATTCTTATTATAATGTTGGATATTTTTCGTTTTTTGTGTGGTGATTTTTAATACAGACTTCTTGTTACAGAACAGTTATTTATTGTTCGTTTTATTTTATAATATTTATTTTTATATTTTCGTAATAAAAACAAGTCTTATGTAAAATAAATTGAAATGATTTTGTTCCTAACATCATTGATTAAAGAAGGCTATAACATGTAGGCCTACTTCACTTGTTATCTTGTCGACCTTGAGTGCCTCTGAATTTCCGTCCGTCAGTACTAATAGCCTGCTACACAGTACACACCATATCAGCTGTTGCCTGCACGCACGTGTGAGAGGTGCTGATAAAACTTGTCTGCAGCAAGGGAGAGAGAGATAGTCGCGTAGTATTTGCCTCACTCCATGCAGCCCAGCGGCCGAGTTGTGCCAGATCAGCTATTGCGTAGGAGCGGGCGGGGTGAGGGGGGGGGGAGAACTCGCCGGCCGGCCTGCATCACGGACTAGTGTTGACACTATACATACCTACTGCTCCGTTTTTTATGTAACTTCTCACGCGTATTATTTCGTACTGAACGAACCCAGGACTAATATTTCAGCTACAAAGGCGAATTTTGGAATTTCGATGTCGATTTTTTTGGTTTCGATGTCGATGTAAGAAAAATTTCGACATCGCGATTTGACATCAATTTTTTTGATTCGATGTCGATGTTGGCATTTAACATCGATGGGCAACCTTAGTTTAAACGCATATTAAAAATGGTTTAACGTCGAGCAATTATGGATAATATTGGAGAAGGATCGCGGACATTTATTGAAGGAGAAGTAGGTAGTTTTTAATGCAAACCACAATATCATCTTTGTATTTGCACAGGCAATGATGACAAAACTATGAATGAGTGGCCTACCTGCAGTGATGTGACAGGCTGTTGGTCAGCTGTACGAATGCATATAGGGTCTACGGTCAGTTGTTTCTTTAAGACTTTCGAAAAATGCCTTGACAAACTATTTCACATTGTGATAATTAAGATGCCATTTGTGTTGTATATGTTCATGAAGTGCTGATAAAATACTCACGCTAGGCCTAGCAGTGCTGAATGGCTGAACATGATATATGGCTAGGGAAACATTACACATGGACCTTCTTTCTGTTTTGTTCGTTACTTTCATTCTATGTTACGTTCCAAATTAATCCTCAATTACAATAAATCCACTCAGCACGTGACACGGTCGTTGGTGGCACAAGGTGAACCTTGCCCTTGTGATTCTCTTCATATAGCACTTTCCACTCTTTAATTATCACTTTATTTATTATCACTACTCATTGGAAGCTTGATCAATAATTGTAAAATGAGAATTTTAACATGCAATAAAGAACAATACAATACAATCAATACATACAATAAAAAAAAGACATAGAATTGCGTCCGCGACGAGTCCAAATGTAATGAAATCATTTACAGAAAAAACATATGTCTAAATAGAACTGTAAAAAAACGACCAAACGTAGATTTGAACTGCCGTCCTTTTGAATAGAACTCGCGCGCTACCACTATGCCACAATGCACAGTGATTTCGGATCTATAGGTAGTATTGTCAATGATGTACGACGAATAGTGCATAATTATTTGTACGGCTGACCTTACGGTTGATTATAGGCCTACACTCCGTAGTAAAAATTCACAACCAGTAAAAGCTCTTCGCAAAGCCATTTAAATTCACTTAGATACTTTTGTTGCACAAGTCTTGTAGCCGTGGAGGCCCATCAAAGTGTCCATCCCATGCCACTTATTATAACAAGTGAAGGCCTAAATTATAAATAGATGTAGGTACCGAGTAGGACTACTGGGCCAAATATTTAGAACTGCCATAATTATTTTATATTGGAGTATTTGAATTTTATGTAGGATATTCCTAGTTTGACAGTGTCAGGACTCCGACTAGACACACCAAGTAAGTCTATCAAAAAGTTCTTTAACACAAAAATTGTAAACGTTTTAATGCTATCCACCTTTAAACGTTATGTGCATATTATAAAATTGCCAGAAAGATATAACTCGCCGGAAGTATAAGCTTATTACTCAGCAGAACAATGTTGTTCAGGTACACCTCAATCCGAGACTACGAAAATGCAGACTGAAGACACATGGGTTTAGTGATTGGTTTCCCAATTAACAGCACCCTTCCCACTCATTCTTCATTTTGTAATCATTCGGAAATAAATGAAAGTATATATTATCTGTTTTCTTTGATGAGCACTGTGGCTCCTAACATTATTTATTTGTGTTAGGAAGGAAATATTTTAGAAACCCTTACCTCTTGCATGATATTCCGCGATTCCTATGCTATCGGTACCCACGAAATGATAGTTTGCGGTTCGACCTCTTGGCTGCGCTAGTGTTCCTTGTTTTCTCGAATCATTGCAATTTAAAAACAAGTACCGGTAACAAGTAACAGATTTTGTCCAAACAACAATATTAATTTATCTTCTTACCCTTCCAAATATTCAAGTTGTTAAGAAAAAAAGGCTTTGTTTAGCAAGATATTTATTAATGTTACTTTGGATTTGCCAAGTGTGATGACTTTTACGTTATTGGGAAGATTATTAAAACTAGTTTAGTTGTGAAATATATAGAATGTATTTGAGATAGTTTACAATGGTGTTCTTGGTGAATGTTGTTTTTTGTCTTGTTTTATATAAAAATAAAAATATATAAATAAATAAATATATATATATATCTTGACCCCTTTTCCAAATATATTATTAAAAAAAAGCTAACTCGGCAGCAAAAGAAGCAAGCACATATTGCTCCCCACCTTTTCATTCGCAATTAGAACCGTTTCTATCGTTGGAGCAAGAAGCGCTTTACAGAAAGTAGCCACAGAAAACCTACGCATAATACGAGGGTGAGGTGGGTGGGAACCTACCTTTGATCATGTCTTCAAAGTACTTCTCCTGCATGTCGAACTGTCTCTGCTGCGACTCCATCATGACGCTGTGAATCTGTCTGGCTAGTGACAATGGCAGCTCCACCGTGGGGGTTACTCCCTCGGGATAGGGGTAGGTTAGCTCCCCAAACCGGGACTGCAGCTGCGCGAGTAGTTCGGCGTCCAGCGTCAAAGGAACCGTCCCCTCTTCTTCTTCGTCCTGCTCCTCGTCCCTGGACCAATCAGAAGAGTCCGCGGTGTCTTGCCCAGACAGTTCGGGGCTCCTCGCGACGCTAGGCTGACCGTGGCGGATCTTCTTCAGTCGGAGAGTCTCTTCGGAGTACGAACTATCGCACAGGTCGATGTTCTTTTCCATTTCCTTCTTTAGTCGTAGGGACAGTTCGGAAGTTTGTTTCTTGTTGCCCTTCTTGGAGGGGGATTGTGTTTCAGATGCCTTGTCGCTAGAACCGCCGTCCGCTTCTATCTCAAGTGGTGGGGGACCGCCAGGTTCGCAAGTTTCAAACCCACGCGTGATGGAGTTGCTCATTTCCGCCTCGCCCGTTCTCCTCATGTCGCGCATGTCCAACTCTTCCAGTAGCTGTTGCGTCACTTGCAGGTCATCAGTGTTGTGAAATCTAATCTCCAAGCTTTCAGAAGGCTCGAACGCATGGCCTGATTCAAGCAACAGGTCGACGGTCCAATTCATTTCGCATTGACACTTTTCGAAGAGCTCCTTTAAAAGATCACGGTCTATTTTCGGAAACATGTTGACCAACAGCTCAAAGTCAGGTTGTTCCGAGTCTAAATCTTCGGGTGCCGTCATCGAGCCTTTGTCTAGTGTCGATATTGTCGGAACCGATCGCAGAGTATCGCTATTTTTCCCAACGTTAATACTGCGACTGCAACCGGAAAGGTATTGAACGTTCTCTGCAACGCATTCTTGTTCTATGAGGGAGAAGTCGGTGTATGTTGTGTTAGTTTCTGAATCTTTGGTCGGAATCCTGGGAGGTGTGTCGAGAGTAAACTGAGAAGTAGCTGGGACTTGTTCGTCTTGTAATAGATTAGAGGGACTCATCTTTGACCAGGCGTTCGTGTATTGGTAATCTTGACTGCCGAGCCTGCCGCTGATACTATCCACGAGCTGTGAAGTCTCGTCATTTGTAGGTTCGGTTAGATCAGAGTTTGGGCTGGCAACATCCAAATCAACTGTTGCATTGTCCGTGAGAGAAACTGTCTGCAGGCTGGCAACGGTCTTGTCACTGAAATCGTTAGGTGGTTCTTTAGCAGCGCTCAGAATTTCTGCATCTAGGAGGGAGAAGTCAGTCTGGAAAGAATCCAATGAATGCAATACGCTGCCCAGCGAAGAAACTGTGCAATTATCAAGCTGTTTTGATTCTCCATCGGAAGTACGGACAGCGGGTACTGAATCCTCGTCACTCGGCTCGTTAAGTATAGCGGTGTTATCTTTAATGCTTCTTTCAACTGATAGCAGCCAGTCAAGATCATCATCTATTAATGGTTTGTCCATGGTTTGAACCAATGTTTCACAGCTGATGGTAACTGTCTGTGAAGATACTTGTAAAATAGAATCTTCTTCAACTGCTAAATTTTTGTCACTTGGCTCGTTGCTTGCTACGGTCTGATCTATTATGTCCTGTTCAAATGATTGATCTTCTAAATGGTTATCTTCCTCTTCAAGTAACAACTCATTAGTTGCTTGAACCAATGTGTCACAGCTAGTATCTGCACAAGTTGTAGAAGATATGTCAATCACAGCAGCAGTGCCAACTGTTGGTGAAGATTGTTGTGCAGTGTTACCATCTTCTGCAGAATGGGCCCAAGAATTATTGAGCTGCCACTTGGTGCTGTGAATGTCGTCCGCTTGACTTTGGTTCGGCAAGTCGTCGGCAAGTTCCACAGAGTTGTTTTCGATGTTTGTGGGCGGAAGTTCGTTATCATCTGTTTTACTTTGTGATTCAGCTGATTCCGAGGAAGGCTTCATCTTTGTAAAGAACCAAGAGAACAAATCCAGCTTTGTCGACAGTTTTTCAGGAGGGACCACCTTTGCTTCGTCAGTTTGACTCAAGTCGTTGGACTTGGTGTTAAGACTTTCGTTACCGATATGAGTCGATAAGCGATTAAGCTCAGAAATATTTGGTTCCGGACTTCCGGAAGGGGTTTGAAACTCGCCTTCAGCGTTATCCCGATCGTCCACTGTGTTCGGATCAGGTAAAGCATCAACAAATGATTGGCTACCTTGCATCAAGAGGTCATCAACACCAACCTTGGTATCTTTTAGCGTCTCCGTTTCAGTTACACCCACTACAAGTTTTCCCCGACCTCGCCCTCTCTTGGAAGATCCCTCGCTCTTTGAGAGTGCACCCGGTGATTGTATCGAATCACCCTGAGCTAAATCTCCATCCAAGTCGTCGACAGAATCCTCGGCTAGCACACACTCCACGACTTTGTTGATCACGTCTTCAGTCGTCTTATCAAAATCATCGTGAACCCGCTGATACGTCAGGGAATCGTCAGGACCCACTAGAACGTACTCTAAACACGTATTAATGCTAACGTCCTCGATCACTTGCTCCTCAGTTCTCGTCGTAGTATTACCGGCATCAATTCCCCCCAGATCGTCAAACTTTATATCTGTTTCCGGCTCCAGCTCACTGAACGGGAGTTTGAACGCGTGGTCAAACGCATCGCCAAGAACTTTCTCGAATGATTCCATCTCCTCGGCCGTCTCGAGTATTCCGTCTTCTACAACGAGTGAAGCTCCTTCCGCGTCCCCTGACATCTCCTTGGACGGGGCGCAATCAACGTCGTGTATCAGCCCCTTGTTCGTACACAGATCTGGACCAGTAGTTTCTGAGGCTGCACTCGGTGAGTCGGGACCGATATTGCAATTCATGAGAACGTCGTCCAGGCTCTCGATCAGCTGCCACCCGACGCTATCCTGCGCGCCCAGCAAGCCGTGCAGACTCTCAGATTCCGCCAACAGGTCCCCGACCGAAGCCCTCTCTGCGGTTTCTTCTTTCACAACAGGGGCGAGTGACTCAACAGCAGCAACCTAGAGGAAGTAAACAAATTGTTTTACTTTATACTTCCACAGAAATGAATAGTTTGGTCTAATCACTCTTTACCCTTTCAAGTCAAATTCTTACATTTACTATTTAGAAGGCAGTGGAACAGTTTACTATTGTAAATATATTGAAAGACTTGCATTAGTGGGCAACAAATAAAATTATTAAAATAAAAAATAAATAAAAGCATACAGGGTTGGCTTGGTTGCTTTGGTTAACTGTCCCCCACTGAAAATCAGTTATATGACTGAGTGGGTAGACTCTTAATAAATTTATTTATTACTAGGAAGCTTCGCAAAGGCTTTTTCAGGCGCGTTGTTGGATGAGCGTATTTTTTTTAAACGACAAAAAAGCGTAAAATTGTGATTTTCATGAGAAATTATTTTTCAATTGCGCTCAAATTTCAAACAAATATTAATTCATAAAATTAAGGTTCTGTGAAAAAATCATTACAATCAGATAAAGCATGAAGGTGTTATAAGTCGAAGAAATGTTTTAAAAATAAAATAAAAAATCGTAAAATTGCGATTTTCATGAGAAATAATTTTTTATTGCGCTAAAAAAAGTGGCAGTTCAAAGTTCAGAGATTTCGAAAGCCTCCAGAAAATTTCATCGCAATTGGAGTATCGGTTTAGCCGGAATCGTGTTAACACAAAAAAAATATTTTTCGAAATGGAATCTTTGCTACGCTCATCCAATTATTATAATCTTAAAAGATGTTTTTTTTTTAATTTTACCCAAAGTGTGCATGAACACACAAGACGGCTGACAGCCGACATACAACCAAAGAGTAGCAGTGTTCAAGTACAGAGACACACATAGAAATTAAGTAGGCCTACTAGGCTACTGGTACCAGCGTTGTTCTTTAACCCACCTTAGTAAATATTGGAGTCTGAGTCTGAGTTAACGGTTTCAGACTGGAGAACAGGTCCGTAGATTGCTCGCCAATCGTCTCACTCTTCCCAGCAACCGGCAACACGTGGATTACATCTACGTTTCCCCCATTTCTCTTGGAGGGCTTCACAACCAACTTCTCCACGTCTGCCAAGGACAACGGAGTCGCGTAGCCGGTGGGGACGGGGTTGGAGCACTGTAGGGGAGGGTTACAGCCGGGGCCGTACATCAGCCTCAGGCGGCTCAGGAACTCAGCCGAACTCACTTTCTCGTATCTGTTGGGGAGGAAAACATATCTCACTAAATTAATGCCATTCAATTTGTCATTCCAAATGCAAATTACAATAATGCAAGAGGAAATGTGTACATACATTAGGGCATTCAATTATCGACATCACACGAAAAATTTCGATAGATATCAATACATCAAAATGTAATTGTATTTTTTTTTTTTCAAAAATCAAAAAATTATTAAAAGAGTGGGTCTATTTTTCATAATTTGTGGCCAAATAGGGTTGATTATCACCATAAACCTATTCACACACCTATCTCACAATCCCGATTTATGACCTGGCACCTGGCCACTAAATGCACCAGCCAGGTTAATTTAATTTAGACTACCTACCCGGCACCTCCATCGAAATTACGAAATTTAGCATTTTTTGTGTAAATTTTGATATTTCGATATGAAATCAAATATCGATATCGAAAATATTTCCACTTATTGATATCGTATCGAAATATCGATTTTTTTGCCTTCCCCTAACATACAGTATAAAACAAAACAAACCAATTGTAATTGAGCAATGTTTTAAAGTAAGTCAACTTGCTGACATTTCTATTATTAACCAAGAACATAGCTCACACACCAAGAAATAAAATATTCTGTGTAGTATTTTACTATATAACTAGTGATGACGACAATTAATCGTTAACGGGTTAAGAACCGGTTAATTTTTGTAACCGGTTATGTGAACAATAACCGAATAGCCTAATTTATTGGCGATGTAATGGGAAATTTCTTTCGTTGTATTTACCGCGTGCGAGATAAAGAGAACCGACCTTGCCCTGTCGTCGAAATCTGAAGCTTCCAAACAACCAATCAACCCACAACCGTTAAAAGTTAAAACATTTGAAATCTCAAGACGCGACTGACTCCCCTTAGCTTTGTATTTAATACATCAATTAAAAGCGGAGTCTTCCCTGAGAGACTAAAATATTCAGTAATCACCCCTATATATAAAAATGGTGATAAGACCGATATAGCGAATTACAGACCCATCTCAATACTACCTACTTTCTCAAAAGTGTTGGAAAGTATCGTAAAAAATCAGCTTGTGGATTTTCTCAAAAAAATAAAATTATAACTGATGCCCAGCATGGTTTTATGGCTGCCAAGTCCACAAATACGGCATTTTTTGACTTTGATAGATATGTACTCAATTCACTAGATGAGGGCAAACACACATTGGGCATTTTCTGTGACCTTTCAAAGGCTTTCGACTGTGTGGATTTTGATATTCTCTTAAATAAACTAAGACTAATAGGTTTTAGTGACATAACGCTAAACTGGTTTGAATCCTACTTAAAAAAGAGAAAACAACAAGTGAAAATTAAGAGTGAAAATGAGAAGGGACACATGGAAAATCACTGCTCCCCATGGCTAGTAAGTCTAGCAGGGGTGCCTCAAGGTTCTATTTTAGGCCCTATTGCATTCCTTCTTTACATAAATGACCTTGAAGCAAATATAAATTCTGACGAAGTAATACTTTATGCAGATGATATAACATCCCTAATTATTGACACATCCCTGTTAGTAGTTGAAAAAAGGCAAACGCAGCAGCATTCAAAATTGACGATTGGTTATCAGCAAACAAACTAGGCTTGAACGGGAAAAAGACCAACTTTATACACTTTAAACTTTAAAAAAGGCCGTTAAGGATAAACTAGTCATTACATGAATGAAACTAATATAAATGAGGTAGACTGCGCAAAGATGCTAGGAGCAAAAATTGATAATTCCCTTAGCTGGAAAGACCATGTGAAGTCGCTATGTGCTCAATTGGCATCTGCATGCTATGCCCTGAAGGTCATTAATAACTCTATTGGCAGAAATACTGCAAAAATTGCGTACCACGCTTATTTTGAAGCTCGCCTTAGATACGCTATCCCCTTGTGGGGAAATTCAACAAATTCACAAGATGCTTTTATATTGCAAAAGAGAGCAATCAGGACCATTGCAGGCCTAAAAAATATGGAATCATGTAGGGAAGCTTTTAAAAATCTTCAAATTATGACTATGCCAAGCTTATACATTTTAGAAATTTTAAAACAAACCATTAAAAGCAGACAGGATTTCACAACGAACACACAAGTTCACGCACACAATACACGACAGAAAGAGCATCTTCATCCGAGCCAATACAACACAAAAAAGGGACAGACATCAATAATAAATATGGGCATAACTTTATTTAATAGACTACCTCCTAACATTAAAAACTTAACAAGCACCGACAAACAGATCTTAGCAATAAAAAAATACCTGATAGAAAACTGTTTCTACACACTAAATGAATACATCACCAATGAAAAAGATGACATGTTTACCTGGTAGATACCAAATATATCACTTTTTATCATTGTTTTATCACTGTTTTATCATTGTTTTATTAATCAAACATCCTTGTTGTGGAAAAGCATTTTATAATGTATGTTTATATAATTATGGTACTTAGTCCGGAGTAGTAAATGCTCATTTATGTAACAGGCTATTTTTAGTTGGTTTATAGTAAACCAAATTGTATTGTATTGTTGTTTTATTTTGCTATATACGTATATGTGTATGTATGTGTTAATGGTATATTGACAAAACCAATGTTACAATGTAACCTACATGGATGCTAATAAAACTGAACTGAACTGAACTGAACTGACATTCAATACTCCTCCCACCAACCCCCATTGTAATCTGGCGCTTCAGATCAAAGAACCAATCAACCGCTCCGAGTATCCCCCCCCCCCCCCCACAACCGATATAATCGAGATAGGTTCCAGAGTGTGTTATTGACTGACATTAGTTTTAGGAACAATAAAACACAGAATGGTACTGATGAGATATGAAGTTTTATTCTGTAAGAACATCAAGATAAGAAAGACCGTTCTGTCTAGCTACGTGCCAGGGGGGGGGGGGGGGATGTTCACGAGCGTCCGACCAGTATGAGTGGTGTCACTGTTTGTGGATCAAGTTACGACCTCTGATTCACATTTATCACCAAAACTTTCTTCCAGCCCGAGATAACTGCTGTGGTTATCTATGGTACTGTAGCCAAATTCCATGCTGTCATTATCAAGACGAGATTACGTGCCAGTTCCTCAAATACATCTTCTATCCCAGCCAAGGTCTTTATTTAATCCAGTCGTCAATTATTTTGTGCCGTGCTGTTCATGAAAATATAAACTGGGCCACATCACTGATATTTATCATGAAGGTCATGTTGCCGGCTAGAGCGTGATTCCCTCAGTTCACAGCTGCATTACGTAAGAAGTGGTGTGGAGGACACCGCAGTTGGCAGCTGGCCAACTGATAGTGCAGTGCAGCATTCTTCACGCCAGAAGCCAATCAACAAATTACACAAGCACGCACCAGTGTTCTCCCCAGAAAAAAATGTTCACTGGGTATTTCATAAACATTGCCGGGTAGAGCCAAAAATTAGTGGGGGTCCGGGGGCTTGCCCCCGGAAAAAATTTGAGATCCTAGATTCGATTTGGTGAGTTTGCCGTTTGCCCGATAGAGAGCGAACAAACAGACAAAAAAAAAAAAAAACACCCAAGCTAAATTTTTCGGGGGGTCAGTGAAATTGAAGTCTTCGCTTCGCTCATCCAATAAAGGTTTTAATATGAGGGTTTTTAGGTTTATAATAACAATTTACAAGTAACAATAGAAACTTGACAACAATCACCAACAATGCACTTAAAAGTAGTATTGCGGAAGATAATCGTATATCGATAATATCGTATATCAATATGATACGATATGCGACGTCATATCGCGATAGTCGTACGATATTATTTTGCCTAAATATCGTGATAAATCTTACCGCGGTCTGCACAACACATTTCTGCTGTTCAACGGAATTCTCCACCCACTTCTCCGCTACGATCCCCGCCCACAGAGCTCTCCCCGCCAGCGCCTAGCCGATGCGCGCGTACCTCCCTCCAACCTCGGTTCTCGATTCACGTAGCGGCAGCGCGCTTCATGGGACTTTAGTCAAGTTGCTCCCGTCGTAGTGACAACATCGATGACGCGACTCGTTATCTTTACACGCTCCGAGTTCTAGCATTAATTATTACGAGATATAAAAAACATGTTTCAAGTAGATTCACTTGAAAATCAACTGAAAATTTTCAATATTGCCGATATTATCACAATATTTTCGATAATATCGTATCACGATAAAAATAAACACGAACGATATTATCGCGATATATTTTCGGAAAAATGGCGATTATCGATATGAATTTATTTATCATAACGCAACCCTACTTAAAAGGCACTTGATAAGTTAATAGATCCCTCGCAAACTAAAAACTTACAAAAAAGCTCATCCATCAACGCGACGGGACTTTAGCGTTTTCCTAGTTAAATTAATAGGAAAGTAATTGATATTAATTTTTGGAATCAATATTTTTTGGTTCGTTGTGGTCATATTGTTCTTGTGTGATACACTAGGTGACTTTGGTACGTGAATAAGAAACTTTTAATTGAAATTTAATTAATGCTTATTTTAATTAACTAGAAAAACGCTTAAGTCCCGCCGCGTTGATGGATGAGCTTTTTTTTAAGTTTTTAGTTTGCGTGGGATATCTTTACTTTTGCAAGTGCTTTGTTTTGCTGCCTACGCATTGTAGGTGATTGTTGTCAAGTTTCTATTGTTCCTTGTCAATTTGTTATTATTTACCGTAAAAATCTTATATTAAAAGCTTTATTTCTATGGATTCTGGCTAACTTTTTCCACTTTTTTTTTTCAAAAGGTACTTCATCACCATAATCTTAATGTCCATGTATAATATGAACGTTGAAACCCCACCCGTTTGGTCAGAATTGGCCCAAATGGCACGAAAATATCGCACAAAAAATCAAAAAACTTATATTAAAAGCTTTATTTCTATGGATTCTGGCTAACTTTTTCAACTTTTTCTTTCAAAAGGTACTACATAACCATAACCTTAATGTCCATGTATAATATGAACGTTGTAGCCCCATCCGCTTGGTCAGAATTGGCCCAAATGGCACGAAAATATTGCACAAAAAATCGAAAAAAATCGTAAAAGTATGATATTCATGAGAAATATTTCTTCGATTGTAGGCCTACCCAAAAACAATACAGCTCTAAGTTCAGAGATTTTGAAGGTCCCCTCCAATTTTTATCAAGATCGGATATGCCGTTTGCCCGGTAGAGAGCGAACAAACAGACAAAATTACAAACAAAAAAACACTCGAGCTAAATTTTTTGGGGGTCAGTGATATTGAAGTCTTTGCTTTGCTCATCCAATTAATTAATCAATAAGTTACTTCGTTTCGGGACTTAAAATTTTGGTTTTATTGGCGTTAATTTATTAAAGTCTGAAAATTTTATGACAATCTAGCGAGTTCTACGTATAAATAATTATATATAGGAGGTAGGGGAAATGACAAATGAGGAACACTTTTTACAAGTTTTGACTTCATTAATTAATATCTTTGGTTGTATGAATCACATAACAATAAAAATCTTACACAATATTCTATGAACTAAAAGCTAATAGTTTATGGTTAAATCAAGCTGATATCTTGATTCACTATTGCGCGTTTTTTTTTAAGTCTGCGTTGTTCCTCTTTACCCCAGGAGAATGGGTAAAAGGGAACAAGTGTTGCTGAAGTCATACCGTGTACAGCAAAAATATTTGGGGTAATAGGGATCAAACGTATACTTGACTTTATAAGTCTGCGTTGTTCCTCTTTACCCCAGGAGAATGGGTAAAAGGGAACAAGTGTTGCTGAATCATACCGTGTACAGCAAAAATATTTGGGGTAATAGGGATCAAACGTATACTTGACTTTATAAGTCTGCGTTGTTCCTCTTTACCCCAGGGCCCGGATCCACAAAGAGGAGTTAATTTTCGGAGTTAAATCCATTTAACTCCCATTTTTTACTCCTGTCTAACTCCTAAAATTTAGTTCGACTTTTAACTCCGATTTCCGAATCCACAAAGCGGAGTTAAGTTTGGAGTAAGACGGAAGTTAAATAGCTCCCACTAGTGATGACGTCATAGATGACGTCATGGAATTGAGCCAATGAGAACACAGCTTTCATATTGAAACCAATAGAAAAGAGTTTTATCAAAAACTTGTTTTGGAACGAATTTCAAATTATCATAATAATAATATGTAATTAAAATACTCAGTATAATTGATAATTTTATTATTATTGATTATTTATTTATTTATTAACATTATTCATTGATATATTATTAATTAATTAATTAATTAATTAATTAATTAATTAATGTTAATGTTATAGCACCCGAATATTGCATTTCCGGCTACCACCATGAAAATTAATTTGAAATGGTGCTAAAAAATACAAAATAATATGATCATTATAATCCAAGGGGAGGAATCTAAGCTATAAGTTTCCCTTTACATCCCCTAAACCATTTATTAAAATTGGAATGGTATTAGCTAGTATCAAATACATTATGACATTTCAAATTATTTAGTTATTTGTATAAATAATTGTGTCAGTTTATTTTAATCACATTTAACTACTTATCTTTCCTCGACCACGTTTTTCTCCACCCCAACCCCTAATAGTGTATGTTATTATTCTCTGGATACCAGTAATTCCAGCACTAACTAGTGAGGTGCCTAGTAAGTTACCTGCATGAAATTTGTCATGGAGGTACATTATAATATGAAAATAAATAATCCTCGGGAAGGAAAGCAATATAACACCCCTTGTATTCCCTACAACCCTTAACATTGGGATGAGCGTTGGGTCGTTTTTAACAAAATTTGAATATTTCATTTGCTAATCAAAATTATGTGTTTACGTGCTTTGATCATCTCAACTTAATATTCATTTCACAACCCCGATTTTTTCATCCCCACCCCTATAATAATTATACTATTAGTGACAAGCACTGTACCAGTAAAGTAAGCTGCCAGCATAAAAAAATTTGGCATGGTACAATACTGGTACATAATAACATGACAATAAATAATATGCGGGGCCAAGCGATTTTTCACCCCTACTGCTCTCTACCTCCCTTAATATTGGAATGAGCGTTTAGTCATATTTTATTTTATGTTATTTGAATATTTTTATTGCCAATAAAAATTATGTGTCTACGTGTTATGTGGATTTAACTAACCAAATATCCATTCCCACAACCCCACCCCTAATAGTTTTACTAATATTGACAACCACTTTTTGTTATTGATGGACGTCTCAATCTTTGAAGTTCTTCCTGCATTTTTTTATATTTCACATAAATAAAATAATTCAATTATTCATTGTACCATTCAATTGCACACAAAAGCTAAAATTAAATTCCTAATTTTGTATTTTCTTTATAATAGATCCAGTTGTTAATGATTGTAGAGTGAAAGCAACAATCGTCAAGGGAACCCTCCTTCAAAACTTGATGAACTATGTGGAGCCAACCGCTGCTGTCATTGGTAATGGTTGTCAAACTGTCATCAATCTCTGGTATACCTGGGGGGATTAAAATTGGTGGGGAAATTGGTAGGCCTAGATAGAAAATATACAAGATTAAAATTAAGTAAAAACACAATTTAAATGTTAAAATTATTTATTTATTTTATACATATTAATCTGCATAGAAGAAGGAAGACGTTTCTAGCACAAGGAAAATTTAATATGTTACTGTATCACCTTAAAATTATTAAAGTATCTACCAATAATATTGCAATAGGGGTGTAGCATCTATTGTGTCAACTTCGAATTATCTCTGGGCAACTTGTACAAATTTTACTGACTTGCCCAGCTAGTGGTTTTTATTTTTGAATATTTCCTAGCCTATAAACCTTGAATAAATAACATAGGTCAATAAATCTTGCAATACAAAATTCCCTATCTTTTCAGGTTTTCCAGACATAAAATATTTTTTTCTAGACTTAATTTGCCTTTCAGAGAATGGTCAAATAAGAGAAATATTTTTCTCCATAGCGTCACGATTGATTGGCCACGATGGCACATGCAAATGGGGGTCCAGGTACTTGTCCTTGAACAATTTGAATTTGAATTTGATTTTGAACAAATTGCAAATAAATTTCTATAAATTTCTATAAATAATAATATTGGATGAGCGAAGCGAAGACTTCAATTTCACTGACCCCCCAAAAAATTTAGCTCGGTTGTTTTTTTGTTTGTTTTTTTTTGTTTGTTTTTTTGTCTGTTTGTTCGCACGATTCCGGGCAAACGGCATATGCGATCTTGATGAAAATTGAAGGGGAACTTCGAAATCTCTGAACTTAGACGTGCCACGTTTTTGGGTACAATCGAAGAAATATTTCTCATGAATATCGCACTTTTACGATTTTTTTCGATTTTTAGTGCGATATTTTAGAGACATTTGGGCCGATTCTGACCAAACGGGTAGGGCTACAACGTTCATATTTCACATGGACATTAAGGTAATGGTGATGTATTGCTTTCTGAAGAAAAAGTTGAAAAAGTTAGCCAGAATCTATAGAAATAAAGCTTTTAATATAAGTTTTTTGACTTTTTGTGCGATATTTTCGTGCCATTTGGGTCAATTCTGACCAAACGGGTGAGGCTACAACGTTCATATTTCACATGAACATTAAGGTAATGGTGATGTATTGCTTTCTGAAAGAAAAAGTTGGAAAAGTTAGTCAGAATCTATAGAAATAAATCTTTTTATATAAGTTTTTTGACTTTTAGTGCGATATTTTCGTGCCATTTGGGCCAATTCTGACCAAACGGGTGGGCCTTCAACGTTCATATTATACATGGACATTAAGGTTATGGTGATGTAGTACCTTTTAAAAGAAAAAGTTGAAAAAGTTAGCCAGAATCCATAGAAATAAAGCTTTTAATATAAGTTTTTACGGTAAATAATACCAATTGACAGGTAACAAAAGAAATTTGACAACAATCACTTACAAAACAAAGCACATGCATAAGTAAAGATATCCCACGCAAACTAAAAACTTTAAAAAGCTCATCCATCAACGCGGCGGGACTTTAGCGTTTTCCTAGTTAAAGCAATGATAATTGGATGAGCGAAGCGAAGACTTCAATTTCACCGACCCCCAAAAAAATTTAGCTCCGTTGTTTTTTTTTTTTTTTTGTTTTTTGTTTTGTTTTTCCGTCTGTTTGTTCGCTCTCTACCGGCAAACGGCATATGCGATCTTGATGAAAATTTGACACGACCTTCGTTTTCTCTGAACTTAGACTTGCCACGTTTTTGGGTACAATCGAAGAAATATTTCTCAAGAATATCGTACTTTTACGATTTTTTTCGATTTTTAATGCGATATTTTCGTGCCATTTGGGCCAATTCTGACCAAACGGGTGGGGCTACAACGTTCATATTTCACATGGACATTAAGGTAATGGTGATGTATTGCTTTCTGAAAGAAAAAATTGAAAAAGTTAGCCAGAATCGAGAGAAATAAAGCTTTTAATATACGTTTTTTGACTTTTTGTGCGATATTTTCGTGCCATTTGGGCCAATTCTGACCAAACGGGTGATGCAGCTACGTTCATATTATACATGGACATTAAGGTTATGGTTATGTAGTACCTTTTGAAAGAAAAAGTGGAAAAATTTAGCCAGAATCCATAGAAATAAAGCTTTTGATACAAGTTTTTTACGGTAAATAATACCAATTGACAAGAAACAAAAGAAATTCGACAACATTCACCTACAATGCATAGGCAGCAAAACAAAGCACTTGCAAAAGTAAAGATATCCCACGCAACTAAAAACTTTAAAAAGCTCATCCATCAACGCGGCGGGACTTTAGCGTTTTCCTAGTTAATTTAGAAATTATTAATCCCATGATTCTGCATAATGTAACCAAGATGTAGCATTAGTTACCTACAACCACAAAACTGATTTAAGAATTGATTTAGGTTCAATAGAATCAGAAGAGCAATCAATTGACTTCACACTTCAATCCCTCGAGTAGCTAGACGCAGATCACTGACGACGGCGTCCAGTCCGGGTAATCAGGTGCTGGTACGGGGAGAGGAACAAGTAGTAGGATGTTCATTTCAACACATCTGAAAAAGCATACAAATTATATCAATTTCTCTCAAATATACAAACCAAACCAAAATTTTGTTCCAATAAGTAAACATACCGGTAGTTATTAAAACATAAATATCTTGTAGGTGTAGGTAGGCCTACTGTGTGGGCTACATGTGGCTTTCTCTAGGCATATGGTTCTCAACCTATGTTTAAATGAATATTATCTCATATTTTTTTTTAAGAACAGCTATAATTTAATAGCTAGCTACTTAATTTTTAATGGGTCAATATTTTAAATTTTTGGCTTATAGAGCCTACTATGCTCAATTAAAGTAGGTCTATCTATGTTTAACTTAAGCAAACCAACAATAAGTAGGTAGGTAGGGCAAGAGCAATTTATGACATTTTTCCAAGTTCTCATTTGCACAAAGTTCATGGAAGTAAAAACATAACAATTCATGCAATATCGCAGTTTGACTGAAGCATGTAGGCCTAAGGCCTAGAGTATGCCTTTCATATTCTACCTAATCGGTTCCAAGAACATATTTTCAGGCCGAGAGGCCACTGAGAATTTCAGCAATTAAGGGACATTATTGAAGGGCTACTTGTACTTGATATTATTTTATTTATTGAAAGATTCAACTAGTAAGGACCGGTACTAATTCATCATAGAGCTACACAAACCCTCATTGATAAATGAATCTTTTTTTGCACTTACACTCTACAATTTTTCTGTAGACCTACCAAACAAATAGACCTAGATTCAACAAATGTGCCACTCGAGCCTTAGGCCTAGCCTACTAATATAACCGATGCTATCTTAGTTGGCCTACTTCTATCATACCTACTTACTTAGGCACTGAATCAGACGAGGAACCCGTTTATGACCACGGGCAGCGAACTGCAAAATGTCCATTGGGGCGACAAGCAACGCACCGTCTGCTGACAATCGTGGGCAATGATCCGTCCGTTTCCAATAAGGCCTACAATAAATGAACCAAAATTAATTATCATAATAATTTTAAAAAGCCTACTGCTGTAGAAGACTTATGTAGGCTTAGGTCTAGAGTAAGACTAGACTAGCCTAGCCGCTAGACCCTACAAGACCTGCCTTCACATTTTGAGGTTAAACCTGTAGGCCTTGGCCCTAGCCCGACACAAGGCCAAGCATGGCCTGGAGTCTGGTAGACCTAACAAAAGGCTTGGCTAGGCTAAGCCTAGACCCAAGAGTATGTTGCTTAGGCTCAGGCCTAGCAAAGCGTTTGAAAACTTCGTTTAGTCCTATCCCACGGCCCTAGGGCCTAGGCCTCCACAGACCCTAGGATAGCCTAGGGCCTAGCCTAGGTTCTAGGCTAGTTAGGACTACCTAATTTGATCAGATCGTAGGGGCTATACGGACTAGGGCCAAGCACTGGGCCTTAGATTATTCAATCTCAGACTTACCTTATTCAAATCTGACGATTGGGCCAGCACCGAGCATCTCTCACTGGGTAGGGGACAGGCCTAGGCATACACTAACCCTACTTCGGCCAGCAACTGGACAATCTCTTAGCAAAACCTCGTCAAAATTCGTCTGTAGATGGACTTGTCTAGTGCCTCAAACAAACCGTAACATATTTTGATAGACTGACAGTGAAAATAAACCAGTATTTTGATGTCAAAGCCTCGGCAGTCGGTCTACTGGCCTGGCCAAGACATCTTGCGACGTCTTGTTTACAAAACAAATGTCCGTGCCGATCGATAGGCCTAACCTAACCTGAAACAGCGCGGGATGTTACTTGTATTTCAAACGCGGGAATACTTGTAACACGCAAAATACAAATTTTTAATTGTAAATTTGAGTGTAAAATCGATATAATATTGATATTTAGTTTATTATTCATCATCAAAGATCTGAGGTGGTGACGGTCGGCCATTTTGAATATTTTAACTCCTAATAAAAAGCAGGAGTTAAATTTGGGAGCTAAATAACTCCGAAAATTGCTCTACTCTCTTTTGTGGATACCGAATTGGGAGTAAAGTACGGCTTACTCCTAAATTTAACTCCGATTTCGGTTAACTCCCCTTTGTGGATCCGGGCCCAGGAGAATGGGTAAAAGGGAACAAGTGTTGCTGAAGTCATACCGTGTACAGCAAAAATATTTGGGGTAATAGGGATCAAACGTATACTTGACTTTATAAGTAACAGTCTAAAAAAATGGAAATCGAGCAAATATTGCCAAAGTTATAGGCATCAAACATTAGAAATCTGACTACTCGGAAATATCTTCCAATTTTGGATTGCTAACATTGAAAAAAAAAATGCTGTGTGCTGTTTCAAAGGTTCAAAACATGTTTTTTGTTTTCAAATTTTCAAATTTAACAATGACATAGGCCTAGTATTTTTTAAAATTACAAATCAAAATGACCCTTAAATAGCACAAAAATAAATTTTTCCCACTTGGGGGAGAAAAAAAAATTTTGTTCTTCTTTAAAACTCGCGGCAAAGGAGTTGAAACAAAATGCTACCAACTACAGAACACATAAATACCCTAACAATGCAATCACTTATTATGTTCCTGTTTACCCCAGCAGTATAACACTGTTAATTCTGATGTGTTCCCCATTACCTCAAATGTTCCTTTTTACCCCATTTAGGTGTTCCTTTTTACCCCAGAAAACATAGATGCTGGGGTAAAGGGGAACAAGGCTGAGTTCAAGGGGATGCTGAACATTTAAAAAAATAACAAAATCACCATTATGTGGTACCTACTTTACGGCAAGTTTTTGAAACCACACTTTGTGGATTTCAAATAGTACACTTAAAGAAAAAAATACAAGAGTGATTAAAAGTGTTAAACTTGAAGCAAACTTTTTTGTTAGGTTGGTACAAAAACAAAATTTACATGTGCCATGATTTAAAAAAATGCTTTTTTGTATTTGCCCTATAATGAACCTACCGTATTAGACCGAATATAGCACGATCTCGAATATAACACGACCCCCAATTTTTCAGAATCATTCAAGAAAAAAGAAAAATCAAAGAAAATTAAAATGTACAAGAAACATTTTTTATTTACAATGCAATGAGAGAATAGACTAAAGTTTCATTCTTAAAACAAAACATTTTGAACAATGTAAGGGCCTAGTCCTATGTTTTTTAACAGGGTAGGGCCAAGCACAAGCTCACATAGGCCAACCACAGTTTACCAGTCTGATTAAGGGACTGCAAATCGATCATTGTGACCTAGAATCGATTCGGGATCGATTCCCAAGAAAAACTTTTTAATTGTATGCACAGTTATTTTGGTGGTCATTTTCCGCGGAATCCGGCAATATTCCCGCGGCCTTTTGCCGCGGAGCCCGTGATGACGTCACCCGCCCGCCTCATGGGATCAGCTGGCGTCGAGTGGGTGGGCGGGGCGACGCGCAGCAGCCGATGCGCGGGAGTTGTATTGCGGGTGGCCTATGTTCAGGCGCTATTTCAAATGCAAGAGCGCGAAAATAACGCGAGTGCTGTTTTAGAGATAGTATTTTCGGAAAAAAACATCGCGCTATATTCGGTCCGATACGGTATATCAATTTACTTAGTAACATTTTTGATTTTTTTTCCAATTCAAATTGGAGAAATTATAGCCCTTTTCCCCCATTATTGTTCCTCATTACCCCTACCTCCCCTACCAAAAAGTGCTATAATTGCAACACATTGTAATAATTAAGTAATTAATTTAATATAATTGAAAGTTGAAACTATTGTATTTACGGTAAAATTTCTAATGACATTTTTTGTAGAGCATCAAAAACCCATTAAAACAATACCTGGTTTATCCAAATCCGATGATTAGGCCTACTTTTTGAGTTACAGCCATTTTAAGAATTATTTTGGTGGCCATCTTGAGGACGCCATGACGGGTGACTTATTTGCTACCACTACCATGCGTGTCCCCCGTGAAAATAACATACTTAAATATTGTCTTTTACCAGTTCCTAAATTTTGGTGTTGGTTTCTGGATTTGAAATGTTTTTTATAGTTTAAGCAGCTTGTTCCACGGACTACATGGAACAAGTAAATAAATAAAACCCCGTCTGCTCACCTAGCAATCATATTACGGATGGTGTTCCTTGCTACCCCGTGGGAGTTTCTGCGAGCTAGTTCCGTCTCCTGCCAACACCAAGGCGTAGTGGGTTCCAGCAGCTGGACAGCATAACCATACTGAACAGCAAACTTTGCGTACGGTTTCATCTCCCACATCTAGAGGGGTTAGAAAAATGTTTTATCATTTTCAAAATTTATCAATAAGATTTAAAATTTCAATTATTTTAATTTACTTAAACTTAAACCAAGGTTTGTACTTTGTACAACATCCATTTTAAACTTGGAATTCTTACTTCAGGCCTAGGCCCTATAGTTTAGGTACAATAATCATTCAGATGATCTTAATAAAACATTTACAATATAATTTTAACATAAACCATGATACAAGCAAGGCCACAACATAATAAATATAGGCCAAAAAACTCTTAGTAAAAACTCAAAATGCTAGGGCTAGGACTCTATTCAAAATCCAACTGTCTTGTCTTGTCCAACTGTCTTAAGTACAAAGTATTTAAGTGAACACCTTTACAGACGGGTCCTACCGTTGAGTTTGTGTTGTCGACTATGATGGGACTGAAGCCCTTCTGCATGCCGGCCATGACGCGCTTCTGATTCCATTCGTGCGCCGCCGGCAAGTCTTGAGGGGCAAACACGTAGCGTCCGGACCGTGAGAAGTAGGAGTCCGTGGAGAAGATGTACGGAGTGGGGTCGCTGCTGGCACCCACGTACATAGCGACCAGGGTGTGCGCGAGGTGGGTCTTACCGCTCCCCGGGCATCCGCGCATCAACACCAGGATCCGCTTCCCGGACGATATGTAGCTCCGGATCGTTGACAGTTCGGGACATTCTTTTGGTGCTCGCTTCACATCGGTCAACGAGCTGTTCGGAGACAGTGCTGTACCCGATCCCTAGAACACAAGATGACAATGTTTCGGCTGAGAATGCCATGGCCGCAGCACTGTCGCCAATGCAATAAAATGAACAAAACCAATTTACGTCAAGATTTCCCAAAAATTGAAGATTCTAACAGGCATGCGGTTGATTGTGTAAAGGCAAGTGTAAACAAACATTTGCAAATTAACTGGCAGCAAAAAAAACTTTAAACTAATAGACACCAAGACCATTTGGTTACTCCTAACCCTGAGTAAATTACATCTTCTATCACTTATGAATACTACTTAATACTACTACTACTACTACTACTACTACTACTACTACTACTACTACTACTACTACTACTACTACTACTACTACTACTAGTACTAGGAAAACGCCAAAGTCGTTGTTGGACGAGTGAGCGAGAACCCGGGTAAATCAATTAACACCACGCTACTCACATCTGCTGTGAGTGTGAGTCACTAAGTCGAGACTTGTGTGCCACTGATGCGTTCGCTATATCCAAGTCATAAGACCAAGACAGAGCGCATCTCTTAAGATGTGCCGCCCTCAAGAGTGACATTGACTCCCTGCCCGATGAACTGAGCAGGATAGAAAAGGAGGCAGTCCTTTATTGGATAGCAAGACAGAAGAATGGCTAAAGAGGCCAACTTTGCACAAGAAAAAAATAATATATATATATATATATATTAGGGATGTGCGGGTACCCAAAAAACGGGTAATTTTCGGGTAGGTAAAATACCCGACCTCGGGTCGGGCCGTCAATTCCTACCCGAAAAAGTCGGGTCGGGTAGAAGTAATAAAGAAACACGCCAATCTGCTCCTTTTAAACCTCCCGCTCACACGCCAAACGAACAGCTGACGTCGGAGCGGACCAATCGCTACGACGTGGGCGCGGCTATGCTATGATGCTTTGTCCTTGGCTCTTCCCGTCTTCCGGCGCTGACCCCGCTGGAGTAATAGGCCCTAGGCCCCTACTGACCGTCATTACTCGTTTTCTGGTTATTCAACGCTAATAACGGCATAAAGCAAGTTGAATATTACGTACGTAGGCGAATGGTGAAAAAGAAACAACGCTAATAAACATCGTCTAATGCCTAGGCGGCAGGCCTAGAAGTCCGATCTAGTGCGCATCGTTGCGCGCAGCAGAGCGTTGGGCGGAGTCAGACCGAAAGGCTGGTGCAAACGCGCGATTTCGTCAGATGTATGGCTGGTACAAACGCATGATTTCGTCGGCCGGAAGAGAAAAATACGCGATCGCATCGGTTTTTCTTGGGTTGGGTCGGAAATATTAGAAAACGATCGTTACGATATTATTTCCGAGAATAACGAACGATTGATGCAGGAAAACGATAATAGCGGGGTTTCACTGTACTAGGCCTAGGCCTAGGCCTACTCAAGCAAAAGTTCATAAGACGCCGATTTGGAAGTACTTCGTGTCAACACAGCCCAGAGTGGCTACCTGCAACCAATGCAAAACTGTTTTCTAGGATTTTTTTTTAAAAATGAATTCACAAATAAAAAAAAAATTCACTACCCGAGCCCGACCCGAGCCTAATTCAATTACCCGAGCCCGAGGGTACTTTCAATTACCCGACCCGAGCCCGACCCGAGTTCAAAAACCACTACCCGCACATCCCTAATATATATGAATATATGGTTTTTAAGCATAAGCCCGCTTTAAGGACATAGTTATTGATTGATTTTGATATTGATGATAAACTTTTTCGACAACTGCTATGAATCAATATATATATATATACTGTATATCAAGAATTTCATTTCTGCTGCCACAATCCAGCTTTCTGCTTTGTGTCCCAAGGTCCATGTCACTGTGGCATATGTCAGTATTGGTAGAAAATATAGCTTATAATTGGATGAGCGTAGCGAGCGTAGCGAGCGAAGCGAAGATTCCATTTCACTACACTGGAGAAAAAAATCCGGAATGTTTTTTTTTTTTCTTTTTTTCTTTTTTCTGTATTTTTGTGTGTCTGTTAACACGATTCCGGCTAAACCGATACTCCAATTGCGATGAAATTTTATGGAGGCCTTCGAAATCTCTGATCGAAGAACTGCCACGTTTTTGAGCGCAATCGAAAAATTATTTCTCATGAAAATCGCAATTTTACGATTTTTTTCGATTTTAAAAAAATTTCTTCAGCTTATAACACCTACATGCTTTGTCCGATTTTAATGATTTTTTGACAGAACCTTAATTTCATGAATTTAGGTATTCGTGTGAAAATTGAGCGCAATCAAAAAACTATTTCTCATGAAAATCGAAATTTTACGTTTTTTTCTTTTTTAAAACAATTCTTTGACTTATAACACCTACATGCTTTATCCTATTGTAATAATTTTTTCACAGAACCTTAATTTTATAAATTCATATATTTGTGTAAAATTTGTGCGCAATCAAATAATTATTTCTTATGAAAATTTCAATATTAAAATTTTTTTTCCTTTTTTAAAATTACAATTAATTTAAAAAAATTAAGTTAATTTTTCATTTAATTTAATTTAATTTTAAAAAAATCTTCAACTTAGTAATGATTTTTTCACACAACAACAGAAAATCCGCATAAACACATGGCAGCTCAATGCACCAATTACGCTCATCCATCAACGCGGCGGGACTTTAGCGTTTTCCTAGTATATATATATATATATATATCTTGACCCCTTTTCCAACATTAAATCGGGTTGGGGGGAGCAGTATCACACTACTCCGTTTCTTGGGCTAACATCTTCGTTGTCGGCTAGCCAGGCCTGACACAACCACGTCCTCAGCTTCTTCCTCGCTCGCCTCCTCCACTACCAGAGGTCTGTTTAATAGGGCCCTCCATCTCTCCCGGTTTCCCCACAGTCTTTCTGCTTCCACTTCGTTCCATGCCATTCCTCTCTTCTCAACACTGTCTTTAATCTGCTCCACCCACTTATCTCTCGGTCTGCCCACTTTCTTCTTAAACCCTTCTTGTTTTTTAAACTCTCTTCATGGTATCCTAGCCAGATCCATTCTTTTCATATGCCCAAACCAACGTAGATGTTCACTCTCCAACCTTACTTGCACATTCAACACCTAGTATTTCCCTTATTAAACACTACTCCTGACCCTGTCGTTTTTTGTCATTCCCATTACACTCCTCAAGAATTTCATTTCTGCTGCCACAATCCAGCTTTCTGCTTTGTGTCCCAAGGTCCATGTCACTGTGGCATATGTCAGTATTGGTAGAAAATATAGCTTATAGATTAAAAGTTGTAATAAACTAATAAAATACTAAATAGCTATTTTCAAGGATTTCTCAGGATTTTTAAAGTACAGTAAAACCCCTATGGATCGTTCCCGGATTGTCCGTTTTCCCGCCATGATCGCTATATTTGAAAAGTTTTTGCAAAAGTCCCATTTACACAATGTTAAAAATTCCCGCATCCACTGTTCCCCTCAATCGATCGTTTTCCTCGCTGTATCGTTCAAAATATTGTGTTTCTCAATGTTAAATTTACCCTAATGTATCGTTTTCGCCTTTGATGAACACCGACCGACAAACGAAGCACAATTTCCTGCAAGACAATACATCATCGACAGCGAGCGCGATGTTTTGTAAGCTGTAGTCAGGTTCACTTCACCTCCCCGCCCGCCGGCAGCTGCCGCCTACGAGACCGGTTACCCCTCCCCTCCCGCTCGCGCTGCCAGTGGCACGGCTCTCTTCTCTCCTCTCCTCTCTCGGCCGGCCTGTCAGCTCAGACACTACACATTCTCTCTCAGCAGTGCCGTGTATTTCTTACGCGAATGCGATAATAATAATTACAAAATCATTGTTTTCAATCAATGATGATGTCAATACAACACTTGTTTAACTGTAGCGCGAGTGTTATATGAGTTGAGTAGCTGTGTCTTATTCTCGGATATAACACTGCCGGCTGCCCCTACCAGCTAGCCGTGTACTGCAACATTTGAAGCGGAGACGATCTCGACCTTGGAGACCCGGACCATTCCCTAGGGACATCAAGGATGCAGTTCAGTCGCCCGTGCAATTTTCTCTCGTCGCAAGCACGATTCGAAATCGTAGTAAATATCGTTCCCAGAGTCAATGAAGAGATACAGGGAAATGTGATCTTCATGCACGGAGCATTGATCAATATCAACGGAAAAATACTTAATCTTCTTTAAAGTTAAACACAAGTACAGCGCGGACAATAGGGCGCAGCGACCGAGAAATCCATTCACCAAGCACGTGCATGGTCAGCTGTGAGGTCTGGACCCGACGAGTAGATTCTTGCGCCGCCGATTCCCGCGGCTGTCTCTCTCGCACTCATAGCTTACGCCCCAACACACCCGCGCATGAATCAACACTTGTCTATCATCGTTGTTGATTTTTATTTTTTACCTCATTAAGACAAGCTTTTTATTTTCTTTACGTACAACAATTATTATATAACTGTCTTCTGAAAGTCGTAATAGATACTTGATATATATTATTATCCAGATATTTTGAGTAGGCAATGAATTAGACTGAAAATTTTCAAAATTCATTTTTTTGTTATTTTACTCAATTTTAGGCATATTACATCGTTTTATTGGTTTTCCCGTTTTGACCGTTTTCCTCACTGCATCGTTTTTTTGTAAGCTACCCTGAAAAACGATACATAGGGGTTTCACTGTACCTATCTCTCAAGAATAAAAATAATTACTTGGTGGCAACCCTTCTGTAGACCTAGCTATTACTTTTTAAAAGTGGCTCACCTTACAGTCGTAAACGGTGCACGGAGGCACGAGTAGAATGAGACACTAACCTGCCAAGAACCGGATTGTCTGTCCGTGGGCGAAGGCAAGACCTGATCTCCACTCGCCACAACTTGGAATTCCTCTTCGTCTTCAATGATGATATCCGCATCGTCCGAGTCATCATCGTACCCTTGGTACGAGACCTTGATGGCCGCCATTGCCGGTGATATGCCGGTCGTTTGTGTAGGTTTAGGTGCTTTATAAGGTTCACTTTTCTTCGTCTGATCAAACCCTCTTGCATGATTAGCCCGCACTGATCCCGCATAGCTGGGCGAGGTTTTGTTTTTTGTGGGAACATCATTGGATAGGCCTAATTCAAACAGGGACTCGATAGCAGATTCAGCTAAAACAGAAACCAACGGGTGTTGACAAATAGGCACCATTACAATAAGATTGTAGATTGTAATACCTATATCATGTTTTGTGCCCTAAAACTAAAACCCCAATAACTAACTAACTAACTAACCTACATCATATTGTATTGTAGATATTATCCATAATTCTTTGAGTAGACCTAAATATTTATGTCTATAGGCCTACTCATCTCATGTAGGCCTAAGTAAGTAATTTTTATTCATTTGACAGATACAGAGTAAAAGTAGGCACTACTTCCACACTATAGATAGATAGGTAAGTGGAGTGAAATGAATAAGGTGGTTCGAAGATTTATTTATTTATATATTATTTAAATTCATTCATTAATTGCATTTAATATCCTTTTTATTTGTTACCAAATTTGTTGAGTTTTAATGCATTGTTGTAATATAACTATTTCAAATATTTACTTAAATGAAGTTCATTGTTGTGTCTGCATCTATGTAATTAATTAGATTTATTTATCGATTTGGATAGTCAAATAGTTACCGTCTCGGTGGTCTAGTTGGCTAAGGCGTCCACCCGGAAAGTGGGAGACTCGGGTTCAAACCCCGGTCGGGATGGATTTTTTAATTTCTGGATTGTATTAAATTAATATTAGATTTATTTAGTTGTCCTCCTTTGTAAATCAGTTGATATAACTAAATAGGATAGACGTTAAATATATAGGCAAAAATAAAATAAAAAAATTAAGTTTAACAAAGGTTATAGAGAGAAAGATTTTAAAGAAAAGGTGAATAGTAGGCCTACATGATTTCAAACACTAGGAAAACGCTAAAGTCTTGTCGCGTTGATGGATGAGCTTTTTTGAAAGTTTTTAGTTTGTGTGGGATCTATTTACTTATCAAGTGCCTTTTGAACTCATTGTTGGTGATTGTTGTCAAGTTTCTATTGTTACTTGTATATTGTCATTATAAACCTAAAAAAAAATCATATTAAAACCTTTGTATTATGGATTCTGGCTAACTTTTTCAACTTTTTCTTTCAAAAAGTAATACATCACCATTACCTTAATGTCCATGTGAAATATGAACATTGTAGCCCCACCTGTTTGGTCAGAATCGGCCCAAATGTCACGAAAATATCGCACTCAAAATCGAAAAAAATCGTAAAAGTACGATATTCATGAGAAATATTTCTTCACTTGTACCCCAAAAACGTAGTAAGTTCAGAGATTTCGAAGGTCCCCTCCAATTTTCATCAAGATCGCATATGCCGTTTGCCCGGTAAAGAGCGAACAGACAGACAGAAAAACAAACAAAAAAAACAAAAAAAAACACCCGAGCTAAATTTTTTGGGGGGTCGGTGAAATTGAAGTCTTCGCTTTGCTCATCCAATAAAAAATTGCAATGACATTTACAAATGATGTAGGCCAACACAATAATAATTATAATTACAATGTTTATATTGATAAATGATAAATGGATTAATTTAGATTGGTAGGTAGGGCCCTATACATTATATTATATTTAGGCAGAGAGGTGTTCATGGAGCGAGTAAAAACTTTTGGATATTAGAAATGAATCAAATGATTTCATGTTTGACTTTAAGAGTCTTCACTAGACTATTACTAGGAAAACGCTTAAGTCCCGCCGCGTTGTTGGATGAGCGTAAGTGGTGCATTGAGCTGCCATGTGTTACGCGGATTTTCTGTTGTTCTGAGAAAAAATTATTACTTAGTCGAAGATTTTTTTAAATTAAATTAAATAAAAAAAAATTAACTTAATTTTTTTAATAAATCGTAATTTAAAAAAAATAAAAAATCTTAAAATTGCAATTTTCATAAGAATAATTATTCGATTGCGCTCAAATTTAACACGAGTAGATTAATTCATGAAATTAAGGTTCTGTGAAAAAATCATTACAATAGGATAAAGCATGTAGGTGTTATAAGTCGAAGAAATTTTTAAAAAATCGAAAAAAATCGTAAAATTGCGTTTTTTATAAGAAAAAATTTCCCGATTGCGCTCAAAAACGTGGCAGTTCTAAGTTCAGAGATTTCGAAGGCCTCCATAAAATTTCATCGCAATCGGAGTATTGGTTTAGCCGGAATCGTGTTAACAAACACACAAAAATACAAAAAAAAAAAAAAAAAAAAAAAACATTCCGGATTTTTTTCTCCAGTGTAGTGAAATGGAATTTTCGCTTCGCTCGCTACGCTCATCCAATGACCTTAGCACGCCCGTAAGCACTCAAATTCAAATGTACAACGCTCTGGAGAAAAATTGAATCGGCATAGTACATGAATTCTAAAATGTACAAAACACAGATATTTTTATGCGTAAGAGTAATGTCAACGCGGCGGGAACAACCTATTCTTTTTCCCGTTGCGTCGACTTTATTCGTAACAATGGTGTATAGTAGGGTTTATTACACACATCAATTCTGTTTCTTGTATGTTCTTCTGCATAAAAATATCTGTGTCTTGTGCATTTTAGAATTCTCGTATGTGGTTTCAATTTTTCTCCAGAGCGTTATACATCTGAATTTGAGTGCTTTCGAGCGTGCCGTGTACATGTCTGTCTCGTGAACACTCTTAAAAGTTGAAATTGAGGAAGAGGTTTGTATATTGTTGGGTAACTTGTTATGGAGAATTAGGGCTAGATATTAGCCTCTTACGACTTTCAGGTACGGTAGGTGATGGGACTCCTTTTTCCTTTCCCCTCTCATTCACTCACAACCCTCGACAATCCCACTCGCAATCTCGCAATTTGCTAGTGAAAATTTGTTGCTTGCGAGTTGGCAAATTGACATTTGCAGATAACTTATTGTGTGACTGCGCTTTTTTACGATCTAGATTTTGAATCGCCGCGCCTGCAATACAACTACCGCGCATAACCTGATGTGCAGCATGGCCTGTTACCAACCACTCGCCAAAAACGAACTATCCAACTGTCAAGGTCAAGTTACAGGCTACCCATCAATGCACGTAACAAAGAGACGAGGCGCCTAAACTAGGCGTAAAATTGACGCGAAAACGAAACCATTCTAAATTATGTTTTTAACTTCATCTGACGTTATTGGAGAGAAATATGAGAATCCACCGACAACCCTAAATCCCATGCAACATCCTCCTGATTATTAGTGTAATAATGAAATCGTGAAACTTGTTGACCATCTCGCAGACTTGCAAACGTCAGCTGCTAGGTTGAAATCACAATAGGGCCTAGGCCTACCGCGATCTTGGATTTAGTTTTGTGTATCATAATAAACAAAAGTAGTGTTTATTTTAATTATAAAATCAGTGACCATGCCCATCCTCATGAAAACATAAGACGTAAATCCAGCAGGTGGTAGCCAGGCCAATTTGAACTCGCAATGTGCCACGGTCCTAGGCCTACTTCACTTTGACCGAAGATCGAACTCCTATGACTAGTGTTCTCCTCAGAAAAAAATGTTCACTGGGTATTCCAAAGCATTGCCGGGTAGGACCAAAAATAGTGGGGGTCTAGGGGCTTGCTCTGGAAAACAAATTGAGATCCTAGATTCAATTTGATGAGTTTTAGAGGTTTTCAAAGCCCTCTTAAAGTAGGTAGATTACTTTAGTTGGTTTAGTGGTGGTTGGTTGGTGTGCACGTCCAACATCCGAAAATCTAAAAGGCTGAAATCAATTTCTAATCCGGGCCTACTTGCTAAGAGTTCTTATTTATTTGTGAACATTCATAATCCTTGTAGCTTTTCATAAAAAAGTATTGAAACATTTTAGTTGCTATCACCCTCTATAAACACGCATTGAGTACAATTGCATGTGTGGCCGCGATTGTTCTTAGCTCTGTGAGGTCAAAGCGGTCGAGATTCGCTTGGTTATCGCTGGATAAGAGCCCGTTCTGCGCCGTAAGCGCACAGCCTGCAGAGGCGTCGGCGGTGAATACTGTCTCACAAACAATGCAACAATCAATGCGACGAAGTTTACGTAAACGAAAAGTGTAAGACATAGTTTTGTAGAGAAAGCTTGTGCCCATCGATTGCTTCCACTTGTAATTTTTTTGAAATTTTTTGTGGCTTGTGATCGAGTTGAAAATGCGGTGTTACGATTTTTTGCTATTTTCTTCGATCAATTTTTAATGTTTTGCATATTAAATTTTACGAAAATACAAAATGCTATATCAATATAGGTAGATACATAGAATTACACATTCTAAAAAAAAAAAATAGGTCAATATGTTTGTAACTTTAGATGTATTAAAGAAAACAAGAAAAAATACAAAAAATACAAATTTTGAGTTTGGTAATTTTTTTAAGAGTGTTCCGACAAGTTTTTGTGAAATCCATTTCTATGGGAGTATGCTGGGACTGTCTGGATCATGTTTTGTATTTTCTAGCTGGTTACCTCTCCGATGCTGTAAAAGGATAAAAATCTGTCTGCTCTCTTCAGTTATATTTAATGACTTCATTTTTATTACTTTAAAATTCGTCCTAGCAATCAATAAACTTGGAAAATTGCTAAAATTGTTCACTTGTGTTGTGTATGCTCCTTGTGTGCAGTGAATGTTCACGATCATAGCGATGATTGCCATTTTGCCAACTTATGTGTTTCGTTCAAATGCATTCCTTATCGGGTTCCAAGTGATCAGCGAGATTAGCCTCCATGATTGTTTACAATCTGCGCTGCAGTTTAGAGATGGGACGTTTAAACGTTTTGTGGACGGTTGAGAGTTTATTAAATTCGCAAATCGTTTAGTAAAAAATAATAAAAAAAAAAAAATTTATAAATTTTTCAAATTTTTCCCAATTTTTTTTTGCCTGGCGGCAGGGATAGGGTTGCCAACCGTCCGGAATTTCTCCGGACAGTCCTGATTTTGATGCCTTTGTCCAGAAAGAGGAATTGCCTCATTCCGGACGGCACTTTGTCCGGAATTTGTGAAAAAGTCATATTTGTACTACATTTTATTGAATTTTAGAGTAGGTATTGCAGTGAATTAGTGTTTTTGCTCTCTTGTGTTGGTACATCAGTTGGTTTGGTAATTTGGAATAAAAGTTAGTTTCTTTCATGTAGCTGTCTTTCCGTAGTCCTACTCCTAGCTAGTCGTGCTCGTGACTGCCCTGTCCCACTACCCCTCCCCAACCCCTTTGTATTGTATGCGCACTTCGCGAGGCGCAGGCGCTCCTTGAACTCCGCCGGCCAAGGCCAACATAATTCAATCAGCACTGGCGCGCAAGCAGAAACATGAGATTTCAGTTTAGTTTTAGTCCGTTTGTTTAGCGACCGTGGCCAGACGTGTCGGCACTTAACGTACAGTGAGCGATTTTCCTGTGTTTTCTGTCCGATTGTTGCATCTAGAAATGGAACTGGTAGGCAATTCGCCTCCCAAAAAGAAGAATTAAAACATGGATATATTCAAGTCATTGAATCTTTTAATTACGTATCCGGCTGTTTTGAAGGTTAAAAGGGTCCAAAAAAATTTCGCCTCCGGCGGCTGGGGCTTTGCCCCAGACCCCTTGTGTGCCCACTAAAATTGGAGCTTTGTCCGGAATTCTAGTTGACCCATGTTGGTAACCCTAGGCAGGGATTTATCGCCGGACGGCCCGCCCGGCGGTCCGGGCCTGGGGAGAACACTGCTTATGACGTGACGTAAGGAGTTGGTAATGCAATAGTATTCTATATAGCATAGCATTCTTTTAATTGTTATTGTTATTTAAGATTAGACGTCGCCTCAAATTGCGTTTTAGGCCACCAAATATAACACGTAACCCCAAAAAATTTACGCCTTTGGCGAATTTGCCTCCGGTGGCTGCCCACGCCACCTCATTGCAAGTGGATATTACGCTTTGTGAGCGTACTTCTCGTGGATTTGTCGAGGGTTGTTCACTCACTTAGATGCTAGTGAGTTTAGATTGGGCAGATAGACACAGAACATTCATCACCAATAAATTTACAAATTGTCAGCTTTTAAATGCCTATATAGGAGGCCTAGGCCTATAGATCAAGATGCGGGTCAGAAAATTTCCATCTTGTTAAATATTTTAATTATTTAAAAAGTTGGCCCTACCGGTAGATATTTGTCAATAGGCCTACCTAATAACCAAGAATTTTATGTGTTCTAAGATAATTATGCTAGTTGACTTGATTTGCTTGGAAAATTAAATTTAGAGTTAGACCAAGTTTATTTCAATTTGTTTAAGTATTTTATTTTAGGGGGGGGGGGGGAGGCCTACTTAGGCTATCTTATTTATTAATTTTCAAAAACTTGAATTCATTCAGTACCGTACCAGTATTGAAAAAACTGTCAATTTTTGTTAATGAATATAGGTCAAGAGGACATATAGACCCAGATGATGTATTTTTATTTTGATGTTAATTGTCAAAATTGAATCTTTCCAGAAACCACACTGTCACTATATCTATAGACCTTAGACAAGTTTGTTTACATTAACTTGTATTACATGGTCCCTCTGTGATTGTCAATAGGCTTCCAATATGCTTTGCAATCACATTTTCTCAAGCAAAATCAACATTAAGTGACCATTTTGTGCCACGTTTTCACATGTGTTTTTGACACCAAATCTTGTCCCCACTGCCACATGTAAGATGTCTACTTTTAGTTTTTCACACCAAGTCTTGTCCCCATGAGGACCACCACTGCCTACCGTTCCAGTCGCAACTTTCCGCAACGGCCTCTATGACCTCCTCGTCGATGACCTGACTGAACAGTTCCTTGAGATAACGCAGCACATCTCCCTTGTCGTTGCCTTGGTTGGGCCAAGGTTTGGCCGACCTCCTGGGCTGTTGCGAGGCAGGCCTCCTCCAGCCACCCCCACCCTCGGGGACGAATCTGTTTGTCCTGCTGTTATTTGAAGCCATCACACTAGATCAAGCAACTGAAATACATTTACATTTTGAAGTACATGAACTGGAGAAAAATATGTTGTCAATCTTAGGGTAGGGGTGACACGTTTTAACGTTTAATAATAAAGACTAAAATTAGGTGTCCACTTTGCCAATGATCAAAGGACCCAAAGGGATTCAAAGCTAAATTGATGGACATGCCTATGGGATAGACTAGGTACCCTGACAAGGAAGAAAATACAGACAAAGAATAGGTCTACACATAAGAGGCTCATAGGCCCTTGAAGAATGAAAATCATGGATATAGAAAGGAAGGGAGACAACTGGTTAATTAAAAAGTGCAATTTGGAGAAGATAGCCTAATATAGAAGAATGGGATGAGACTGAAGGAGAAAATCCTGCCACCGATTCCAAATGGTTACCTGCGGGAAGATGGATGAAATACACAAAAATACAAAATTAGTGACTGGTTGGGGCTAGGCCCACAGGTCCGATGTAAATGGTGCAAGTTATAACTTGTAGGTAGGCCTACTCTTTCGGTTTAGGTTAGTCAACTTTTTAACACTGATTTTTTTAATGAAAACACGAGGAAAACACCTTTAAATGATTTATATGTTACTTATAATTAGAGATTTATATTATTAAAAATAAATACTTACAAGTTAGATTGAGAAGGGTTGACAGGTTGGTTGATCTCCGCCCTTCATGCTGGGATTTATGTTCTCTTTGCTTTCCCAACCTGTCAACCCTTCTCAATCTAACTTGTAAGTATTTTTTTTTAAGGCTGGGAAAGCAAAGAGAACATAAATCCCAGCATGAAGGGCGGAGATCAACCAACCTGTCAACCCTTCTCCAATCTAACTAGGTACCTAGCCGATAAGCATTTTTCACACTAGAAACACTTACAAGTTACGTGTTTCATTTCATTGTGTTTTATTATTAATTGTAAGCTATAAGTAGGCCAGAGGAAACACGGCCTAGGCCTGGGCATTTTGTCATCGTAAGACCAACACGGGGGACAATACCAACCTTTTTCACTAGGCCTACTAGGAAGCTTCGCAAAATGCTTTTTCAGGCACGTTGTTGGATTTATAAGCTTAATTAGTGTATTGAGCTGCCATGTGTTCATTAGTAATAATTTTTTTGATTGCGCTCAAATTTCACAAGAATAGGCTATGTTAATTAATAAAATTAAGGTTCTGTGAGAAAATCATTACAATCGGATAAAGCATGTAAGCCTATGCGTTATAAGTTGAAGATTTTTTTTTAAATCGAAAAAATTGCGATTTTTTTGAGAAATAATTTTTCGATTGCGCTCAAATTTCACACAAATAGGCCTATATTAATTCATAAAATTAAAGTTCTGTGCAAAAATCATCACAATTGGATAAAGCATATTAGGCTATAAGTTAGGTGTTATTTTATTTTATTTTTAATTAAAAAGAAATTGTAAAATTGAGATTTTTGTGAGAAATAATTTTTCGATTACGCTCAAAAACGTGGCAGTTCTAAATTAAGAGATTTCGAAGGTCTCCAGAAAATTTCAACGCAATTGGAGTATCGGTTTAGCCGGAATCATGTTAACAACCACATAAAATTACATACAGAAAAACAAGAAAAAAAAGAAAAAAAGAAAAACATTCCGGATATTTTTCTCCAGTGTAGTAAAATGGAATCTTTGCTTCGCTCATCCAAAAATACTCCACCTACAAAACCTTTAACATCGCTATTTTTGGATGAGCGAAGCGAAGACTTCAATTTCACTGACCCCTCAAAAAATTTAGCTCCAATGTTTTTTGTTTGTTTGTTTGTTCGCACGATTCCGAGCAAACGGCATAATTATGCGATCTCGATGAAAATTGGGGGGGACCTTCGAAATCTCTGAACTTAGACCTGCCACGTTTTTGGGTACAATCGAAGAAATATTTCTCATGAATATCGTACTTTTACGATTTTTTCCAATTTTTAGTGCGATATTTTCGAGACATTTGGGCCGATTCTGACCAAACGGGTGGGGCTACAACGTTCATATGTTACATGGACATTAAGGTAATGGTGATGTATTGCTTTTTGAAAGAAAAAATTGAAAAAGTTAGACAGAATCCATAGAATAAAGGTTTTAATATGAGTTTTTTTAGGTTTATAATAACAATTAACAAGTAACAATAGAAACTTGACAACATTCACCTACAATGCATTCAAAAAGCACTTGCAAAGGAAAAGTGGTCCCATGCAAACTAAAAACTTACAAAAAAAGTTCATCCATCAACGCGGCGGGACTTACCTAAGCGTTTTCCTAGCAAATACAAAGGACTTTCAACGGAAAAGTACTTTCGCTGGAAATAGCGACGTTAAATGCTTTGAAGTTTTTTTTGTTAGGGGCCTACTATAACAGCACAAACGTGATTATTCTATTTTTATTTTTTATTATGTTCTTGTCAGAGTACTTTCAGTCTACAACATCTCTGCATGGCAGGCAAAAAACAGTGAAATATATATGCGAGTGATTAGTGAGAGTAATTAACCTAGATATAATTGTAGGGGAGAGGGTGCATAAATGGGACGGTTCATAAATGGGACAGTGGCTATATCTAATCAGCTGATTTTTTCTTAGTTTAGCTTTTTTACCAAAAGTTGGCAGCAGTGGTACTGCTTCTTCATAAACAAAAATTATAAAGATTGCCGACAATTTCTAATTGTTATTCCACTTTTTTTTTTGCTACCTCCAAAGTAGAAATTCCTTCCAAGACAATAAAATAAAGAATAGACATAAGACCTTGTGAAATTTGAAGATGCCATTCTGGAACTTTTAATTGAGACACTATAAAGAAGAAATAATTCTGGTTTCATCATTATCTTACCTATTTTTTTAGGCCAAGTGGACATGTTGTCAACAATGCTTGAGGTTCATAAATGGGACATGGATGCAGGTTGCTAAATGCTAAATGCTTGATTATGGATAAATAATGGTTATCAGAGCCAATGTATCACATTATAATTTATTTAAGTCCTAACTGAAGGCCCTTCACCCACATAGCTGCCCCATAAAGTAGGCCTAGGCTACCCAGGCCTGAACTAAGCCAATAGGCCCAAGCCCTAGCCTAGGCCATAGACCTAAACCAACCATCTAAGGGTGTGTTTGAAAATTATTCAAAGTCAAGGTCCAGGTCCAGGTCCAAATTCAAGTCCACGTCTAGCAACGTAGTTTGGTACTGATTATCTGTCGACGGCGTGTGAAGTACTGTCTGAAAAGTCTAAGTCTAGGTCCATTCTTGGTCCAAGTCGACAAATAGATCGAGCAATCGAAAGTGTACGCTCGTTTTAGGTCCGATTCAAAATGGCCGTCCGCGACAATGAGAGAAACAACAAATGAATGAAATGTTAAATAAAGGTAAACATTTAAGTTTTGTTTGTTTTTATCACGTATTTAATTGGTTTTACAAGATGTACAAATACTTTTAATAAACAAATACTTTACATAGGACTCTCAAATGCACACCTAACCCTACTTTAGGTAGTGTTGACTTTTCCTGGCAGGTACCGTAGCTCTACTGTAGGCTAGTATAGCACTTCAACATTGAGTTGGACTTGGACCTACACCTGGACTTGGACCATAATTCAGACACACCTTAAGAGTAGGTAGGCTAAGGCATATAGGCCCTATCAAGTAGGCTAGGCCCAGGCCTAGGGCCTACACCAAGTATTTGTATTTGTAAATTTATTAATTAATTCATGTTTTGAGCTCTTCTGCTCGGATACAGAATATTGACATTTTTGGATGAGCGTAGCGAAGATTCCATTTCACTACACTGGAGAAAAAAATCCGGATTTTTATTTTTTTTTTCTTTCTTTAGCTGTATTTTTGTCTGTCTGTTAACACGATTCCGGCTAAACCGATACTCCGATTGCGATGAAATTTTATGGAGGCCTTCGAAATCTCTGAACTAAGAACTGCCACGTTTTTGAGCGCAATCGAAAAATTATTTCTCATGAAAATCGCAATTTTACGATTTTTTTCGATTTTTAAAAAATTTCTTCGACTTATAACTCCTACATGCTTTATCCGATTGTAGTGATTTTTTCACAGAACCTTGATTTTATGAATTGGTATATTCGTGTGAAATTTGAGCGTAATCAAATAATTATTTCTCATGAAAATCGCAATTTTACGATTTTTTAAATTTCTTCTGCTTATAACACCTACATGCTTTATCCGATTATAATGATTTTTTCACAGAACATTAATTTTAAGAATTAATATATTCGTGTAAAATTTGTGCGCAATTGAATAATTATTTCTTATGAAAATTTCAATATTACGATTTTTTCCTTTTTTAAAATTACGATTAATTTTAAAAAAATAAGTTAATTTTTTATTTAATTTGATTTAATTTAAACAAAATTTCAACAAAGTTCTGATTTTTTCACAGAACAACCGAAAATTCGCAAAATACATGGCAGCTCAATGCACCATTTACGCTCATCCAACAACGCGGCGGGACTTAAGCGTTTTCCTGGTATATTTCACAGTGCATATTCCTTATAATTACTGTTACAAAGCAAATTACTAGGATTAGTTATAAACATAATATAAGTATAGTATAGGAAATATACTATACCTATAACAGTATTTGTATAAATTAGATTATTAAGCGAGCGAAGCGAGCGTTTCCATTTGACTCTGCCGGAAAAATTAGTCACTGGTTTTTTTTTTTTTTTTTTTGTTTGTTTGTTTTTTTGTTTTTTTTGTTTGTATGTCTCGCGATAACGTTTCGAACGGAGGCTCGGATCGAGTTGAAATTTTTCACCATCCGCAAGCTTTGTTCTCGATTGAATGCCATTAGTTTTGTGGCAAAATCGTTCAAAAAGTTAAAAAGTTACATTAAAGTTAATCGAAAGTTTTTTTTTCAAACTAACCGGCGACAAAAAACTGAGATAGCCAAATCATTTTGAATGTCCGTCCGGTCACGAATATGGTAATTTTAGTTTGATCCGATAAGTAGTGTAGATGGAAATTACATTATAACAAAAGTAACGTTGCCATGGGAACGAAAAGACGCGCGAAGTTTCTAATGCACTGCCACCTAGAAGTAATCAAAATACTTTCGAGGAAGTAGTCTATTATTTGTCAACAAAGAGTTTAAATAGTTTTCCCAAGGAGTCAAGATCCTCTAGATGGCGGTGGATTTTAAAGTAAAGATTTAAACACGGGTTTACCCAAATACCTTGGCAATAATAAATAATACTGGAAACGCGAACGTCGTAAATTTTTAAATTTAAAAAAATGTGCAATGTGGGTCCAGCTATAGCACGTGCTCGCTTATCAACGCGTCCAACTGAGCGTTTCCTAGTTTAATTTATAGCCTATTTCAATTAATACATAACCTAATACAATCCTTTCATAACCTATTAAGATTTATTCTCTCCTTGAAATTGACAACACTTGAGGGTTTAGGGTTAAATATGTTTTTGTCTAGGTCATTCCAACTTCTAATTGTCGAACCGACAAATGAGTGTTTCCCAACCTCCGTATTATACCTATGTAAGAACAGTTTTTGATCATGATCTTGCCTTCCTTTATGTGTAGCAGCTTTCAATCGATCTTTGATGTCTGCCCAGGCCAGTTCTCCTGCTAATGATTTATACATTGCACATAGTTTAGATGTTTCCCTCCATTTTTTAAGTGGTGCCCAACCCAATTCTAAAATCATTTCAGAAGGGCTGTGTCTTGGACCAAATTTTCCTAGCACCTTCCTTGCTGCCCTTCTTTGGACCATTTCTAAGCTATGTACATGGGACTTTGTATGTGGGTCCCAAACCAAACTTGCATATTCCAATGCCGGTCTCACTATTTCTAAATATGCTTTTTCTATCACCGAACTGCTTCCTCTAAGGTTTCTCATCACGAAATTGAGGCTTTTGTTTCCATTGGCAATTACACTGTTTATGTGATTGCTCCAGTTGAGTTTTGCATTTAGAATAATCCCCAGATATTTACAAGATTCCATATACTGAAGGGTAATGCCGTCAATAATATATTGGTACTTGACAGGTTTTAGCTTTGTTGTGAACTTAATCAGTTGGCTTTCTCTCCATTAAGGCTCATTTTATTTATCTGCACCCATTCAACTATTCTATCAATTGCTGCTTGGAATTTAAGGCAGTCATTTTCATTTCTGATTTCCATATATATTATGCAATCGTCTGCAAAAAGTCTGATTTTGATATTGACATCCAATCCCTCTCCTATGTCATTAATACAAATAAGGAATAGTAATGGGCCTAGAATACTTCCCTGAGGTACCCCTGAAGTAACCTCTAGCTCATTTGAGTATTTATCCCCAACTTTTACTACCTGAGTTCTCCCCGTAAGCCATTTATCTATCCATTTTACCACTCGACCATCCAGGCCTAGCTTATTTATCTTGTCAAGGAGTACATCATGAGGCACCTTGTCGAAGGCCTTAGAGAAGTCAATTAGTACTGCATCCACCTCACCTTTTCTATCAACTATTTCAGATAAGTCTTGTAGGAGACCAGCAAGTTGTGTTTCACACGAGTGACCTTCTCTAAAGCCATGCTGAGCTCTTGATAGACTGTCAGAAATGTTTAAACAGTATCTAATGTACTTGGCCATTAGTGCTTCAAATATTTTACCAATACTACTAGTTAAACTAATCGGTCTATAATTTCCTGGATTGTCTCTACTTCCCCCCTTCCAAATTGGTGACACACTCGCTGTCCTCCAATCTTCCGGAACTTGGCTGTTATTAATGGAGATTTGGAAAATAAATTGCAAATATGGAACGATGGCCTTGTCTGCTAGTTTTAGGAAGTCATTTGAGATACCATCTAGGCCAGGTGATTTTTGGGGTTTAAGTCCTCTTATGATTTTACTAATGCTATTATGACTAAAAGTAAATCTGTTGCCAGCATCCTGAATTTTGTTAGTCGTATTTTTCCTTTTTCCCATATACTCCTGCATACTGGCTATTCAACATACTTGCTTTGTCTTCATCTTCAGTTACTTCGATATCCCCTTGTTTTAAAACTGATATTTTATTTCTACCCCCTTTTTTATTTCTTAAATGTTTATAGAATTTCTCAGCTATATTCCTATTTCCATCAGTGTTCTGTAATAAGGTCTCCATGTATCTATCACGTGCTTTCTTCTTAAGTTTTTGCAGTTCTGCATAGTGTTCGAAAATTTCATGAAATTTACTTTTTTGAAAGTTTCATTGAAAGTTTCAATGAAAGTTTCGAAAAATATTGAAATTTTGTGAAATATTCAATTTCCAAGGAAATCTTCAGGAATACAAAGTACATTTTCAATTAATCAGCATTTTCTTACAAATAAGAAAGGTTTTTATTAGATTGACAAAAAATTTGCATCTCTGAAATAGGGTAGGGGCTACTCTTGTACCTGGGGGGGTCCAACTTTTCAACACTGTATTTTCCTCGTTTTTAACGGAAAGGATTTCGGGTGCCCTCTTATCGATTATATACTAGAACTAGCGCGGCGTACTACAACTAGGCGGAAAGGTCGGCTAACCTGACAAAAGTAGACCTTTAACATAAGTAGTAACAAGGCAAAAGTTGGACCCCCCAGGTACAAGAGTGCCTGAAGTATTACCCCCATAATTGGTGCTGAAACTATTAGACTTAAAAAAGTTGAGAGAGAGAGAAATTAAACTGAACAAAAACTGATTTGGTAATTGACGACTGGTGATAGGCGGAGCTTAAAACGATCGATACGTCTTGTGATGAGAGTTGGGAAAGATTCTCATCTCCCAATTTTACGTCTGTTGAACGGTGCAACACTTATCACGCTCTAACTTTTATTCTATTCATTAGTGTTTGTACAAAACTTGAGGGATAATATTAAACAAACATAGGCCTATCATTCCTTCTAGTAGCGATTATATCGAAAAATTTTACACAATCATTAGCTTGTTAACAATGTACGCACAAGCTTGAGGTTTGCAAGTGATAAAACTAGGGAAACGCCAAAGTCGTTGTTAAACGAGTGAGTGAGCCATGTGTTAAGTACCCGATTACATTACTTTTCTTCCCCCTACCTTGGGCCTACCTAGCCTATCATAGGCTAGAGAGGCGCATTATGACCTTACAGTTGACGCGCCCGTCCCCGTATACCAACTAAACTTTAAAAACTATTATTTATACGAATATAATTATCAAACTTAAATGCAAATGTTCCCGGGTACTCACCACATGACTCGCTCACTCGTCTCACTACGACTTTGGCGTTTCCCTATAGTCTAGTTGGCTAAGGCGCCCTTGTAGCCGAAATGTGAAAAAAAGTGAGTTCAATTCCCGGGTCGGGAAAGATTTTGTAATTTCTAGATTGTATTTCAAAAATAATTGAGCATGATTTGAAATGCATAATATAACGCAGTGTTGTCCATCATCTGTGGCAATAGGGCCTACTATGGTAAACATAGCCAGTACGAAATACGTGAAAATATTGCAAGGTTTACTCAATCTACGAGCGAATTTTGTGGGTACCTTGACGTGCAACATTCGACAGACCTGTCATGGGCACGGCATTTCACGGCCAGGCGAATAATAAACAAAAAATATATTTTCAAAATCTAAAACATTGTACCCGATTACATTACTTTTCTTCCCCCTACCTTAGGCCTACCTAGCCTATCATAGGCTAGAGAGGGCATTATGACCTTACAGTTGACGCGCCCGTCCCCGTATGCCAACTAAACTTTAAAAAACTATTATTTATACGAATATAATTATCAAACTTAAATGCATATGTTCCCGGGTACTCACCACATGACTCTCTCACTCGTCTAACTACGACTTTGGCGTTTCCCTGGTCTAGTTGGCTAAAGCGCCCTTATAGCCGAAATATGGGAGACGTGGGTTCAATCCCCTGGTCGGGAAAGATTTTGTAATTTCGAGATTGTATTTAAAAAATTATTAAACATGTTTTGAAATGCATATAACGCAGTGAAGTCCATCATCTGTGGCAATAGGGCCTACTATGGTAAACATAGCCAGTACGAAATACGTGAAAACATTGCAAGGTTTACTCAATCTACGAGCGGAATTTGGGGGTACTTTGACTTAAAACATTCGACAGACCTTGAATGGACACGGCATTTCACTGCCAGGTAAATAAAAAACAAAAAATATCTTTTCAAAATCTAAAAACATTGTCGTTAAAATAATTTCATAACATTGGAAGTCTATTTTTCAGTTTATTATTTCTTGTATGTTTAAATCGCAATGAATCTTGCTGATTTTGTTAGCAGTTCTCAATAAACTCGTACCGGATGTCCGTTTAAAATTTCAGCGCAATCTGTTCAGCGATTCGGCTGATTTTTAACGTACACACACACACACACACACGCACGCACGCACGCAGAAAAACAATAAGGGCCGTTTAAGTCGAATGGAAATCACTACGTTCGCTACGCTCACTCGTTCAATAAAACAAAAATGCCTATATGCATTTTACTTCTATAGGCCAGTAGGCTGTAATAATAACCTTACATCGGTTATCATCGAGATCAAAAATAAAGGGTTGTTTGGGGCACTTCCACACTTTTTGATGTGAGCAATCATTCTAGTAGAGTAGGCCTAGCATTTTTGGTACAAAGTTGCCCAGCTACAATACTTAAGGCTGTGTGTTCACCAAAAACCAATACCAAAATCACGTTTATGACGTCAAATAATGCATAAAACAGTAGGCTTAGTTAGGCTATACGTAGAATATGACCATTAATCACAGTCTTTTGAAAAGCAAAAGACCAAAATAATTTTTTTGGTTGACGCATTTTTCCGCTATTGCTACTTTTTGAACGATTTTTGGTGCTAAGTTTTTCAAAAAGTATACTGTTTGGATGGCTGATATTTTTATTGTACCTAGCCTTCACTTATCTTTGACTTAAGGCCATTCCACCGCGTTTTTCTATTTTCCAAAATATGCTTCTAAGTCAAAATATAGTGAATGGCTTTGAAACATGGCTCTTTTAGAAAATCAAAAATATTTTTTCCAAATTTTTCTGATCCGGTACACGGCCAATATAGCCACCTCAAAATAATTTCAAACTTCAATTCGCCAGGGCACACCATTCAACGTAGGGTGTTGTGCTTTTGTGACATTAATTTTCAACTGTTTTTCTTTGGACTGAGTGAGAGAAAACAGATTTATTTTAACAATTGTCTTTCCTGCGAATTTTTTCGTTTGGCGGTACAAATCGGTAAAAAATACCGTCAAACGAAAAAATTCGCTGGAAAGACAATTGTTAAAATAAATCTGTTTTCTCTCAGTCAGTCCATAGAAAAACAGTTAAAAATTAATGTCACAAAAGCACAACACCGTACGTTGAATGGTGTGCCCTGGCGAATTGAAGTTTGAAATTATTTTGAGGTGGCTATATTGGCCGTGTACCGGATCAGAAAAATTTGGAAAAAATATTTTTGATTTTCTAAAATAGCCATGTTTCAAAGCCATTCACTATATTTTAACTTAGTAGCATATTTTGGAAAATAGAAAAACGCGGTGGAATAGCCTTAAGAATGAGGTATTTTGAAATATGTATCTTCAATGCCTTACATTTTACAGTGTTTTATATTTTTCGGTAGGCTACTTTTGTGGTATTTGTACCGTCAAAAGAAAAAAAGGAAGATCTTAAGATACGAAAGCTATACATTTCAAAATACCTCATTCTATAGTCAAAGATGAGTGTAAGCTACAATAAAAATATCGGCCATCCAAATGGTATAGGCCTACTGTAACGTTACAGCCCTACCCCTTGTATTTTTATATTTTTTTTGCTGCTTATAAATCTGTCTATGTATTTCATATCATGTGGAACTTTCAATATTTTCAAGGCCTTAAGTCATATTTTTCTAACAAGTGTTCAAGCCAGTGTGAATCTGCATCTAGGCATGCAAAGGCCAACCTTAGGGTTGAAAGTGTGGAATGTGAAGTTGTGGAGCCGAGGCTCATGTTTTTGGTTTCGGGTTTACCAGAGTGGCCTAGAAGTGACGTCACCCCATGCTGAATTCGGAACGTCCTGGAAAAGTGCGTTGGCTTCAGCTTTCGACGGCAGCGAGCAAGGGTTGAGGAATGCGGCAAGCATAAATGGCAACGTCGGTGACCAAAACCCAACGGAAATGTGTATTTTGTTGAGTTTGTAGTCGACGAATCGCGAGCCTAGGATGACCCCGAAGTTTGAACCAAGAAACTGACCAATGCGGGTCCAGAGAGACACACGTGCCCCGGATGGCGAGGCCGAGAAGAAACCCCGGACGAGGCGAGGCAGCAAGGAGCATCCACCTCGATCACAGTGGGTCACGCTTTGGAACCGGACGGTTGAGTCCGAGGGTGCACGTGTAGTGCCAGCGTGGTGACCCACCCTGCGAGAGCCATCATGGTCGTGGAGCCTCCGTCTATTACGGAGTGGCCGACTAGGGCTAGGGAGTTGGTCTTTTTCTAACTTCTTTTTACTATTTGAAACTTATTCGGAAGAATCCGACGCGTTTTTGGTGACCCCTATGTAAAGGGTAACCGCCAACAGTACGTCTAACAATGACGACCCGGCGAGTGCACGGAAAAATTTTCTAAACTACTACAGAGTTGCGGGGAGCATGAGCTCAAATCAAGTTTACAGTTCCTGTCTTCGGACTGGCTTTGCGGTGTCGAGATAGGGTGCACGTGTTAGTGCCAATAAAGTATAAGACCACGTGGTTAGTCAATACCACGATGCTAGACCAAGGGCATCTCTCCCTCTACGAGAACATCTGGGGCTGTGGTAAGCGAAACTAAACATTCTGGGCGAGTAGCCGAGAAGGACGCAGTAGGACACAAGGTCCGCGTCCGCCACTGGACGCCTTCCCCGTAGGCTAGGCCTACCTACGCGCCGGAGCGCGTCGCCGTTTGCAGCCACATCATTTCCCCCCCCCCCCTCTTCACTCAAGACCAAGGAACAGGATAGGACTTTGGAGTGGGACAGAGAGGACTTGGATGAGTAGAGCATTGGTATTTTCTTGTATTTTTATTGAAACCTTTGTATCACATGTATGTATTTTGTTGCCTAAATTCGGATCCGATTGCTAACTTCATTTGAAACCTAACTTCATTGTTGTAATTTAAATTCATTGTTGAGTCAGTAAAGTCCACTAAAAGCACACAGCTTTTCACTTCGTAGTGCATGTTTGCCCCCTGTTTTCCTCAACTCATAGTGTAGTTCTTTTGCAAGGACCCTCAGTCCACACCACGCCGCTTCACGGGTGGCTGACCCACTTTCAGCAGCAGTGCCCGGGGCCCCAGAACGAGCGTGGAGCGGACCAGCGACGGCGTGGCTCACCACTAGCGTGCCTGGTAAGGTGGGTTCTCTACCCCCAGTGGGTAGTGTACTGGACCGTGCTGGGTTGCACTGTCGGTACACTCTGGTTGTTGTTATTGGTTTTTGTGTTGCGTTATTGTGTTTTCGATTTGCGTGTCGTGTCTCTCAGTGTATGTTAGCCTCATCTCTCCGCGAGTTAAGCTTAGGGCAAGTTGGCGAGTCAGGCATAGGGTTAGGACGGGTGACCTTCACCTACACCACCCTCCGACCTAAAGTGACTCCAATTGGTGAGTCACGAGTGAATCACACTCTGGCGCTGGTCGGGTCTTTCGGGCAAGGTGGTGTCGGTAAAAGGTTGCGACGTGACTTCATAGGCAGGTTAGGCCACGTAGGGCGTAAAGTGGTAGAGTCTAGGAGGGTGAAGTCACAAAGTGGCTCCCAAGCTGTGGGGCACGATTCACCACGAACCGAGACGTAGGACGTAGCACGTTGGTCGCGAAGTCACACTACTTTTGGCAAATCTTAGCACCAAAAATTGTTCAAAAAAGTAGCAATAGTGGAAAAAGGCATCAACCAAAAAAAAACAAAAAATATATTTTGATCTTTTCAAAAGACTGCGATTAATGATCACCGGGACCGACGCTTTAGAGGCAACCTAACAGACATGATTGGATATTGCTTACGTATCATATCCAATCCCTAACTACTGTTTTATGTAGGCTATATTTTTGTTTTTGGTGAACACAGCCTTAATTTTGTTCCCACTTGGGATAAAACACTTGTGACCAGGACTAAGCTTCTTTACCATCGTAGGAACAGGTACCAAGTGGTAGGAAGCAGTTTGACACAGCTGCAAAGTGTGCAGAAGGTTGATACTACTAACATAACAAACTCATAAACCCTAGAACTCTCTAAAAGTTTACAAAATCAATCTAATAATGCAGAAATGCCTTAAATATGAATGTTTCATGATTTCTTGAAATATTTCAATGTACCCTTGAAAGTTTCACTTTGAAAGTTTCAAATTGAAACTTTCAATTTGAAACTTTCAACACTTCGATCTCTAGTCTTCTGCACTACATTTTTTGAACCTAATGCTATTATATTTCCTGCTTTTATATAGTTTATTACATTTCCTCTTTAATTTCTTTATTTCAGCTGTGTAGTATAATGGATCTGGGTTATTTTTTAGTTCTTTTGTTGGTATGAACAACTTTTGAGCCTCATATACAATTGACTTTAGTGCAGACCAGTAAACTTCGATGCTATCTGCTGCTATTGATGACCTGTTTCCATATTCATAATTTAGATATGAGATAATACCTAATCTATCTGCCTTGTTATAACATTTAACTGTTATATTACCTCCTTTTCCATTATGCCTTCTAATATGGGGACAATTTTTTAACACTACATTTAAGAGGACTGCACTGTGGTCCCCTATACCATCAACAGTCTCACACCCCTTTGTTATTACTCTAGGTGTTACTAGAAAGATATCTAGTAGGTTACATATTGCTCCCTGAGAACAAGATCGTGTGCCCCCTCTTACTACTTGTGTCAGATCAAAGTCATTCAGCAAGTTGGAAACCACAGTTTGTGGTACACTACTACTGGTTGTTTCACTATTCCATGATACGTATCTACGTACCTATTATGACACATTTGTCATGGCTGTCAGCCAGATATATGCCTAGCTTTTCAATAATTTCCAGATTATCCCTAGGTGTCCTATACATTCCTATCACATCAACAGTTTTAGTTCCTAGCGATACTCTTACACATAGCAATTCATGAGTGATATCGTTCCATTTCACTGAACTTTCTAGTTCCGTTTTGACTGCGATGAAGATTCCCCCTCCTCTTGAACCTCTGTCCCTTCTATGTATTTGAAAGTCCTTTCCAAATATCTCACTGTCTACAATTTCACTATGTAACCACGATTCCGTTCCAATCACAATATTTGGATTGATTGTGAGTTTCTAGTAGGTGCTGATATTCTAATTCCTTTTTTACTATGCTCTGGCAATTTACTTGAAGTATTTTTAGCAAGTTTGGTAACAACTCTGCAACCTGCCCTGTGCCAGATCCACCTCCGTACAACCTTATAAGTTTCCCTGACCATGTTGGCCTACTGTTTTAGGAGTCATAGCCAGTAGATGGCCCAGCTTTCTTGATCCCCCTCGGTTTAGATGGAGGCCATCAGTAGCCAGGTCTTTGTCTTCTATCCAGTAGTTTCCGTCCACAAAAACACAATGGTTTTGCTTACACATTGAATCCAAACATTGGTTTATTGCATCTATATATCGATCATCTACGTCGCGTCTGCACAGGATTCCACTGATGACCCATTTTGACGTGGGAAACAATGCACGTCCTGCTACGACTAATTTTTTCATTCTTGTAGCAATTTCATCGGGTGTTGACGAGCTTCTCACATTATTGGTTCCTGCATGGATTGTTATTGAGGTGAAGCTCTCCCCCTGCATCCTCAACAGTCGGAGTTTTTGTTCGAGTTCCTGTATCCTTATTCCTGGATGACACTCGATGCTCAGTTGTGAGTCGCCCCTGTGTGGTGTATTTTCTACGTGTCTAAGAAGAGAATCCCCTAATAATAAGTTAGGTTTACGGTGGGTGTGGTGGTGGTAGGGAGTAAACTGTTACTTTTACACTTGTTTCCTTGAAAGTCTCTCTTAGCTCTGCTTTGACTTCAGACCACTGTAGCTTGTCTAGGCCACACCCAAGCCTAGGCAAGGCAAGATTCTTCACGCCATTTTTGACACTGTGATTTTTCATGGCTTTGATGCATTTCTTGAGGTCATTCATTGCCGGTTTTTCTGTTGCAAGTTTCTTGGTAATTAGGTAGTATATAAACCTCCCCCCTTCCTTGAGGACTGCCAAGCCTCCCACCAATTTTTTTTTATTTAGGAGTTCCTTTTTGTTTCCAAATCTCCTCAGGAATTCAGCTGCGATACCTTTTGCCATTAGTAGGTCCTCACTTACACAGTGTGGCCTACCATAGGCCCTAACTAGGTCTAGGGCTTACATCAAGTAGGCAGGCTTAAAAATTTTCATCCGGAGATGGTAGTGAGAAAAACATCAACTTTGTGGGGCGAATTATGGGGAAAAAGAAGTGAGGACATTTTTCAATGTCAATTCTTACGTAGAAAAGACGCGGGTGGTAGCAGTTTCTTCTACCCTAAGCAAGAAGACATTTCTGATGTTCATAAAGAACAAATATTGAAACGTCTGCCACAGACAGTTAGAAATAAAGGAGGCGGGACTGCCCGAACCAAGTCGTTCTTGTTTTTTGCAATGGACTTTGTGAAGTTTGAGGGGGTTAATGGTGTAGTTAAATAGCCTTGAGCTTACAAAATGATAATGTTTGTATTTAAAATACAATGATGTCTTTAGAATGCTTAATGGATGGTTATTTCTGTGATTTTTAGGCCTGTCCCATTTAACAACCTCATGGTTCATAAATGGGACACATGTCGACTTTCTAATTTGCACCTGTACGGTTATTAAAAAGAAATAGTTCGTGAACAACAAAATCTGAAATTTATGTCTAAAGGGTGGTCTCTTAAAGTTGGCTATTTCAAATTTTTGAAAAAAACATAATTTGAGGAAATAATAATTAAAATGTGAAAAGTGTCCCATTTATGCACCCTCTCCTATATTTTCACAGTGATTAGTATTATAGTAGCGGTACGCTATCTTTGGACTTGCTTAGTAGGGGAAACTACACTCAGGTATACCCCCACCATCGGACCTCGACCGGGCGGACAAAGGGGAGGGCAAGCGATCGAGATGAATAGAGAACTTGAGAAGGTGGCTTCAATACACAATTCACTTGTCATTGTTTATCATCGCTACCGGGTAGTTCCTAAAATAAAATAATATGAGATAAATTGCCACTTTGACCTATGTAATTGTACACAAATTGGTCAATACGATCAAATTGTCTTTTTAATTTAAATTTTTAACCTAAATTTAGCTTTAGTACCCGGCAATCGATGTGTAATTAAAATGGCCTACAATCAATAAAACGGATTGCAGAGATCTGTTCTTGTGAAGGTGCAAAATATTGCCATACGTTAGCATCGATTTATAATTTAATTTGGGAAAGAAGAAGACTGGATATGTTCGGACTATGTGAAACAAAATGGAAAGGGAATGGAGAAGCTGAACTGAGAGATGGGTATAAACTGTATTGGTCAGGAAATGAGGATGAAGCCAAACATGGGGTTGGAATAGTGGTGAGCCCAGGACTACGAGACAAAGTGTTAGGAGTGACATATGTAAATGACAGGATCATTAGTATCAAGTTCCGCATTAAAAGTAAAGACCTAACACTTATACAAGTCTATGCACCACAAGTAGGATGCAGTAAGGTAGAAAAAGATGCATTTGAACGAGATCTGGAAAGTCGCATTTAAATAATAACATCATAATTATGGGAGATTTCAATGCGCACATTGGAAGCGATAGGAAGGGATACGAAGTGTAATGGGCCCACTGGTTAGGAGGGAGAACAGAGAAGGAAAGAAACTCCTGGAAATATGTCGGAGACATGGTTTGAAGGTAGGGAATAGCTGGTATGAGAAAAGAGAAAGTCAGAAGATCACAAGATATAGCTGGAATGGCGAACAAAAATCAGTCATAGACTATATACTAGTGGATGGGGAGCTAAAACCGGATCTACGGGAAGTGAAAGTTATACCGGGTGTGTCCGTGGATAGCGACCACAGACTGGTAGTTGCCGAATTTAAAGATCTAAAGGAAGTAAAGAAGAGCACAATCCAAGAAAGAAGATACGGGTGTGGAAAACTAAAGGATAAGGAGGTAGCTAGAGAATATAAATTGTTGGTCACTAGAGAAATTCCTAAAAGTGAAATAGGAGGGGTTGAAGAAGAGTGGAGTGCCTTAAGAAGGGTCTTGTTCAAGCAGCTGAATTGGTATGTGGTAGGACAAATGGGAAAAAGAAGGTACAAAGAAACACCATGGTGGAATAATAGGACAAAAGAAGCTACTGCAAAGAAAAATAACGCATTCAGAAATTGGTATAGAGTTAAGTCGCAGGAGTCTAGAGACGAGTACAACAAATGTAAAAGAGATGCACGGGCAGTGGTCAAAGAAGAACGCCGAAAATGGTTTCTTGGCTGGACAGAAGAAATGAGGGAGGATGTGCATGGTAACAAGAAGATGTTGTATGGGGATAATGAGAGAAAGGAGAAAGAAAAAGGGTTTATAGCCACAACCTGGTTCAAGAAAATGGTGAAGTGGTGACAGATGATGAAATGAAGAGAAAAATGTGGAAGACGTACTTTGAAACCCTTCTAAACCCTGATATCAACCAACAGCAGATAAGAGCGCCTGAGGTAGTGCATAGAGAAGAGTCTGGAGATGAGGATGAAGAAGAAGATGTTAGCATCACATGGAGAGGAAGTGGAACTGGCAATGAAGAAAATGAAAAATGGTAAAGCTGCGGGAGTAGATGAGCGGGCAGTGGAAATGATAAAAGCGGCAGGGCCTGTGGGGATGCAATGGCTATACAGAGTCTTATCTGTTGTATGGAAAAATTTAAGGAAGTTCCTTTAGACTGGAAAAAGGGTTCATTGTACCTATATTTAAAAAGGGAGACAAGAGAAAACTGTGCCAACTATAGAGGATAACTCTGACATGTCACTGTGCCAAGATCTACGAAAGAAAATAGATAACAGAATTAGAAACTCGGATAGAAGGAGATTTAAGAGAAGAACAACATGGATTTAGAAGAGGAAGATCGACGGTGGACCTGATTTTCTCACTCAGACAGCTAATGGAAAAGTGCTATGACCGAGAAAAGGACCTATGTTGGCTTTTCTAGATATCGAAAAGGTTTACGATAGCCTCAAAGAGAAAAAGTTTGGGATGCTATGGAAAATATAGGAGTTAACAAAGGAATAATAACAAGAGTGAAAGAGATGTACTCGATATCTAGAAGTGCTGAAAAGACAAGAGGTGGAATACAGAGGGGTTTTTGACATTAGGAGTGGGTTAAAAAAAGGAAGTGTACTGTCTCCACTATTGTTCATTTTTGGGTCATGGACGAAATCACCAGGAAAGTTGCAGAGAGAATGGGGGAAAGAATTATGAAAATAATCTTCTGGTGTGGGGAGAGGATGAAGAGGGGGTTTGCAATCTCAAGTTGATGTGTGGAGTGTGGTGGCAGGAGAATATGGACTGGTGTTGGAAGTGGCAAGAGTGAAACAATGCTGATGACACGAGATAAAGCGAAGAATGTCAGGATTCTACTAGGAGGACAGTTTTTGAAGCAAGTGGAAAATTTCAAGTTACGTGGGGAGTATAGTAGCATGCAATGGAAGGATTCAACCAAGAGATAGGAAGAAGGACACAGCAAGCTTTTGGGGTTATTCCAATCTATCCGAGATCTCATATGGAACAGAGAATACCAAAGAAGGCAAGGTTACCATCTACCAGACCTACTTTGTTCCCAAATTTTGACATATGCAGCAGAGATTGGAATATGACAGCAGTGGAGGAGAGTCTTGTGCAGGCTGTAGATATGAAGTTGTTGAGAAGCATTGTGGGTAAGACTAGATGGGACCGAATACGGAATGAGGATATCCGAGATCAAGTAGGCGGGAGGAATTTAATGGAGCGAAGTGGAGAGAGAAGAGTAAAGTGGGTCGGACATGTCAAGAGAATGGAAAGATCAAGATTAAACCGAGAAGGATGATGGAATTGGAAAATTCCCGGTAGGAGGACCAAGGGGCAGACCACGACAACAATGTGGCAGAATAGTGTGAGGGAAAAGAGTGAAACAGCGGGGAGGAGAGTGGAATGTGGTGGAAGAAGAGGAGTGGTGGCAGGACAGAAGAAGATGGAGAGGCCTATCTTCAATGCCGACCCAACGCAGAGTTGGACGTGGCAACAGATAATGATAATGATGATGATGAAAGAAAAGTAAGATAAACATAGCCGTAACTAGGGGTTAATAACCCGCTTACCATGTAAAAATGTGAAGATAAACTTTATTTAGCTATTCCGACAAAATGAGTAAAATATCAAAGCATATGAAGAGTATTGGTAATCTAATTGGTGTCAAGATTCGACATTTTTGTGTTCTACAACGTAGAACCCTTCCTGCTTTTCAGGTCCAATGCAGGTTAAGTGTGGGCTAGAAGAAGGAAATATATAAAATAATAACTAGCTAGGGCTACTCAGAAATATTGTTGTTAAATAATAGTTTTAACACGCACTCTTCAGCCTGTGTTATCATATTCATTTAGGCCTACCTAAGCTTATTTAGGGCCTAACTTCTATCTGATTCAGTTAAAAACCGATTTGCAAAGGAGGACAACTAAATAAATCTAATTACATAAATGCAGACACAACAATGAACTACAGTTAAGTTAAATTTGAATATTATTTATTGTAGGCTTATTATTTTGATTATTGCCATTTTTATTAGGCCTACACATCGATTACTTGGTATACTAAGGGTGCAACGTTTATTGTGCTTGTTTGGTTCTCTCCTGGACGTCACGTAGCTTGTACTATATATTCATAAGTACGGAAAATAGCTTCATTTTGGTTCAAAATTAAAATTAAAAAGACAATTTGAGTCGTATTTGCCAAATCGAGTTCGATTTCGTAGGTAAAAGTAACAATTAACCTCTATTTTATATTTTAGGCACTAGTGATATTAAACAATGACAGGTGAATTTTGTATTCTAGCCACCCTCTCAATTTTCTATTCATCTCGATCGCTTGCCCTCCCTTTGTCCGTCCGGTCGAGGTCCGATGGTGGGGGTATACCTGAGTGCAGTTTCCCCTAGTAAGCAAGTCCATAGATAGCGTAAGGCACCTATAATAAATTGTTTATAATGAGTTATTCTTTGTTTACTTCTTATTTGAATTTGTTTTTTCATTGTTTTTAATGGAAAATCACAGTGTTAAAAAGTTGACTGACCCAAACCAAAAGAGTAGGCTCTAGGTAGGGCTAGCCTACTAAATTGTAGGCCTAGGCTAGCTAGGCCTAGCTGAGGAGGATGATAACTGAGGAGGATGATGAAGATTAAGGAACAGCCTAAGGAGTTAGCAAAAGGGAAGAAAGAGAAGTAATGTGAAGGGAACTAAACTACACGGATAACATGAAGGGAAATATAGTCGAAAGGAATCCGAAGATTAAGGAGACGAAACCTGCCACCGGTCCTTGACCAACTGCAGGAGTGAGAGACAACAACAACTAGGCCAACTTCCTATTGCCCTGGCCTAGCTAGGCCTAGGCCTACACAGTTGGGACAGCAGCTGTACATGCCTAGGCCTATGCCCATAGGCTAGGCCCTAGCCTATGTTATCATTGTTAGCTGCAGGTAGGTAGGGCCTACTAGGCCTAGGCTACGCCTAGCCTAGCCCTAGGGCTAGTATTAGTTTATAGCCCTAGCCTAGTTTTTCTGCAATTATTCAAGCCAAACTAGGTCTAGGCTGGAGGAAAACCCTACACCTAGGCCTGGGGCAAAGGCCATAAACCGACCTATAGGCCTAGCTAATGCATTTGTGCCCTAGAGTCTTGATCTATATGGTAAGACCTACAGATTGCTGGCTTGAATGTGCAGTTATTAACGGTATAAGTGATCATAAGGCAGTTTTAGCAGTGATTGAAGGGGGCGCAGTAACCAGGAATGACGAGGAGAAAAAGACTTCGTGGATGTACAAAAAGGCGGATAAAGAAAGCATTAGGGAATTCCTAAGGGAGAAATATCAAGGGTGGAGAGAAGCGAGAGGGAGTGTAGAGGAAATGTGGGGTGGTTTTGTAGAACTATGCAAGGAGGCCAGGGAAAAATGGGTACCAAACAGGGAATATAAACCTAATGATGATCCTCCTTACTACAATACTCATATAAGGGCACTAAAGAAGAAGGGAAGGAAGCTATTCAATAAGTATAGAAGAACAAGGGATGAGAAAGACAGAGAAAATTTTAAAGAGGTCGAGAGGAAACTAGTTAGAACTAAAAGGGAGAGATGGGAGAAGCATTTGACTAACATGATGGATGAGGAGGATAAACAGGGAAGCTGGAATAGGATGTAAAAACTACGTAAGGGGAAAGAGAGGAAAAAGAGGGGGCTTACCAGTTCTAAAAGGGGATAATGGCACTCTACTTGTGGATAATAAGGATAAAGCGGAGGCTCTTAATAAATACTATGCTGAGGTCTTCCAAGAAAGAGATAAAAAAAAACAACAAGGGAATGAGGGAAGGAAGGGGAGGTGAAGAAATCTCGGTGAACGTTGATAAGGTGACTAAGGTGATAGCCTCACTAAAGAGAGGGAAGGCCCCGGGTAATGATGGCCTCACGGGAGACTTTCTCCAACTGGCAATGGGGGAGACGGCACTGTACATGTGTAATATAATTGAGGCTTCACTTGAGAAAGGGGAGGTGCCTGACAGCTGGAGAGAGGCTATTGTGATACCTGTCCACAAAGGGGGGGAGAAGGGGAAACTAGGAAACTATAGACCAATATCTTTGACATCAGTGGGGTCGAAAATCATGGAAAGGGTAGTTGGGGATTATATAAAGGGGATTATAAGGGATAAAAAATGGCTGAATGAAAGCCAACATGGATTAGGAAGGGATACTCATGCGAGACGCAGCTCATGGGATTGGTTAATGACATTGGTAGCTCACTTGATAAAGGGGAAATAGTGGACGCAGTGTTCATTGACTTCGAAAAAGCTTTCGGACAAGGTTCCACATGATAAACTAATAGGGAAGCTGGAGGGGGTCATAGATGACCTATGGGTAAACAGATGGTCAAGGAATTTCTTAATGACAGAAGACAGAGGGTGAAGGTGGGGGTGGACCTATCAGACGAGGTGGAAGTGACATCAGGGGTGCCCCAGGGGAGTGTGCTGGTCCTCTTCTGTTCGCAATATACATTAATGACATAGCAGACAGAATGGGAGCGAAGGTAAGGCTTTTTGCAGATGACTGCGTTATCTACAGAATAATCAAGGTAGTAGGGACGTAGATGACCTGAAACAGGACTTGGATAGGCTTGGTGAATGGGTAGTGGGGAATAAGATGAGCCTAAACGTAAACAAATGCAAATGGATAAGATCTACAAGGAAGAGGAAGGTACAAGGGTTAGGGGATGGATACTCACTAATGGGGAATGATTTGAGAAGGTGGAAAAATTTAAATACCTAGGAGTATGGCTACAGAGTAAGCTAAGCTGGGAGGTCCATGTGAATGCTACCACAAAAAAGGGTTTTAGATGTCTGAACTTTGTAATGCGAACATTGAAAGGAGCCAGTAGTGAGTTAAAGGGGCACGCTTATAAAACGTTGGTAAGACCTGTTGTAGAGTACGCTGGGTCTGTATGGGATCCATATAGGAAAGGGGAAATAGAGGAAATTGAGGCAGTGCAGAAAAGAGCGGCAAGAAGGAGGGAGGTAAGGAAGGGTAACAGGTGGAAGGAGGAGGTGATAAATGGGCAGCTTGTAAGGACATATGATAGTGTTACAACCATGGTACAGGATCTAGGATGGGAAAAGCTGGAGGAAAGGAGAAGGATCGACAGATTAGGGAAAAATGTATAGGGTGACCAGGGCTCATGAAAGGTTGGGGGGAAATAAATAGCCAACTAAGGAGGGCAAACTATGTTGCCAGAGGGGATCACAAGTGGAAGTATGAGAGGGGAGCATGGGCAACAGACATAGGCAGATACTCATTCCTGGCTAGAACGGTGGTCGAATGGAATGGCTTACCAGAGGGAGTTGTGGAGGAGAAAACCGTTAAAGGCTTTAAGAAACTAATGAAAACTGCTGCCGAAGGTAAATCCTGAACAGGGTCTAGGGAACAGGCAAGACTAGATCATGCCCATGATGGGATATGAAGAGAGAGAGAAAGGGGAAGCTAAGGGCAAGATGAAAGAAACTGGGCATGTAAAGTGCATAAGTGCAAAGGAGTAGAGAAGAGTGAATAAGGCAAGCCTAGAAGAAGGGATAGGCCCTAGGCCTACCCTATGTAGAAGGGGAATGACTAAGTATGAAGGAACAAGGAAATGGAATTACAATAAGAAGGAAGGAAGGAAGGAAGGAAGGAAGGAAGGAAGGAGATAACAAACCTACCACCGACTTTAGTCATTTGTAGGGGAAGAAACCAAATACCAAATACCAAATCTACCTAGGGATAGGTAGGCCCTAAGGCCTACTAACTCTGCTAGCCTAGGCCTATGGCCTTCGACTTTGAGGTAGGCCCTACTAGGGCCTAGGGCTGGCCTAAGTAGGGGTAGGCTAGGCCTAGGCCTAGCTTTGCTACTGGCGTACAGAAGTGCCCTGGCCCTAACTAGGCCTACGGGAAAGTCCCTAGGCCCTACCCTACGCGCCTAGCCTTACCGTAGGCCTAGGCCTAGGTCCTCAGCTAAAAATGATAATCTTAAGGTTAAAATAAGAATTCCTTACTTCATTTTGTTGTAGGTACCACTGGTAATTTGTAAGTATCGGCCTAGAACAATAACAGAATTAGCCTAGGCTAGCCCTATGATATCTTTGCACACTTGCAAGAAACACCACTTGCTGATAACTGCAACTGCGTAGTTGTTGGTGTGTTGGTGTTCCTGCTCCAGCGGCGGGTGTAGAAATTGTTGTTGTTGTAGGCTTATCTGATTATTAAAACTGAGCATTTGTGTCTGGTATTGTTTGACAAAGTGTTGTTTAAAATTACATTTTATTCATTTACAGTAATTTACTTTTGCTTTTAATTTACAAATTGCGAGAATAAAGCGCAGGAGGAATGTAGGCCTAGCTGGATGCGAGCCTGTTGCATAAGTTGGCAAAGAGACTGTTGGCTAAAGAAGAAGAAGAACGTGAAAATAAAACTAGGTTAGAAAAGTTCACTGTGAATCATAATCTTGAAAAATGCCTCCAAAAAATAAGCTTGAGGGTGCTAAAAAAGGACATAATAAGCAAAAGGGGAGACACAAGAAACCAACATTTGACGATAAGCGTTCCAAAACAGCCAAGAATCCACAAGAGGGCGAAACTGAGACATCCAGTGATGTCCTGCTGTCAAACATGAAACTCGACTCGGAGACCGACTCCGATTGTGGTGGGTGTGCTCTCGGTATTAAAGACAATAATATTATACTTGTATTAAATATTGGCTGAGGCTAGGGCTACAAAGGGAATAGAACTATAGGCCTCTGCGTAGCCTCAACTAGCTAGGCCGGTACTCTTTTGGTTGGTATGGACAGTTTTTTTTTTTATGTGTAGGCCCTAGGCCTACCTATAAAACCTTTAACGTCGCTATTTTAAATCTTAAGTACCTCCAAAACCTTTAACGTCGCTATTTTAAATCTAAAGTACCTACAAAACCTTTAACGTCGCTATTTTAAATCTAAAGTACCGGTACCTACTGATCAAAAACTGTCCATACCAACCGAAAGAGTTCCGCTAGGCCTAGCCCTAGCCCTATAGGACCTAACCTAGGCCTTAGATAGATAGATTTATTTGCGTATTGTATACCACACATAACAAAAACTTGTAAAAATACAGCCAAACCTTACACACTCAAAAGAAATGAGATCTAAAAAAATGCCAAGCTCATCTACTTTTCCACATTTCGCATTCTTAATTCATAAACGTACAGTGTCCCGTAACAACATCCTTGAAAAGCTTGGCAAAATAGAATTTGCAACTATTAATTTAAACGTAATAGTTCATTCAACTTATTTTTTTCTAATTAATTTTAACGTAATGGTCATGCAAATATCAGCCCTTGTGTTATTTGGAACCACCCTGACAGCCCAAACTGTGTTTTTACACAGCTTTCACGTGTACATACTTCTAACTTTTCTATCAGTCTTTCGTCCACTCCTCTTCTTTCCAAGCTTTCCCACACTACATTCCTTGGTACATCCATATGCATCATATGCCTTCTCGGTGTCTAGGAAGACCATACTCATTTTTCTACCCAGCTCCAACTTTTTTCCATAGCTTGTCAAAGTACAAAATATCGGGTCTATAGTCGATCTTCCACATCTAAACCCATATTGTTTTGTATTGTAGCCTATTGTATTTTATTTGCAGCTGTTAAATTACATTTGTGATGTAATAAGTACAAGCTTCGTAACATAGCCTAAGCTTTGTCAGTTTTCTTAAGGCTAATATAAAATATACATTGAGCTAGAGTACAGAGTACTAGATATAAGCTATGCTAATTATAAATAGCTAATTATAAATATATTATACATTCATTCAGCATACGATCCACCTCTCATACTTCTGTCTATAATCCTTTCATATATCTTTGATGTATGGCATAGGCTAGTAGAGTAATGCCTCTGTAGTTGCCACACTTCTTTCTATCTCTTTTCTTGTATATTGGTACAATTGCTCCTCTCTCCCAATCTCTTGGCACCTTCTTTTCTCTCCATACCACTCTGATCACTCTGTATAGCCAATACATAACTAGCTGGGCCCCCAGCTTTGATCATTTCCGCCACCAGTTCGTAAACTCCTGCAGTCTTCCCAGTCTTCATCCTTTTGAATGCCATCTCCACTTCTTGCCGTGTCGGTCCATTCTCATCTGCTTCTTCCCTCGCCCTTTCCAACTCTACATCTCTGTCTTCTGCTTCTGCTCCCGCATTCAGCAATTGATTGAAATACTCTTTCCAAGTTTCCTTGATCTCATCTGCATCTGTAATGAGTCTCTCCGAGTCATCCGTTAGGTTCCTTCCTCTTACTCTTACCAACAGTGTTGGCTCGAGTGCTAAGCGCTCGACTCTGATTCGGAAGGTTCCGGGTTCAAATCCCGAGACCGGCAATCCTGACTGAAGGTTTTTTCCGAGGTTTTCCTCAGTCGTTAAGGCAAATGCAAGGGATTGAGTACTCTTAAACAGCCCTCGGACATCCCTTCACAATTGTCCTATCCGCAACATACCTAGTTCACCTGAAGAGGGGCATATTGCACCCTATATAACAGGTTTAATTCCTACAATATTTTTTTTTCTTACTCTTCACTATGCCATACAGCATCTTCTTGTTTCCTTCTGCGTATTTCTCCAGTTTCTTAGCAAACTTCTTCCAATTCTGCGTTCTCTTCTTTAACCGTTCTTTGTGCTTCCCTCTTAGCATTTTTGTAAGCTTCTCTCTTTTCATCTGTTCTGTCTTTCATATATTCCCTCCATGTTCTATTTTTCAGTCTTTCTCCTTTACTTTGTCGTTCCACCAACTTGTTACCATCTCTTTTCTTACCCCACTTGTTCTTCCACACGTCTTCTCTGTTGCCTTCACCAGTGCTCTCTTAAATGCCTCCCATTCTTTCTCCACTCCTTGGATCTCTCCCTTTGGAATCTCTTTTCTGTTGATATTCTTCTCTGACTGACGTGTGACGTCTCACTTAATTTCCATACTTTGAGCTTCCTTTCCGCATATTCTTTTCTCTTTCGTACACTTCCCTCTATTTGGATACCTGCTATAGCCACCTATAATCCCTATCTAGTCCTACACTTGGGATGACCTTTACATCCTTCAGCCTCCTGTGCTTGTCTTTACTAACAACCACATAGTCTATCTGTGTCTTCTGTTGCCCGTTCCAACTATACCTGGTAATTTTGTGACGGTCCCTTTTTTGAAACCACGTGTTTCCAGTTACCAGGCCATTTCTGGCACACAGGTCTAACAGCCTTTCTCCCTAGCTGTATTTCCCTACCGTACCCATACTTTCCAATTACTTCCTCGTAACCCCGCCTTTGGTCACCAACCTGGGCATTGAAATCTCCTAGTATGATTATTTCCCGTCTGCCAGCCAGCCCTTCCAGATGCTCTTCAAACTCATCCTTCGCTTCCTGATCGCACCCTACTTATGGAGCATTTTTTTTTCTTGTGCGAAGTTGGCCTCTTTAGCCATTCCTCTGTCTTGCTATCCAATATAAGACTGCCTCCTTTTCTATCCTGCTCAATTCATCGGGCAGGGAGTCAATGTCACTCTTTAGGGCGGCGCATCTAAAGAGATGCGCTCTGTCTTGGTTTGGCATTTGTCATATCTCCCATTCCTCATTTTTTACTTTTATCCTTATCTTTATTATCCTGTCTCCTTCTTCCCGTACTTCTATCACTGCTTCCTTCCGTTTTGGGCTTACTATTATCCCATTCCAAAATAGCGACGTTAAAGGTGTTGTAGGTGCAGTATTTTATTCATAAATGTGTAAAATTATGACAGATTAGTTTTTAAACGAAAAATACAGTGTTAAAAGGTTGACTGACCCCAACCGAAAGAGTAGGTAACACGTTTTATTGACCTGTTGATTAGTACACAATACAAATATAGGCATCGTCAAGGTTGATGATACAAGTAAACTAATAGCTATGCTAATGCAGTACTTTTTCGGTTGGTGTTGGCCAACTTTTTAACACTGTTTTTGTTTAATTAAAAATGACAAAAAAGTGAAAAAACCACTATAAATATGAAATAAATATAAAAAATAGTAATTAGGCTATGAACGATTTTTTGATATTTACTGAGCTGAAAATGTAGGCTACTATAGTGTGTTCGCTGAATTAGTAATTTACACAGGTTAGGGCCTATAGGGCCTACATAAGATATGCACATTAGGCTGACGGACATATTAGATATTTACATTTACGCAATGCCTCCTTCACTCTACATGTTACCAACTTTACAAATAATCCACCTACAAAGCCTTTTATGTCGCTATTTTAAATAGAAAACAACCTTTGGCACAAAAGGACTTTTGTTTAAAATAGCGACGAAAAAGGTTTTGAAGTTTTTTTTTGGTTTAAAATAGCAACTATAAAGTTTTTTTGTTTTTAGGATTTTTTGGGGTACTTGTTCATTATCGGGACCCCCTTAAAAAACAATAAACAAAAACTAACTTAACTAATACTAACCTAACTTAACTGTAATTCACGTTAAATTTAGGTACAATTAAGTTAAGTTGTTAGTAGGTTATAAGTAAAGTTAGTTTTAGTTTGTTGTTTTTTAAACGGGGTCCCGATAATGAACAAGTACCTTTTTTTGTTATGTTTTGTAAGGTTACTTTACTTGCAGTGAGTACAAACCTCGGCTCAGTGGCAGTGCTCAGTTCTCAGCATGATCAGTCGGCCTAAAGGCGCGTCACTTATCACTACTTGTAACTTAGGGTACATTTGTTTATAAAACAACATGAAATGAAACTTGTGAGTGCATTTTTTATTATATATACAATACAACTGCAATTATAAAATATAAATCATTTACAGTGGTTTTCCGTCATTTTTAAGTGAAAAAACAGTGTTAAAAAATTGGCCAACACCAACCGAAAGAGTGCCGCTAATACTAAGTACTACCTAACTTACTTACTTACTTTATTACTTACTTACTTATTTATTTATTTGAAAGCTAGTAGGATAGTGTAATTTTAATGTAGGTATAAAGTGTTTTCAAGTTGTGTGATTTATTTGTTGTTGGGGAGTAGTTTTATGCTATAAATGTGTTCTAAGGTGTAATGAAATGGCTAGCATGAGCCAGAAATAAAGAAATACAATACAATACAATTACTTACTTCAATGCCTAGGCTGGGTTGAAATCTAGGGAGGGAATCGAGAAATAGATAGGCCTAATTTAGGAATGTGCACTATACTTTATTTATTTATTTTTATTTATCATTAGCCTTCTACAGTCACTCATATGCATGTCTTTAGGACATGCGAGTATTTGAAGTTGTCACTTATGTCTATATGTAGGCTAGTGAAGCTCTACATAGCACTTTACATCACATACACTAAACAAAATAAATGTCATATGTATGCCTTTATATAGCATACTTGTACTGCTGGTAAAATACATAATAAAAACATATTTGCACTGAGTATACATACAAACGTACCACATACAAGATAATAGATATATATATATGTTTAACCTTGGCTTTATAGTAGGCAACTATGACGCTGTTATGTTAGTACTTTAGACAGAAATTAAAAAAGTGACTACACCGGGGTTTGAACCCGGGACCTTAGCTTACCGGGCTATGCTCTTACCAACTGAGCTATGCGGCCACCAATTTTATGTATTTATGTAGGTCCCGGGTTCAAACCCCGGTGTAGTCACTTTTTTAATTTCTGTCTAAAGTACTAGCATAACAGCGTCATAGTCGCCTACTATAAAGCCAAGGTTAAACATCATATTTCCCAACTCTAGGGTTGCAGAGATGGTTTGTATTTCTCCAAGTTAACTTCATGTGTAGTCTAATAGGCAGTGCAATCTGCTCTACACACGTTATTAACAATGTACAAAACAGACCAAAAATTAGACAGTTTTAAATTGGTGGCCGCATAGCTCAGTTGGTAAGAGCATAGCCCGGTAAGCTAAGGTCCCAGGTTCAAACCCCGGTGTAGTCACTTTTGTAATTTCTGTCTAAAGTACTAACATATATATATATATAAAACACATTTGGTATTTTAATCATTAAGTAAAGAAGAAAGAGTCTTCATTGTGAAGCAAGAAGAGGAAGGCCTAGGACCCAACCTAGACCTACATATTGCGTATTTATTCCTTGTTTTTTTTTTGAGCATTGCTATGCTGGCTGTGTACGAATCTAACGGCAAATAAATAGGTACTCTACTCTTCTCTACTTATTGTGTACGGCCTTTTCCATGTTAGAAAATTGTATCACTCAAATATTAAATACCATGTCTTTTTCTGTGACAGCTTTAGACTCGCCATGCGAATCGGATGCAAGTGATGACCCACAGCAAACATCGGCACCGTTTCCTGTTGCTATGTGGGACTTGGAGCAATGCGACCCTCGAAAGTGTACTGGTCGCAAACTTGTACGACTTGGTTTAGTAGCCAATCTGAGACTAGGGCAGCGGTTCAATGGAATTGTCCTCACACCTGTTGGAGACAAGGTATTATTGTTGTTCATAATAAGACATGTACGGTAGTAGGAATTCCATTAATTATAAAAATATAGCCTCTGGAGACTTGAGTAGGACTTGACTCTCCAAACAGCAATATGTCAAACTTAGGCCTACAAGTGTTCAGGTTGATTATAACACATTATTGGGTGTGAGACAGGATCCAACAGCTTACCTTTTAGAAATGATGGTGGCTGCAGTAAAAATATACAAGTAGCCTATTTCAAAACACAGAAAAACACAATACGTTTTAACACGATGTCTGTTTATCTCAGCAATATGTCAAACTTAGGCCTACAAGTGTTCAGGTTGATTATAACACATTATTGGGTGTGAGACAGGATCCAACAGCTTACCTTTTAGAAGTGATGGTGGCTGCCTACAAACCTGCTATCAAACTGTTTAGACTTCATGTTCGTACAGCACTCTCCTGTAATTGGATTCAACTAACAAGTTAGTTATTCGGACAGATAAACATTTAATCATGCAGTGGTTGATTAGCGGTCGTTCAACTGGTTCAAACATAAGAAGTATGCCCCTGTTTCAGTCCAGGTTAAACTATGGTATACTTGGGTGGGGTGCAGTAGCTACGTGACTGTTACCTCAAACCTTTGGCCCAACTCCAATAATCAATAAAACCACAAGATATCCAACTACTAACTCAGTTTTCAATGATACACAAGTTATGGATATTAGGCAGCTTTATCTTATTGTGTTCTTGCATATGCATTTAAATATCATTTCATTTTTCATTTCATTTCATTTTTATTAGCATCCAAAGACTTCACATAAGTACAAAAGTATAGGATTTGTCATAACTTAAATCTAAAATGTAGTAAAATTAAAATATATCAACACAATATGTAAATGTACATTACATTACATAACATACATACATACACATAACATAACAATGATAGTATAAATTCAAACATTTATGGAATAAATAAATAAATAAATACAAATAAAAGTCCTGCAAGAAGATAAGAAAAATTGTAGCCTACCTTACTTGTCTGTTGCCACTACTAACAAAATCATCCACATTATAAACCTACACCATTTACTAGGTATAGTTTTATGTAGTAGTAGTAGTATATCTTTATTAGCATTTTTGCTATTTTACATGTCATACACATCATATCATCACAACAAACATCTTTTCTTTACTCGAGACCTTAATCTTGATACTCGTCATATAAGGTACAACATATTTTATTTATAGGCTAGCACAATTTTATATTATTTAGCCCTAATATTATCTCACTTTTCAATCATCTCCATCCATTATACAAATACCACTTACAAGACACTTTCAGAAAAAATCTTTGAAATAAAAATTTGAAATTATTTTAGATTTATACCAAGCTACAATTATAATGAAAAAACACTACAATACAATAGATGGTTACATGAGCATAGTCTCTTACATCTTTCGGACATTAGTCTGGTTGAGTCCAGAAATCCTCCGTCCTATCATCCCTGTTCAATCTGCATCCCTTAACTATCTTACAGCACAGGATTGTCTTTACTAGTTCTATAGGCCTATACTGCTAGTCTTACTTAACATTTACGTAAGACTATAACATTTATACTTCATAGGAACATACAAAATATTTTTGGACTAGCAAAATTTTTCACTTTATTGTGCCCTAATATCTCATTTTTCAATATTCAATATTCTCCATCTATAAGTATTACATGTTATACAAACATATTTACAATACACTTTCAGAAAATAATATTAAATATCATTTGAGATTTAAAAACAAATACAATAATAAAAAACTATAATACAAATAGGTAGATGGTTACATGGGTGAGCATAGACTCTTACATCGTTCAGACACTAGTCTGGTTGAGTCCAGAAATCCTCTCCAGTAATTTCCCTGTTCCATCCGCATCCCTTAACAATCTTACAGCACTTAGCTCTAAATCTATTTACATCCTGCATATTTCTAACTTCTAATGGTAACCTATTAAATATTTAATTTAAATTTAAATTTAATTTTAATTTAATTTAATTTAATTTTTTTATTTCTGAAATGTTCCTGATTTCTTTTGGCAAACAGTTAAAATGTTGTATTCCCATCATATGAGAACCATTTTTACATTTAGAAGTATGTACAGCTGGTATATGGAAATTGTCCTTTTGTCTAATATTGTGTATGTGGATGGAGTTATTTAGTGGCATATGATTCCTATTTTTAATTGTCAGAGCAGATCATAAAAAGTACCATAAGATAAACTTGACACAAAGTACCATCACTAGAAGTACCACTTTATACAACTGCTCAATACCTCAGTGTAACAAAGCTGTTGGACATCACCACACCACCTACATTGCTCCAAAAATCTATAACAGACTACCACCAAACCTAAAACAAATTAAGCCTTTTGCAACTTTCAAAAAACTATCAACAAAGTGGATAATGGAAATGGGTCGCAACTTCTGCAACAACCTTGAATCTTTTTATTATAGATAAATTACTTATTCCTCACAGAAAATGGAAGACAATTATAATTTACAACATTATTTTATATAGGCCTAAGTAAAGTCGAACTTTATATATGATCAGAGGCAGGTATTTATGGTAAAAACGAAATTTTCACCGCTAAAAACAGTAAATCATAAACCGTTTTCAACACCAATTCACCGCTTTTGGCCACAACAAAACCAAATATGCAGATTAGTTCCACCTCAAATACCTGCTGCTGAATTCTCATAACTACAATTTATTGTAATCTGCTAGTCTTTTCCAAGATCCCACACCCCAAAATTTAAAAAAAATTCAGGGGGGAGAGAGATATAGAGCTTTCATCTAAATGTTGAATTATTTTCACCACCATTCACCACTTTTGGGTATAATAAAAACGAAAATTAACTTTTATTTTTACCCCAAATTCCTGCCTCTGTATATGATTTTTATTATATTCTTAAAAATAGGCTTTGATTTACTATATACCTCAGGCTAATCTCATTTCCAATAGGGAACTGTCCTTCATCACCAAATTTGAATATGTCCCTACTAATAACCTCAAATACCGACCAGTAAAGTTTTTTATGCGTCTGGCTTTTATTAGCGCTAACTGTGAGCGAGGAAAAATTTGAACCGGGCTTCGCGCCGGAAAACAGCCATGCGCCATTGCAGGTGGGCGTGACGTCATCGTGAGGTTCGCCGAGGCGGCGAGCTGACAGTTCTGCCAATCAGCTTCCCCTCATCACCTCACGATGACGTCACAACCAAAAGAGCGCGTACTTAAGTCTTTGTGCGGGAAGTCAAAACCCAGGAACTTTGAACATGCATAGAATCCACAGATTTTATTTTTTATAGTTTATTTTAATTGCAATGTTTATTAAATTGAATATTACAAATTACTAAATACGTGAAAGATATTGTAAATAAAAATCATTGGACTTAAGATAAGTGTAAGATATATTTGAAACCAAGGACAGTTCCCTATTGTGTTCATACTATTGTCATGTAATTTATAACCTAGAACTGATAAAGACAGTTAACTCATATTATAGGGCTAATATGAAACAAGATCTCTAAAAAAAATAATAACAATTTTAATTACAATTATATTAGTCTATTTCTTTTAATTTATAACAATTTTATTTTGTTCTGTCGAGAATAATAATTAATTTTATTAGTTATTAGTTACTTTTTGTTTATGTAAAAAAAATCCCATCCTAAACCATCTTTATGAAATATAATTTTACAATGTATGAAACGCTCACACTCAAGTTTTAACGTATGTGAGCATTCTTCAATTTACTACTATTTTTTATTTATTTTTTATTTTTATTTAAATAAGAATAACTCATTTTTAACTCATATTTATTTATTTGTGTTTTTAGCTTTTAAGGCTATACAGAGCTAAGAAATTGAAATGTCATTCAGAAAAAACAAATTGCATACTGATCACTAGCTCAGCTGTAATGAGAGACCAACTACTGAAAAATAATATCAGCAAAGTAAACATTGAAGGAAAAAAATTTGTTTTTCAAGACCATTTTAAGTACTTAGGAGTCATGGTAGACTATTTACTTAATTTCAAAGAACATATCAGTTACATCTCCAAGAAACTTGCTACAAAAATTGGGTTTATGCGAAGAAATTGTTACAAATTGTCAAAGTGGGTGCGTCGACTAGTTTATAACATCATTGTTGCTCCACATTTCCACTATTGTCCTACCATTCTTATGGACATAAATAAAAGTGACCTTGATATTCTTCAAAAACTTCAAAACAAAGGTATGAGGGCAACTCTTCAATGTCACAGACTAACACACAGAATGGACATGCTCGAGCAACTTCAGTGGCTTAGTGTTGAACAATTAATCAATTACAAAGTTTTATGTTTCATTCATGAAGTGATGTGCAACCAAGAGTACTCATACTTCTCAGAATTCTACAAACACAATAATGATTTGCATGATCATCATACTAGATATGCTCAAGATTTTTACATGCCTAATCAAAATAAGTGCTGTGGGCAAAAATCCCTGTTTGAAGTGTGGCTCGTTGGTCTTGTCTGTGGCTCGTTGGTCTTAGTGTGGCTCGTTGGTCTTGTTGTTAGCGTATCTCTTTCAATGCAGAAGGTCCAGGGTTCGATTCCCGCTAAAGTCAGTAGTTTTTTAACTTCTGATTTGGACTTAAGTCCATCAGTTCTTGTCTTAGGAGTTTGTAAACGGTGACTTTGGAGCCGTCCTAGCAACGAAGCACATAATAAATTCAGAGTTGTTCTGAATCGGCCTTGTTGATTCTGGCGTTGATTTGCGGGTGTTGGCACTGTCCATACCACTGATTGCTATATTTCCTGTTAAAAATATTGATCTTTGGTTGGTTATCGCTCACTCGTCGATTGTGTCGGGGCCTACAGGGTTGGCTTGGTCGCTTTGATTTAAAGTCCTCCACTGAAAATCAGTTATATAACTGAGTGGATAGACTCTAAATACAATTTATTTATTTATTTATTTATTTTATTTAAATGGATTTAAAAAATTCAACGAGTTACCTAAAAATCTAAAAATGCTGGTGGGTGAAAAAACAAACTTCAAAAGTGCTGTACAAAATTGTGTACAAATTAAGTTTCCACTTGTCTAAAGAATAAATATCAAGTTATGTACAACCAGAAAAAAATAGCAGAGTCTAGCTGCTAAAAAGAAGATTTTACTACTACTACTACTAGCACTCTTACCGATATTTTGAAAGTCGACGGAAAATGGCTAAAAGTTGGTTGGATGAAAGATGAACTTGAATAAAAAAGCGATTTTTTTTCTGTATGGGACAAAAGCTCTATTTTGGCCATTGTATGCAAAAAGTAGGTCAATACAAAAATAAAGGCAATATTTAACTTTGAGCTATGATTATTAAATTTTTTTTCAACATACCTTTGTCTCTGGACTCCTGAGTACAAGGGAAAATAATTTTATGAAATAACTTTTGACGAACAATTTTTTTCGTGTTCCGGTTCAAAACTCTTTTTTGTACCATGTGACAAAAAAAATCGCACATCGAAAATTATTTTCCCTTATACTCAGTCCAGAGACAAAGGTGTGTTGAAACAATAAAAAAAAATCATAGCTCAAAATTAAATATTGCATCTAGAACATTCATTTTTGTATTGACCCAAAATTTGCATATATACTGGCCAAAATAGAGCTTTTGTCCCGTCCAAAAAAAGTTCTTTTTTCTTCTTTTTTCTTTAAGTTCATCTTTCATCCAACCAACTTTCAGCCATTTTCCTTTGACTTTCAAAAAATCGGTGAAAGTGCTCTGGAATAGCCAAAATATATATATTTTTTTTTAAATATAAAACCTGTAATGTAAAATTGTAATGTAAAAATTGAATTTTGAAGAATTAAAGTGACATTATTATTACTAGGAAGCTTCGCAAACACTTTTTCAGGCGCATTGTTGGATGAGTGTAATTGTTTAAAAACGAAAAAGCGTAAAATTGCGATTTTCATAAGAAATAATTATTCGATTACGCTAAAATTTCACGCCAATATATTAATTCATAAAATTAAGGTTCCGTGAAAAAATTATTACAATCGGATAAAGCATGTAGAAATTTTAAAAATAAAAAAATAAAAATCGTAAAATTGCCATTATCATGAGAAATAATTTTTTGATTGCGCTCTAATTTCACACGAATATATTAATTCATAAAATTAAGGTTCTGTGAAAAAATCATTACATTCGGATATATCATGTAGGAGTTATAAGTCGAAGAAATTTTTTAAAAATAAAAAAAAATCGTAAAATTGCGATTTTCATAAGAAATAATTTTGTGATTGTGCTCTAAAACATGGCAGTTCTAAGTTCAGAGATTTCGAAGGTCTCCAGAAAATTTCATTGCAATTGGAGTGTCGGTTTAGCCGGAATTGTGCTAACAGACAGACAAAAATACAGAAAGAAAGAAAAAAAACATTCCGGATCTTTTTCTCCAGTGTAGTGAAATGGAATCTTCGCTTCGCTCGCTACGCTCATCCAATTACTAGTATGCTTCGCAAACGCTTTTTCAGGCGTGTTGTTGGATAAGCGTAACTTTTTTTAAAACGAAAAAAAGCGTAAAATGCGATTTATTTTCATAAGAAATTATTTTTCGATTACGCTCTAATTTCACACCAATATATTAATTCATAAAATTAAGGCCCTGTGAAAAATTCATCACAATGGAATAAAGGATGTAGGTGTTATAAGTCAAAGAACGTTCTTAAAAATCGAAAAAATCGTAAAATTGCGATTTTCATAAGAAATAATTTTTTGATTGCGCTCAAAAAAGTGGCAGTTCTAAGTTCAGAGATTTCGAAGGCCTCCATAAAATTTCATCGTAATTGGAGTATCGGTTTAACTGTCCCCCACTGAAAATCAGTTATAAAACTGAGTGGGTAGACTCTAAATACAATTTATTCATTTTATTATAATCGTGTTAACAAACACACAAAAATACAAACAGAAAAAAAAAGAAAAACATTCCGGATTTTTTTCTCCAGTGTAGTGAAATGGAATCTTCGCTTTGCTCGCTACGCTCATCCAATTATTCTCATAGAGTAGGTACCCGTCTTCTTTTAATACTCGACTTCTGTAATCTTTGCATGCTGCAAGAGGAGCTTACAATAATGACATTATGTTTACATTACAAATTCATTTTTTTTATTTACAGTTGTGTAATTTTATAAGTAATATGTAGGCCCTCCTATTAAGTTTATTTTTAATGAAAGTTAATCGTACTTTCCAGTGTGTCTCTCCTAAGGATCGGGATATTGTAGCGTCAAGTGGAATAGCTGTTGTCGACTGCTCGTGGGCGCGGCTAGAAGACACGCCGTTCTCACGAATGCGTTCGCCAAACCCGCGGCTGTTACCTTTCCTTGTTGCTGCTAACCCTATCAACTACGGCCGACCCTACCAGCTCTCCTGTGTTGAGGCCCTGGCGGCCATGTTCTACATCACAGGTCAATATGCATGTACACTTTTTAAATAATATGAATGGTAAAATCTCAACAAAAAAATCAACAGAATGAAGACATATTGGGAGTGGGACAATTTCAAAATTGAATTTTGATTTTGCTTGGAAGTCCAATAATGAACTATGTTTTTCTTGGTTATAAAGAACAAATTGTGAATAATCTGTGACCATGTGTGTGTGTGGTGTGTGAGCATCCTTGCTTTCTTACATCCTAGTCTAAAAAATAATGATTTCTTGAAAGCCAAAATATATCAATGTCTCCCTGGTGAGCCCACATTACATTGTACTGTGTATCTTCCCCCAGGCTTCAAGGCAGAAGCTAGTTTGTACCTGAACAAGTTCAAGTGGGGCCACGGCTTTGTGACTCTCAACCAGGAGTTGTTGGACATCTACGCCGCGTGTGAGGATGGCGCGGCTGTGGTCGGCGCACAAAACAAGTTTCTCGAAAAAGAGCGACTAGAAAGAGACCAACGACAACAGAAGCCAGATCTGATATCGGAATCTGACTCGGAATCGGAATAACATGTATTCCTATTATTATTTTAACAAGAATGATAAGAAAATGTATAGACATATTCTAAAGGCAAAAATGTATGATATGGTAACTACATGTAATAAAAGCTAAGTAGGCCTATATATTATAATATTGTGACAGTCCAGCCCCCTGGGCCTATGATTTTTTCGTTTTTGTCTGTGTAATTTGCATATGTTAAAATGTCGTAATTGCATAATATATAAATCTGGTATAAATTTGCATGTTAAATGCAAATCAAAGGTCTACAAGCTAGATCTCAGTGTCTAAGGTGCCTATTCAAGGTGATGCAAGTGGGGCGAAGGCCCAGGATCCCCAGGGAGCTCTGAGAGAATCCAAAGTGCTGCAGTTTAGGGAATCTAAAAGTATCGTCAGAAGCGAGCTAAGCAAGAAAGAATGTGAGATTCGGCTGGCAATTATTTCATACATAATCGCACTTGCTTTTGAACAACCAATGGGAAACCCGGGATGGGTTTGAGCGCCGAACTAGCTAGGTGACAACACAATGACCGAGTTGTTAGCATGCGAAGGGCGAACTCTGAGCGCCCATTGGCCGAGAGAAGTGAATTTGAATTTGCGCCCGAAAGAGAGCCCCAATCACAGGGCAAGAAGAGGCCCTCGGGGGTGAAGGCCATGCGGAACCACACGGAAGAGCTGGACACGCTGAATGCTACGGGGTTGTTGCCTCGGTCACTATTGCAAGAACCACGGAACAAGACAGTCGGGTCTAACCAGTGTGTGTGCTACCCGTGTGCGTTAGGCTATCAGCATCGAGATGTATTTACCTTATACAGGGCAGAGTTTGGAGGAAGTTTATAGGCACTTTGTTTCACTTGAAATCTACAATTACGTTCGCCGGAGCCTAGTACAGGCTAGCCACATGACAAATCAGTGAATGCCATGCGCGTGTAATTGATACGACGACCTCGCTTAATTATGGTAAATTCTCTCTCTACACCATACGGGAGTGGCATGCAGATGCACCTAAAGTCTATCTAAACCGCCTTTCGGGGCATTTTTGCGTGTTGTTTCGCCTTTGGTTCTGACCAGCCACGTGTGTCACCCAAATGCAGACCTACCTACTCACTTCAGCAACATCCAACATGCAAGTAAGCCTAATCTTTCTCTAAAAGTATAACAGCCTATCGCGTATCTGAACGGGAAGGAGAGAACGTCACGAATCGTCGCAAGGGCCTACCAGCCTACTCAAGGTTGCCCAGCTACCCGGTCCGCCACTGGAGAGCGGCTCCATTGCAGCCAACGGTGTGGTTCTCAAGCGCTCGCCCGAGCGTCGGCGCTTCCACCATAACGACCCCTCTCCCCCGGCCACCCCTGTGCATCGCAGTCCAAGACTACATCATTCCTCCCCCTCCCCCTCTTCAAGATACGGCGACAGGTTCAGTACAACAAAATCTGAATATTACAATAAGTCTTTGTATGTAACTAGGAAAACGCTTAAGTCCCGCCGCGTTGTTGGATGAGCGTAATTGGTGCATTGAGCTGCCATGTGTTATGCGGATTTACTGTTGTGCTGTGAAAAATCATTACTAAGTTGAAGATATTTTTAAAATAATTAAATTTAATAAAAAATTAAATTAAATTAATAAAAAATTAACTTAAATTTTAATTTTTTTAATGATTCGTAATTTTAAGGTTCTGTAAAAAAATCATTACAATCGGATAAAGCATGTAGGTGTTATAAGCTGGAGAAATTTTTAAAATGGAAAAAGTCGTAAAATTGCGATTTTCGTAAAATATATTTTTTTGATAACGCTCAAATTTTACACGAATATATCAATTCATAAAATTAAGGTTCTGTGAAAAAATCATTACAATCGGACAAAGCATGTAGGTGTTGTAAGTCGAAGAAATTTTTAAAAAATCGAAAAAAATCGTAAAATTGCGATTTTCATGAGAAATTTTTTTTCGATTGTGCTCAAAAACGTGGCAGTTCTAAGTTCAGAGATTTCGAAGACCTCCATAAAATTTCATCGCAATCGGAGTATCGGTTTAGCCGGAATCGTGCTAACAAACAGACAAAAATACAAAAAAAAAAAAAAAGAAAAAAAAAAGAAATAAAAACATTCCGGATTTTTTTCTCCAGTGTAGTGAAATGGAATCTTCGCTTCGCTCGCTACGCTCGCTACGCTCATCCACTAAATTACTGAACAGCCAGGGGTATAATTATTATTATTATTGTTAGCAAAATTGCATAGCTGGATCTAATTTAGAATCACTTTCAAATCGTTTAGCCAGGATATCAAGTTGTCATAATACACGATGAAGTTCACTTTCTTCTATCATTTCAGTAACGTACAGTATGCGCATCCTGTGATTCCTCCTTCTATTCTAAACAATATGAAAGCCTTCAGCTCCCATGCAGTAATTTTTAGTAAACAGGGAAATAAGTTTAAGTACGTGCGGTATCTCCAAGCACAGCTCACTGGGAGTGAAGCGGCACAGTGCCAGCGGCGTCGGAGCCGGGGGGGCAGGGGGGTAGCTTGCCCCCCCTGAGCTTACAGAGGGGGGGGGGCAAAAGTATCTTCTCGCCCCCCCTAGAAAAATGACAAATTAACCAAAATAAGTGCGTTTTTCGTTTTGATTCATCTTTTATCTTTTCTTTTTTTCATTCATCAAAGCCCCTCAACTACAAAAACAAAAAAACAAAACACATAAAAACAAATTCAAAAAAACATATTTTTCAAAAAATTGCTGTGGCGCTATTGTGGGTGTGTCAAATAATACAATTACAAACATTGAAGTGTAACTAGCTTCGCACTTTCTTGTAAATATGGAAAGTATCTCAGAGATGTCAGTCAGATATTGTATTATTATTATTTGGGTTTGGATGTAAGTAAGTAAGTAAGTATTTTATTCATTGGACAAATACATGGTATCTGTACAGGGTGCAAATTGACGGGGGGATGGGGGGGATTTCCCCCCTCTGGTAATTTCATCCCTGGCTCTGTTTTACTGAAAGGTATCCCTGCCGGGGATGGCTAAATCCCCACCTCTGGATTCCCATCTCATCTCATAACATATCAAGTGACTTTATCTCGTAATGTTAATAAATAATGCGTCAATTTACACATATTCCTTTCAAAATAATACCTCAGATCGCTTCTAATACCATTTTGAGGGCAATAATACCCCCAAATTTTTCCTCAGATCACTTCTAAGGCCATCTAGAGGGCAATAATACCCCAAAATATTTTCCTCAGATTGCTTCTAAGGCCATCTCAAGGGCAATAATACCCCCAAAAAAAATCCGCCTCTGGCGGGTGGGGCTTCGCCCCAGACCCCGGGTTGCCAACGAAAAAACTATTCTTAGCCATCCCCCCCCTCTGCAAAGTCGTTAATTCGCACCCTGAGTGTATAACACAATTCTCTGTAAAGAGGGATAGTGCAATGAATAATTTTAATTTTAATTCTAATAACCAATAACATAAATATCTAGGATGATTGTGCTGTCTGGTGTAGAGATGTCCGTACCGGATTAGATCACCCAAACCTTTGCCTCTGAGCTACTTTTTGTTCAATGCGCTTATAGCATTCACATTCTTTATCCCATTTGCTTGTATGCAGTTAATGCAGCTAGCAGAGTCTGCTGTACAGTCTGGGGATTTATGGTACCCACCGCAGTAGCCGCACGCAAGTCCATTTTTACAGTTCGTCATTGTGTGGCCATATGGGCAGCATTTAAAACACCTTATCACATGTATATATTCAACCACCTTAGATACATTCCACCCTATTTTAATTCTATCACTCACGTCTTCTTTAGTTTCCTTGTCCACTTCAAATATTATATTAACGGTTCTTTTGTTGTAGTTTTTCTTGATATGTACAATTTTCATGCAGAAGTTTTCTTTTATCCATGTATCCGTAGACGGTGGATGTCTCTTGGCACAAACAGACCCCCCACCCCTCCCCGCAAACAAGCACAAATCGAGAGAAAGAGGAAACCGCTAAAACGTGTTACAAGGGAGAATCGTTCTCAAATAAGATCATCTGCTACTACTTCATAAGAAGCTAGATATAGAGATAGACCACCAAATCTGTACTACTAAAGTTTGTAAACAAAACTAGTGATCGTCGCAAAGTGTTTGGTACTTTTCACCACTAAAAGCTACCAATACCAAGGCAGAGGCGCCGCGTATCCGGGGTGGGGGGGCTTGAGCGCCCCCCACTCCCGGAATCCCAGCTTAAATGTTGTATTATTATAAAATCATCTAGGTTTACGCAATAAATTAAATTCATCTACTATCTTTTCTTTTTTTTCGTTCAGAAAAGCCCCTTAACTGCTTCTAAAACACATAAAAACCGCTTCAAAAATACATATTTTTCAAAAAATTGCCTGCGGTGCTATTGTGGGGGGCACCCCCTCCGTTGCGTTGTTCGTCCAAGCCCCCCCCCCCCCGAAATATATTTCAGTATACGCCACTAACTCAAGGACATTAGTTGCATATTATGTAACAAATACAACTATGCATGGAAGCATGTACTTTTCCTGCTAAAGTTCGCCCCCCCCCCTGGAAAAATAGACTTCCGACGCGCCTGCACAGTGCTAGTGCGCCTGGTAAGAGTACACCTTCTCACCCCGTGAGGGTGGAGCTTGTGCATTGTTGTGTATCCTACTGTTGCTACCCATGCTTGTACATGCTTGTTTTGCTAGGTCGGATATTTTCTCACATAATAGTCTTGATGCAGAGCTAGTAAGGAGAGCAGGGTAAGGCCACAACCAGGAGGGGCACGATCCTTAATTAGAACCCGAGATATAGTTAGGATTTTCAGTGCAAGTTGGCTAGGCTTAGGCTCAATTGACGTACCACCGTGGGGCACGAGTACCACTAGGTTAGTTTGTTGAGGCCATTGAGGTTCAATATAATCTACCTTGACCGACTATTCCTTCCGGGTAGGATGGCTGTGCAATCGTAGTATTCTTATTTCTTACATGCACATTTTGTGTATGTCCTATCACAATATTCTCCCTATATGGATGGCATCCTGATTCTCTTGTCTGCTATGGTTATTTATATGGCCCACTTTCTATATTCTTCTTTCAATTTCTAAAATAAATACATCTGAGCTGAGATACAAGATTTTGATTTAATGTTCCTGGAGCAAAGAGAAAATACAATATCACTATCAATCAATTGCAACATTATTTAGATTTTATTTTATTTATCTTCTTCAAAACAATAACGTTGTATTGTTTGTAATTTAGCCTGTGATGTCTTAGGGAATAAATAATTTCAGCAAATGAGAATAAACATTAAACCAGCCAGGAGAATTTCATTTACTCGCCTAGTAGCTCTGTATTTTAGTACAGTACCATAATTTAAGATAGAGACAAGATTCACTTTACTGGATTTTTAATTTTTATCAATTAAAAGATTGCAATATTATTGAATTGACTAATAATTAATGGCATGACAATGTATAATTATAGTCCTATAGGCCAATGTCAAGCTGGTTCGCCAGGATCGGGGTTTGGTCACAGGACTCTTTACATTGTAGTTCCAGTGGAACTTACACATGGCGGTGAACAAACGTTGATCGTTCTGCACTCTGGTGGGAAATCTGTCACCTACCACAACAATACTGCACTGTCGCTAAAATGTAGTAAACATTCTTATTTTATCAATGTCCAGCATACTTGGGGAAGTTCCTTATGAAAAAGAACTTTTACAAGATTCAGTTCATCTTTTTATAAAGTTCAAGTTCTCACAAAACATCACGCTTCTCCACTAGTCCCACCTATCTTTGTCTCACTATATAATATAAAAAACTATTGGATATAAAAAATGCCCAGGCATTGAGCATTTATAAAACAAAATTTAATGCATGGCTCATGGCTGAAAGAAACCTGTTTTTATACCTTAAATGAATTTATAAACCTGTAACCAGCAACTTGTACCAATGGTATTATTTTATACAAATGGTATTCTATAGTATTTTCCATCTTTTTTTTTTTTTTTTTATTCAGAAAGTAGTTTCAAATACAGCGAACCATTTTAAATTGAAACATATAACAATAGATAACTAATAACATACAATAATCACACAAAACACGTACATGAGAAACAAAAACACGATTACAAGACATTACAGGGAAAGCATAGCGACTTTGATGTCTTTTTTAAAAACATTGCACGGAGAGAATACGTCAAGATAAAGTTTGTTGGAAGATAAGTTGTTGAAGGTAGAAGGAAGACGGTGAGATAGTGATCTTTGTAACAGGGTGAGTCTAGGGGTGTTGAGGTGGAAGATGTGGTTGAGACGAGTATTACGGGAAGGAACATGTAAGTGAAAGATTGAAACAAGTTCGTTGGACCTTATGTGGCCAACCATGATGCTATTCAAATATTGCATGTCATGCAAGCACCTCCTTCTTTCCAAGGGTTGTAATCTTAGAGAGTTCAAGATGGTTGTTTTATCTACTTCTCGGAATTAACAATGTAGGCCTAGGTACTGTCAACATTAATTTAATTTGCTTTTGTAATAATCCACCATTGTTGGTTTGTCCGTTTCTCCAAATCTATTTATCTAAATTTACTATCTCATATCAATCCAAGTCATAACTTATTACCTGTTATTAAGATATATCCACATGAATAATACTCCATTAGTCCATGGTTCTTGTTTTCTAATCTATCTCTTCCATGATATGCGTCGCATATTTATAATATTGTATAAATAAATAAATTGTATTTAGAGTCTACCCACTCAGTTATATAACTGATTTTCAGTGGGGGACAGTAAATCAAAGCGACCAAGCCAACCCTGTAGGCCCCGACGCAATCGACGAGTGAACGATAACCAACCAAAGATCGATACTTTTAATATGAAATATAGCAATCAGTGGTATTGGACAGTGCAAACACCAGCGGATAAATGCCAGAATCAACAAGGCCGATTCAGAACAACTCTGAATTTATTATGTGCTTCATTGCTAGGACGGCTCTAAAGTCACCGTTTACAAACTCCTAAAAGACAAGAACTCAAGGACTTAAGTCCAAATCAGAAGTTAAAAAACTTATGACTTTGACGGGAATCGAACCCTGGACCTTCTGCATTGGAAGCAGATACGCTAACCACAAGACCAACGAGCCACATATATTTAGTAGCCTATTAATTTTTGTAGTTTTATAGTTTTCACTACATGTTTATGTACATTTTATAACCTATGTTAATATCAAGAAATTATTCACTTCACTCTACTATCTCTCTCATAATTAGGATAATGTGTGTATACTTATACTATGTATTGGTCAAGTGAATAAATTACTCTTCTCTACTCATAAAAAGAAACTAAAGTTCCCTGTTATTTTTTATTTATTTATTATTTATTTGCAACAGGCAATGTAGCCCACTAGTGCAAATTTAATAGAGAAGGGAGGAGGGGAAACCCGGTACCGGCACATAGCCTACTCCTACCGAAAAGTACCAAGGGGACCAACGGCTTTACGTCCCATCCGAAAGGACGGTGTAACTTTTTGACAGTCATAGGTTTCCCTCCACTAACCCGGACTGCCGAGCAGAGGGCGCCAAGGAGAACGAAGCTGCCCCACAAGCTTACGAACCCTAGTCTGCTTAGCCAGCGATATACGTGTGTTTCCAGGCAGAGCGGCGACCCACTCGACCCCTGACCACGCCCGATGTCGCTTAACTTCAGTGTTCGAGTGGGAACTGGTTAAACGACCGCGGCTAAATCGCTGTAAAAGTATCATTTAGTAATAGTATCAGTTTGTGGGCCTTAATGTGTATTATGTTTAATGCGACTGCAGAGTCAACCGACGTGCAATTTGGAAAGCATTTGCGAGCGGCAGGGCTATGAATCATACATAACGGCAAAGATGATTGCTAACAAATACTGAAAAGTGGTGCTAATACAAAAATAGACTATTTGATTGTTACTGGAACGTTTTACGGAACTTTAAAAAAGTTTCTCATAAATATTAACTTGATCACTGAAAAGTTCCTCAACACTAAAAAGGATCAAGTTCCTTAAAATTTTCCGGAAAAATGGAACTCATTCTTTAAAAATTTCCCTTTCCCCCCAAAGTATGACCCCCAGGGAACTGTGACCAAACTCCGATCATTCTGCCCTCTGGTGGGCGAGATTAGTTTGACCATTGCCCTATTGTTTTTCAAATAATTTAAAAGCTGCAGCTCGACTGTGTTTGCAAAGTTCGACGAAGGATGCTCAATCATGTATATTATGAGTTAATTTGTGATCCCCGGTGATATTAACTAGAAACGTTATAGAAAAACATTTCTTAGACCATAAACCATAAACCTTAAACCTAAAACCTTCGGAAAGTATGTGCACCGAGCTTAATGTAAAACCTGATGTTCTAGTAACGTCTCCTGCACTGACAAGGACAAGCCTAAATTCACAAAAGACCTGGCCACTATTGAGATCCTGGATTCCCAATCGAGAAGGAGGACCAAACATTAGGGCCTCAAGGCACCAACTCTCCAAAGAAGACCAAACAAAACCTGCGACAACTACTTCCACAACAAGTATAGACTTTCGATGTGAGCCAACCCGACCCACAGAAGCCTCACTTACAGCCTGCGAGATCACCCATGCAGCACACCGGGTTCCAGCGTGGTCCAAATTCCGGGACCAAGAGGACACAGTGCTATCGAGCGCTATTTCCGAGGAGCCATGGCCGAGGACCAAAGAGGACAAATGCTATCGAGCGCTGCTACAGAGGAGCCAGTGGCGGTGAACCAAGGGGGACCCCAATGCTATCGAGCGCTGCTACAGAGGAGCCAGTGGGCACAGCCTCAAGTCCCCCTAAGTCAGTAAAAACAAACTTTAAACATCACACTTTTTAAAATAAAAATAACGAGACCCAGACACAAACACAAACCCCGATAACAAAAAAAACATCAACACCCGTTCACTGTTACCACCAAAATATAAAATCTCAGCAATAGAACCTAAAGAAACAAGGAGTTCCCAAAAAAAACCCTTTTTTTAGCAAAGGCAACAAACCACAAGCCACGGATAAAAAAGAAACCCAGATAGACACACCATCACCCACACCATCACCTACACCTTCCACAATAAAAACAAAAAAACACATGCTCAAATACAAAAAAATATACTACATCAAAAATTCAAGGCCTTACAAATTCCATCAACAACCTTGAAATCATTCTGGATGGACTAGAAAGTAAAATGAAGAAATAGACTTCTTATGTCTTTCAGAACATTGGCTTAACAATGAAAACCCCCAAATCAACTCACATTAGCAACTACTCACTAAGTAATTCCTTTTGCAGATCAAATTTCCTAAGGGGAGGGGTTGCCATTTAAAATAAACAAAAAATGGCTAGGTCTAACAAAAAAGATAGACCTAAGCACCTCAGAAAAAAACATTGAACGACTGGCATGAAATAGTAGTAACAACATTTCTAAAAATAATTTGATTTAATAACATATATCGTCACCATTGGGCAATAAAAACACCTTCCTAAAATACTAGAAAAAACCCTATCAAAAATTACTAAAAAAGGGAAGGAAATTTACTTACTAGGTGATTTTAATATTGATTTTTCAAAAAGAAAATCATAGGGCCAACAGAGAAAAATTAATAAATCTTATGCTGTCATTTAACATTTTTTTACAATAAATGAACCAACAGGCTTGATCCTAAACCTAAATTCATTGTAAAATATTGAAAAACATTGCCACTAATGCAAAACCCCTACTTTCACATCTAAGGTAACTAACCACTGTCTCTCTGACCATTTTGCCCAACAAATAACTATAAATTGCCCCTTCAACATAAAAAACAAAAAAACACTATCAGAAGGAAATTCAATGAAGAGATATAAGCAATCTAATTAGTCTTTTAGATGAAACAAACTGGACCACTGTATACACTGCAAATAGTCCAGACGAGAAATATAATTGTTTTGAGGAAATATTCCTACAGAAATTTGATACGTGCTTTCCTAAAAATAACTAAAATAAATACAAACTTCATTAAACAAACGGGGCTCACGATAGGAAAAAAAAACTTCTAGAGCAAACTTAAAGTGTCTATCTGGATAAATAAATTTTTTCACAACACTATCACTAAAATGCACTACATTAAATATAAAAAATTTACAACAAAGTAAAAAAGCAGCAAAGGCTCTAGATATCACTAAAAAATTGAAGGTAGCAGAAATGAAAAAAAAACTCAAATGATATGCAAATAAAAAAACAAGCACAAAATAAATCTAAAACAGCAATGAAAAAAAAAAGTTCACTAAAAATTAACAACTCTATCGTCACAAATCAAACCCACAGATATCCAACTTATTCAACAATGAATTTGCCACGGCAGCAAATAAACTCTAAAACAAATAACCAACTAAATGAGGAAAAGGATTCCCTTTTGCGTACCTACAAACCATGAACATAGACACTACAAAATCAATGTTTATGCGCCTATGACCACATAGAAATCACAAAAATCATCTCAAAGCTTAAATCAAAGAAATCCTCTGGATTGACGAAATTCCTACTTCATTAATAAAAAAATGCAGTAAACATATAGTGACCCCACTTGCACATATATACAACGAATGTATAGCGAAAGGAATTTTCCCAGATAAGCTTAAGATAGCTAAAGTTATACCCCCTCACAAAAAGGGCAACAAAGATGAAATAGGTAATTATCGACCAATTTCACTCCTTCCAGCTTTCTCTAAAATCCTAGAAACATTGATACATAAAAGAAAAACATTGTTTGTTGAAAAAAATAACCTCCTAACAGATAAAAAAAAATGGGGTTTTGGAAAAACAAAGGGCAACCCTAGGAACTATTCAAAATTTTTTAGAAAATATAATAGAAGGGAAAAAATGTAATGATCTTGTACTTGGAGTATTTGTGATCTATCAAAAGCCTTTGATTGTATAGATCACAAAAAACTTATAGATAAACTCAAATTCTACGGCATAAGAGGTATAGCTCTAGACATGATTGTGTCATATCTAACAAATCGTGTACAATACGTAGAGCTAACTGCCATGGATGAAGATAACACTGAACAGAAATACTTATCAAAACCAACAAATTACCTGCGGAAATGCCACAAGGATCCATACTAGGGCCACTTCTTTTTATTATATTCATTAATGATTTTGCCCACCTTATAAAAAACTCACAGCTCTTTGCGGATGACACAAGCATCACCATCAGAGCTAGCTGTGTAAATCACTTATAACACAATCGGAAAAAAACAGCTGTTTGTGGGAAACCAGTGGTTTTGTGTAACAATCTTTATACTAAATTATAACAAAACCACATTTGTCAGTTTGGCAACCAGAACATCAAAGAGGAAGAAAACCACAAACCCTCACTATCAACGCTGAGAAAAACACAAAAATAAAAAGACTAATCTCGCAGATTTCTTGGGCTAACGATTGATGAACATCTAAATTGGAACAAACAATGTGAAAAAATTGTCTAAAAAATTAAACTCTACTATAAAATGCATTAGGATTATAAAACAATTTCAATATTAAAACAGCTAAAATAGCATATCCGCAAACTTTGAATCTCATCTCAGATATGGAGTAGAATTCTGGGTGGTTCCCCAAATGCAAAAACAATTTTCACATTGCAAAAAAAAACTCTCAGGATCATTCTGGGGCTAAAACAAAGAAAAGACTCTTCATAAAACCTCACTGTAAAGAACACTTTATAAAACATAAGAATTAAACATTCTACAGTTTATACATAATGCAAACCATCTTGTACATACACAAACAACCCAATGAACATACCCTCAACAGCGACATCCATTCTCACAACACCCGTCAAAATAAACATATTCACACACAATACCTCAAAACTAAAACACTACAATTAAATTCATCATACATAAACTCAAAACTTTACAACAAATTGCCACAAGAAATAAAAAATATAAACAATGTAAACTCATTCAAACACAAGCTGAAATCAATTTTTTTTAAAAAAAGCATATTACTCAGTTCAAGAATACCTAGAAGACAAAACATATAGGCCTTCAAAAATACCTACGCAATAAAAAAAAAAAATTTTAATATGTCCAGGTTACAACCAAGTGCACTAGTGACTAGGGCCTATGGATTTTAAAATATATTTATTATCTCTAATTCAAAATTTAAGTGTAATATTAATCGTATTTTTTATTTTTTCATTGTATTATATTCTTAGTTATTTATATAGCCTACTATGGTAATCTATTTATTTATTTAACTGTATATTTAAACATTTTTCCAAATACCCTATTGTAATAATCCTCTACAGAGGATTAGATGGGTCAACACAAAGTAACATTTGTATTGGAAATAAAACCTACTACTACTACTATATATGTTCTGAACTAAACTAAAATATTTTGGCACCTTTTAGTTTTAAAACGTTGCCTTCTTCTTCTTCTTCTTAGCTTTTTTTGGCTTTGGCTATTTAGACCATATTCTGCCGCTTTAGGGGGGCGGTGGCCGTCAGCAGACATTGACAGCAAGTTCCGATCAGCTGGTGTTCGTGTAAACGTCGTTGGCACTTTGGCAAGTGGTTTTCACCTCTCAACTCGGTCAACACTAATAGTTTGCTTTGACACTTAAAAGTATAATACGTGTGCTGAACTTAAATGTTGTTGATGGAGTAAATATCAAAGCTTCAAGTGAAATAAAGATTGACTTGAGAACATCCTGTCATTGACATAACCTACAACATTCGCAAATAATTACATGATGATGTAAGAGTAACACAATATTCAAATTACTATTGCCACAGAAAATAACAGATAACATTTAGGTTTGGTAAAGGAAATCTATTGTAACATGTCATGGTTTCGTGATAACACCCTGAACTGGATTCAGCGCTTCTGCATAAATGTCATGAAATGTGGTCCAGTCCCCAAACATGTTGCACTGATAATGGATGGTAACCGACGTTATGCACAAAAAAATAATGTGGAAAAGATAGATGGCCATTCGAAAGGGTATGTAATGCATTTACTAGGCCTATAATAATTGTATTTAATGTAGGCTACCTATGTAACTTTTTATGTAGAGGATGTAATTTATCACATTATTTCTTTACAGGTTTGACAAGCTAGCAGAAACACTTGTGTGGTGTCGCGATTTAGGAATTCCAGAAGTAACTGTGTATGCATTTAGCATAGAAAATTTTAACAGAAGTTCTGACGAAGTGGATGCACTGATGGAACTTGCCCGTCAAAAGTTTCAACGACTACTTGACGAAAAGTATGTAGGCTAGGTACCGTACTCGAAGTGGTGAAGCCTACCTGACCGATCAACAAGTTTTGTTGCTTGGCTAGGCCTGTTACGAATGGGAAGGGGATTTGAGGGAAGGGGAATAAGCGAAGTGTAGGCTATAGGGCCTACGTCCGACGGGTCGGACAGGCAAGCAACCACAGGCTGTACGCCCGCCGAGCTTGTGGACGTAATTAAGTTATCTGTGTACTTTCGTTAGGTTAGTCGAACTTTCCGCCTAGTTGTAGTACGCCGCACTAGTTCTAGGATATAATCGATAAGAGCGCACCCGAAATCCTTAAGTTATGCGCTCCTTGGCCGTCCGCCGTCGGACGTTTAGCACAAACTCAGCTGTACGCCCGACATCCCGTCGTACGTAGGCCTATAGACGTGGCCGGGAATAAGAGGAGAGGAAATTGGAATGTACCTGGGAGACGAATGACCGTAGAGGCTTGGAAGGATAGGCCTACAAGTTACCCTTGGGGCGGAGCTTAGGCCTACTCTAGGGATGGAGCAAGGGGATGTATTGAGGCTTCTGGGTTCTGGGGGACTCGATGGTGCAGGGGACTGGGGCATTCCTTGAACGCAGGGTTGTCAAGTTGGAATCGTTCAGGGGCATCACGATGCGAGGTTTGAGTAAGGTGGTTAAGAGTCGAGAGCACACTACTCGCAATGTTAAGGTTGTGACCCTAATGGTGGGCACTAATGACATTAGGAGGGTCAAGGGGGGTTGGTAGGCCTATAGGATTGAGGCTAGGAACGAAATCAGTAGGCCTAACCTGATAAGGGAGTAAGGGATGTAGGAGCAGGGACCTTGAAATGATCCTAGTGATAGGCATTTTTCAAGGCATGACATTAACAGATGGGTAATTGCAGAAATGAACGGGGGCATTAAGCATGCATGTAGTGTTCAATGGATGGAGACTAGAGAGTGCCATCTACCTGGACATGGAAGGCAAACTAGGCCTTGGGGACTTTGGAGATGATAGGCTGCACCTCTCAAAGGAGGGGGGCCATAAGTTGGGAGAGATAATTCACCAGGCAATAGTTGACCAGAGGGTGGTTAATAGGAGGGCGTGAAGTGACGAGATAAGGGAATAAGGGGAATGGGGATTCTAGGGCTAGTAGGGACTAGGGAGGATAGGAATGCTAGGGAGTATGAAGGGAACTCGACACACAATGGGATAGGTACCTAGTAGTATGATCAATAAGACAATTCCTAATGACCCTAACTGCCAGGGTCTTAGACCTAGTGTAAGGAATGAAGGGAGCATGGATGATGGCCACGTTATCAATATAGGGGGTAGGCCAAATACTCTCAAAGACATTAATAGACAGTGTGACGAAAAGGGCATGGGTGTAATAACCTATATGCTAGTGAGGGTATGATAAGGGTGTTACTATTAAATGCAAGGAGCATCAGGAGTAAACAGGTACAGTTCTGGTCAATGGTAGAGCTATATGATGCTGATGTGGTGGCTGTTGAAACATGGCTGGATGATAGCATCCTGGATGGAGAGGTAGGGCATACAGGATGATGATGGGTCAGGATGTATTCAGAAGGGACCGTGGTGGGAGGGGAGGGCTATTGGTAGGATGCAAGACTGGACTCAGGGGAAGAATTGCATGGAGGGAGCCAGAATGTGAAATGATGGGAATAAGGATTTTTGATGGGAGTGATGAAATGGAGGTAGTGGCTGTTTATAGGCCTCCTGGTAACAGTGGTTTTGAAGCACAGGGTACAGGGGGACATGAAAGTTATCATAGCTAGCTGGTGACTTGATTGTGCCTGGAGTTAAAAGGGAGGGAGGGAGGTGTGGTTAACATAGGAAATAAGGCACAAAAGATGGCAAATGCCATTGTGCAAATAGTGGGGGGCTTTACTAGGGATAATCCCAACGGAGGGAACCTGCTAGACGTGATCTTGGTCAGGCCATCACGACATTAGTGACCATAAAGCTGTGTTAGCTGTAATTGAAGGAGGAGTCGGGATAAGGCCGGATAATGGGGAAAAGACTGTTTGGAAATATAAAAAGGCTGACAAGGAGGGTATAAGGGATTTTCTCATGGGAAACCTAAATGGGTGGAGGGAATCGTGTGGCAGTGTGGATGAAAAATGGACAAAATTTGTGGAGTTATGTAATGTAGCAAGGGATAACTGGGTACCCAAAAGGATGTTTAAACCAAATGATGACCCCCCCCCCCCATTTTATGGCGCGCATATAAGGGCATTAAAGAGGAAGGGTAAAAGGAGCTACAACAAGTATAGAAGTTCAAAAAGGAGTAACAGGGACAGGGAGAGATTCAAAGAAAATGAAAGGGAACTCGTTAAAACTAAAAGAGAGAGGTGGGAGGAGCATATGACAAATATGCTTGAGGAGGAGGACAAACAGGGAAGTTGGAATAGGATGTACAGATATGTAAGGGGGAAAAGAGGATCAAGAGGTCTACTACCGGTTCTAAAGGGAGATAATGGTAAGTGTTGGTGGGGAACAAAGAAAAGGCTGAGGCTTTGAATAAGTATTACGCAGAGGTCTTTCAGGAGAAAGAAAGTGTAAACAGGGAGGAGAGGGATGGCAGGGGGAATAGGGGAATTATGGTCAATGTAGAGAAGGTAACAAAGGTAATTGCAACACTTAAAAGCGGGAAGGCTCCTGGGAACGATGGACTCACTAGGCAGTTGGCTATGAGGGAAACCTCACTGTACATGAGCCTAATAATAGAGGACTCATTGGAGCAGGGGAGATGCCCGCCGCCTGGAGAGAGGCCACGGTGATTCCTGTACACAAGGGAGGAGAGAAGGGGAAAATAGGGAATTACAGACCGATATCACTTACCTCAGTAGGGTCAGTTGGGGAAAAGGAAAAAGGAAATTATCAGGGAAAAAGGATGGCTTAAGGAAAGTCAACATGGGTTCAGGAGAGGGTACTCATGCGAGACGCAGCTGCTAGGGCTGGTTGGGGACATAGGGAAATCATTGGACAAGGGAGAGACTGTGGATGCAGTTTTCATCGATTTCGAAAAAGCGTTTGATAAGGTTCCACACGATAGTTGTTAGGGAAGCTGGAAGGAGTTATAGAGGACCAATGGGTAAATAGATTCTTAAAAGACAGGAGCCAGAGGGTCAGGGTTGGTGATGAGCTATCGGAAGAAGTAGAAGTGACCTCAGGTGTATTGGGACCATTGTTGTTTACTATCTTTATTAATGACATTGCAGACAAGATGGGTGCCAAAGTTAGATTGTTCGCTTATGATTGCGTAATCTACAGGATTATTAGGAACCAAGGGGATTCTAATGAATTGTTATATGACCTGATAACTCTTGGCAAATGGGTGAATGAAAACAAAATGAGTCTGACCCTGAATGTTGGCAAATGCAAATGGGTGAGATTTAGGAGGAGGAGGGTGGAAGCGGGGATGTGTGCAGGCTGCTCATTAATGGGGAAACTGCTGGAGAGGGTAGAGAGAATTAAATACTTGGGAGTATGGTTGCAGAGCAAGCTTAGCTGGGTGGATCATGTAAAGGAAGCATCCAGGAAAGGGTTTAGGTGCCTGAATTTTGTTATGCGTACATTAAAAGGGGCAAGTAGGGTTCTTAAGGGTCATGCATATAAAACCCTAGTGAGGCCGGTTATTGAATACGCAGGAGCGATATGGGATCCCTACAGGAAAGGTGAAATTTGTGAAATTGAGGCAGTACAGAAAAGAGCTGCAAGAAGGGTACCGGTACTCAACAAAAGGAAATGGTGGAGGGATGAAATAATTAATGAGCAGTTAATAAGGACCTATGGTAGTGTTACGGGTATGGTAAGGGAACTTGGATGGGAGTCGCTAGAGGATAGGAGCAAGAATGCACAGGCTGGGTAAGATTCAGGCCTACAGGGTGTCCAGGGCACATGAGGGATGGGGGGAGATGAATGGGTATCTAAGAAAGGCTGACTATTTAGCCAGAGGAGACCATTCATGGAAGTATGAGAGAGGTACATGGGCCAAGGATGTGGGTAAGAACTCATTCCTGGCTAGAACGGTGGTGGAGTGGAATGGTCTTTCTGAGGGGATAGTGGGGGATAAGAAGTTGACTGGTTTCAAAAAATCGCTGAAGCTGCTGCCGAACGTGTATCCAGAATAGGGGGAGAGGGGGATTGAGAGAATTGAGCAACATGGAGACGAGAGCAATGAGAGAGCAATGAGAGAGCAAGAACAAACAGGCCCTGCTTGGAAGGGAATAATAGGGAATATGTGGAAGCGAGAAGAGGCCTTGCTCGGAAGGGATTAACAGGGAATATAATATATGGAAGAGTGGAAGATGAAGGAGAAAATGGGAGATGGAAGGAGGAACATGCCACCGACTATAAGTCAACAGCAGTGGAGAAGATACAATACAATGGCTACATATTTAGGTATCCTAATGATTTGTTTTAACGTTTCAGAGATAAGCTTATGGAGCAAGGGGTGCGTGTACGAATGATTGGCGATCTGTCTTTACTGCCAGCTGACATTCGAAAACTGATGGCTGAAGTCATGAACTTGACCCAGGATAATAGTAAAGCTTTCCTGAATGTAGCATTTTCATATACTGGTATGTTGAGCCACTTATTAATTCACTCCTAATTCTTCAAACAAAAGCAATGTCACCATCACAATTGCAGTCGCTTAATTGTAGAATAGTTGGGTTAGGCCCTATACAATTAATGCTGTAGGTCTAAACCTACTGACCACAATTTATCTGCAACAATCGCAATATGCAAACTAGGTGCCCGTTAGGGCGCTGCAGCCAAGCCGCGGTGCGCTACACACTCAAGCACCTTATACAGCAAGCAGAGTTGGGATGATTTCGAGGTGTCACCCAGCCGTCATGAAACGTGATGTGAACTTAAAAACTAGGGGATTTAGGCCTAAGTACCTGACAGCACATGCCAAATTTGGTTGGGGTACCCACGAGCATTCCTTCTTGGTGAAAAAATGGCTTGAAACATGCTCAAAATCACTTTAAGGATGTAAGGATGTTAGCTACTGCTACTACTACGGTCTAATTCGTCAGTTTCAATCGGCCAGCGATTCTGACGAAACGGGTGGGGCTACAACGATCATATTTTACATGGACATTATGGTAATAGTGATATAGGGTCTTTTGAAATAAAAAGTTGAAAAAGTTTGCTGGAAGGCTTCCAAATAATGATTTCAATATAAGCCTTATACAGGCATACAATCAACAAGTAGGTAACTATAGTTACTTGACAATGATTGCCTACATTGTTTACAAAAAGCCAGTCTTTGGATCACTAGATTTTACATTCTATTGTTAATTGGTAGCCTAATATCATAGCAATTAAATCAACTTTGCTAGTAGTACAACTTTATTTTTTTTAAACAAAGCTCTGCCTTTACATTAAGGTTGCCTTAAGACACAGAATAACAAAAAGAAATTAATTTATATTTATACAAATTACGTTTAACAATAAGTAAAATAAGTTACAGATTATGAAAAAATAGAATGAAATGAAAAATGAAGTGAGAAGTATCAGTATTATATTTTAACAAATAATTTTGCAATGGAACTTGAAAAAGTAATGAGATCCCACACATAACAAAAACTTGTAAAAATACAGCCAAACCTTACACACTCAAAAGAAATGAGATCTGAAAAGGGGCCAAGCTCGTCTACCCTTCCACATTTGCGCATTCTTATTTCATAAACGTACAGTGTCCCGTAACAGCATCCTTGAAAAGCTTGGCAAAATAGAATTTGCATGATATTACGTTTAAATTAATTAGGAAAAAAGAACTTGGATGAACTATTACGTTTAAATTAACTAGGAAAACGCTCAAGTCCCGTCGCGTTGTTGAGCGAGCACCGGTACGTGCAACACGACCCGAGTACGACATTCCCATAATGTCACATACTAACATAGGCATACCTTCAAAATACTTGAAGACAAAAACTTTCAATGTTGAATCTTCACTGCCTCCTTGATTTTTTAACAACATCATTTTTCGAATTATGATTACCAATAAGTCTCCAAGTTCTTGACCGATTTAGCTGAAAATTTGTAAAATAGGAGAGAATGTTGTACTTATTCACCCTGCAAAATTTCATAAAGATCGGAACATTTTTTTTTTTTTTTATAACCAACGATCGGATTTTGTTCAAAAACTATACAATATACACGTGTGCAAAATTTCAGGTCGATCAGAGAAACAGTGCGACCTGTATCGAAGCGGTAACAGAAAAAACAAAAAAAAACAGACATTCGAGCCATAAGAGTCAAGTGGAGACGCTCGCTACCCTCGCTCAATAATTGCAAATTGTATTTTGTCAAGCTTTTCAAGGATGCTGTTACGGGACACTGTACGTTTAAGAATGCACAAATGTGGAAGGGTAGACGAGCTTTGGCCCCTTTTTAGATCTCATTTCATTTGAGTGTGTAAGGTTTGGCTGTATTTTTACAAGTTTTTGTTTTATGTGGGATTACACCAAACACCCCCCTTCCCCCCTGCCTGTGGCTAGTCTGTCTAGCATGAGTATTCCCTCCACACATTACCTACACTAGAGGGGTGCAGTATGACCCAACAATAATTGATGCACCCTGAAACTAAATTAACTACATAGTGTAGGCCTAGGCCTACCGTTTAAGAATAATATTATGCATTATATACTTTATAGTTATATAATAATGAAACATTTAGAGCAGGTGAAGTTAATATGTACCGGTAATGAATTAATTGGACTGTACACTGCACTTGTAAATAAAGAAAACTATGTGAAAACAATATTTTGACGGGTTTTACCGTTGAAGACGACTGAACAGTTGTTGAAGTGCAGTGAAGGCCTACATTCCAATTAATTCATTAGTACATTAGGTAATAATATTATGGTAATGATCTTTTAATTCCGTTCCAACTGTGTCTGGTTACCAGCATCATCTGGTGCATGAAACTAGGGCAATTACTATTACTAAGTTTTCCCACCGCTTCTCTCTTAGACTGTTTGTATCAGGCCTACCGCTTACTAGTCTTCTATGCAAGGGTTGCACAAGTAAAATCTGTCATGTACATACATACATACATACATAACATACATAACATTTCTTTACGGTTACAAATGGGCCCTTCCACCCGGTGGCAACCACTCACTCCCCCCAGACCTAATTACTGTCCCCCCCTAAAAACAATCTAAATTCCCTTAAAGACCCACTACCAACAATATCCCCCAACAAGTCATTCCATTCCCTAATAGTCCTTTCCATGAAATTGAAACCATACCGACCCAGATCCGTTCTTACTACTTGACGCTGGAACTTCCATGAATGATCCCCCCTTCCCCTGTAAAGCCCCTCCTGTAGCCTATTGCGGATGTCCCCCCACCCCTTACTCCCTAACGCCCTGACATTAACCAACCTACCTTCTTCTTCCCTCTAATGACTCCCACCCCAACTCTCCTAACATTGCAGTGACACTGTCATATACTCGCTCTACACTCCCCTTATCATCCTCATCCCACTGCCACTGCCTAACATTTCCCGTAACCCTTCTTGCCGCCCTACGTTGGACTTTCTCTACCTCCAAAACCTCCCCCAACTTATACGGATCCCATGCCGCCGCCTCATACTCCAGGACAGGTCTAACCACTACCTTATATGCCCGATCTTTAACTTCCCGGCTGGCCCCTCTTAGATTTCTCACAACGAAACCCAGAGCCTAAATGGATGCAGGGTGCAATTACCATTGAGTTTTTTGTTCTCAGTAGCCTACTATATTATTTGTTATGCTCCTTTTATGATTTCCCACTTTTCAGGGCAAGAGGAGATAACTCAAGCCATACGTCACACAGTCTCGGGTGTTGCAACCGGTGCTATTTTGCCAGAAGACGTCACTGAAGATTTAATAGCCAAGTGTCTCTATACTTTCCCAAGTCCGTACCCCGATCTACTCATCCGAACCTCGGGCGAGGTGCGTCTTAGCGACTTCCTACTCTGGCAAATATCTGGATGCTGTATATACTTTTCACAGGCTCTGTGGCCAGAATTCAACCTGTGGCATATGTTATCCGCTGTGTTTGCATATCAAAGAAGTCACACGAGTTTAATTGAGCTTAGAGCAAAGCTACAACCAATGTTTAAGGATGAACCTAGAATAACACATTTCTTAAGGGAGGTAAATACATACCGGGAAAAAGTTTTAGTCGAATGATGTTTCATGATAAAAGTAGGGCCTGTACCATCAAGTAGGGGGATGGACTATTTTGTACTCATTTATAAATGTTACTTGATGAACTAAAAAAAGGAGGCACATACTCATATTATACCCCCCCCCCCTCTGATTTTGGAAAGCATTTTTTTCTAAGCAATTAATTCTTAACAGTCATAGTGATAATGTGTAACAAAGTAGGCTACGTACCAAAATGTACGAAGCGTTACGGCCTTGTGGTTCATGTAGTGCTCAGTGTAACAATGAACGAAGGCAGCTCCTCTCAGCTTGTACATGTTGCATGGCTGTGTAGATAACATTCCTTAGCAAAATGAGTTTATTTTTATGTCTGTTGTATAGTTGGGATGGAGGCAAATGAGGCAAGTGATTAAAAAAATTGATTGTTCTCATGTAGATAAGAAAAATTTGGTTGACCAGTAGCTAGTATACCCCAAAATAATATATAGGCCTACATACCTACATATAATGTACCATACCCCAAAAATAATACTAGTACTGGTAAGTAGGCCTGTCAATTCTTGTGGAAATCTATTTAAATTATTATAAATGTAATAAATATTAAATAATATTCACAAGATTTAGATTGGGCTGTAATTGGATGAGCGAAGCAAAGACTTCAATTTCACCAACCCCCAAAAAATTTAGCTCGGTTGTTTTTTTTTTTTTTTTTCCCCCGTCTGTTTGTTCGCTCTCTACCGGGCAAACGGCATATGCGATCTTGATGAAAATCTGACACGACCTTCGTTTTCTCTGAACTTAGAGGTGTATTGCTTTTGGGTACAATCGAAGAAATATTTCTCATGAATATCGTACTTTTACGATTTTTTTCGATTTTTAGTGCGATATTTTCGTGACATTTTGGCCGATTCTGACCAAAGGGGTGGGGCTACAACGTTCGTATTTCACTTGCACATTAAGGTAACGGTGATGTATTGACGTTTGAAAGAAAAAGTTGAAAAAGTTAGCCAGAATCTATAGAAATAAAGGTTTTAATTTGAGTTTTTTGGGGTGTTAAATATTAAAACATTTATTTCTATAGATTCTGGCTAACTTTTTCAACTTTTTCTTTCAAAAGTCAATACATCACCCTTACCTTAATGTCCATGTGAAATATGAACGTTGTAGCCCCACCCGTTTGGTCAGAATCCGCCCAAATAGCACGAAAATATAGATTTTAGATCTTTCTCACAGCCTTATATGAAAACTTCACAGGAGATTTTATACCTTACTCACAGCCTTATTACAAACAATCAAAGATCCAACAGACCTAATGATTGCTTTGTATGGGCCGTGTTAATATGTTTTTATTATTTTAAATTAATATTAACATTTAATAATTAAAAAGCTCATCCATCAATGCGACTAAAAAAAGCGTTTGCAAAGCTTCCTAGTTTAAGGAAATTAAAAATGGATTATTATTTATTGGATGAGCAAAGCGAAGACATCAATTTCTCTGACCCCCCAAAAAATTTTGCTTGTTTTTTTTTTTGTTTGTTTGTTTTGTTTTTGTTTTTTTGTATTTTTGTCTGTTTGTTCGCTCTCTACCGGGCAAACGGCATATGCGATCTTGATGAAAATTGGAGGGGACCTTCAAAATCTCTGAACTTAGACCTGCCACGTTTTTGGGTACAATCGAAGAAATATTTCTTTTTACCCGATTTTTAGTGTGGTATTTTCGTGACATTTGGGCCGATTCTGACCAAACGAGTGGGGCTACAAGGTTCATATTTTACATGGACATTAAAATATTGGTGATGTATTGCTTTTTGAAATAAAAAGTTGAAAAAGTTAGCCAGAATCAATAGAATAAAGGTTTTAATAGTATGAGTTTTTTTAGGTTTATAATAACAATTAACAAGTAACAATAGAAACTTGACAACAATCAAACAATCACCTACAATGCATTCAAAAAGCACTTGCAAAGGAAAAGTGGTCCCACGCAAACTAAAAACTTACAAAAAAGCTCATCCATCAACGTGACTAGAAAAAGCGTTTGCAAAGCTTCCTAGTTATTGAAATTGAGGTTAGGGCTAAAAATTAAATAGAATGTGTGTGTATGGTCTGTACTAGGAAAACGCTGAAGTCCCGCCGCGTTGTTGGATGAGCGTAATTGCCAATTGGTGAATTGAGCTGCCATGTGTTTTGCGGATTTTCTGTTGTTCTGTGAAAAAATCAGAACTTTGTTGAAATTTTTTTTAAATTAAATCAAATTAAATAAAAAATTAACTTTTTTTTTTAATTAATCGTAATTTTAAAAAAGGAAAAAATCGTAATATTGAAATTTTCATAAGAAATAATTATTCGATTGCGCACAAATTTTACACGAATATATTAATTCTTAAAATTAAGGTTCTGTGAAAAAATCATTATAATCGGATAAAGCATGTAGGTGTTATAAGCAGAAGAAATTAAAAAAATCGTTAAATTGCGATTTTCATGAGAAATAATTATTTGATTACGCTCAAATTTCACACGAATATATCAATTCATAAAATTAAGGTTCTGTGAAAAAATCATTACAATCGGACAAAGCATGTAGGAGTTATAAGTCGAAGAAATTTTTTAAAAATAAAAAAAAATCGTAAAATTGCGATTTTTATGAGAAATAATTTTTCGATTGCGCTCAAAAACGTGGCAGTTCTTAGTTCAGAGATTTTGAAGGTCCCCATAAAATTTCATCGCAATTGGAGTATCGGTTTAGCCGGAATCGTGTTAACAGACAGACAAAAAAAAAAAAAAAAAAATCCGGATTTTTTTCTCCAGTGTAGTGAAATGGAATCTTCGATTCGCTCGCTACGCTCATCCAACAAGTCTGGGTGGTCTGGTTTGTTTGCTAACAATGCTAGCCTATTAGATAAACCACATGGTAATAAAGGTATCCACTCAATACACTTATACCATGTAATACGAGGCTCGTTGCTACGACAGCTCCAATGTAACCAGTTACATACCGTTACCATGTAGCATCGCATCAGTACATTGATGTCAACTCGGGGAATTAGAAACCCCAGGTCTAACTGGAATTTGAACTTTGAACCCTCTACTTTGGAAGCAGAAAAAACCTTAGGATCAACAAGTTTGTTTCTGTTTAACACTTAATAATTTTGGGTGGTGGTGGCACAAATTACTTAGTAAGGCCTATGTTGATCCTTGGGAAGTATAGGTACTGGTATGTACTATTTTCAGTTTTCATTGTTTGAATTGGAAAGAATGTAACACTAAAGAGCCAATTGATACATCTTCCAATCAAGTTTAATGGTTCCTAATTTGTGTTAACTGTTGTGTTATGAATGAGAAAAATATAGGCAATGTAGCGGCCCAACTAAAAAAGTTGATGCTGTCGCTGTTTGTTTGCAGACCTGGTGTAAGCACACAAAGGTTGCGTTCCGTTAACTGCTGGATGTACTGAACCAGCAGCCAGCTTTACTGAAACCGTTCCATTAACTGCTGTCAGCAGTGTGCTGAGCGTCCCGTAAGTTGCTGGCCCAGCGCCTTCAGTAACTGGAAGTGCCGGAGGTTTTCCGCTCAGTATCGCCAGTAAACCAGCTAGTGTCATGGCGGCGTTGAAATGTCAGTTTGCTTCCAAAGTTAATAAATCGCTTTATTTGTCCAGAAAAAATGAGATACGAGATATTGCCGTGGACTAAAAATGACAATAATAATTCGGGATGAGCTAAGGATATTTATCTGTGAGCTTACACCTATATTTTTATACATAGCTTGCAATTAATGGGTCAATGATTTTAGGCCTAGGCTAGATGATGGCTTTAAATATTCCGCCAAGAGAATAATTTATTTATTAAACCCATAATCGAGAATAAACGTTAAATCTTCTTATTTCTCTTCAAGTTTACCCAAACTAGTTAATATCATGTTTTAAATTGACTGAACAGTTATTTTTGTGACAGCTGCATTGCGTGTGCTGGATGCTTGACTTGGAACCATTCCGTTTTCTAGGCCTACTGACAGCGCAGGCTAGCAGTTAACGGAACACACTCATTGTGCCAGTGTAAGCACTTTACACTGGCTACTGGGTGAGTGTGATGCTAGATAGTTTAACACTGAAGCAAACAAACAAACCTATTATGTTATGTTTATTTGATTATTTAATTAGTGTTTTCTACTATTTGCTTTGCAATGGTCGGTGTCAACATAGTTGGTCTGGAGTTGGGCTAAACCACAGAATATCAGTTTTGTAACGGAGTAGCCGGGTAGGCCCTCCTCAGAATACAAAATTGTATCCTTCTGATACAGTAGTTTGTCAAGTACTGTATCTACCAGTAAGAAGGTTTGAAATAAATTAATACTGCATTGTTTTTGGCATTTAGTGTTGTTTAACAAGTACAATCGTTTCCAAAGTGAGAGGGATTTTTTATCAATCATTCAACCAATGGTATTTTACTTATTTAGCCATCAAATGAATTATAGAAAAGACATACCGACCGGTACCTATTTATTTAGAAAAATGTATTTTAATTTGGTTCCATTGAACCAGGGTCTGAAATTAACTCGGGTCCAGGGATGGTAAAACTTTGCGTGGGCTAGCAAAGAACTCTATACATATTTCACCAGCACAGAGTGCGTACTTCCCAATAGAAAGTAGCTCGGCATATACCTATATTTTTGTAATTGATATTTTATGAGCACAAATATGGTGTTGATTTGTTCAAGTTTATGACTGAGAATAAACTTATTTGAATGACATAAGTATTTGCCCACTTAAGTTTCAGCAATTTCTTGTTGTGTGTTATCTAATGTTTATACATTAATTTATATTACCTACTCCTATGGGTGGAAAATGCCTGTCGGCTAGTTAGATTGGAGAAGGGTTGACAGCACTTCAGGATGGGATTTATTTTTTCTTTGCTTTCCCAATCTGTCAACCCTTCTCCAATTTAATTTATATTACGTACATATTTCCTTGAATTGTTTTTATTATTGTTGTTTCAAAGTGAAACAAATTAAAGGATTGCATTGATCCTGAAAATTGTAAAATAAAAATGTTCCACAAATTTTTGTCAGTACAGAAACTATGGTTCATTATCCTTGGTTGTCCCTAGAGTATAGTGTATTTGCAGCTGGGACAATTGGGCTTTGCCCGCAAAGCTTTTCGCAGGTCGTGCCACCATAGTACTATAGTATTTTCCACCTTGAGAAACAAAGTGCGTCACATACAGTCAAAGCCACTCAGCACTGCGGGAGTGCGACATTTATTGGCCTACCTGTCAATCAGCACGAAAACGGTGATCTTCGAATTCACTTGGGTTGACCACCACAGGCCAACCCTTCTATTAAAGATAAGTAACTCGTTTACAGTATGTTCGAAAATAATTTCTCCTGAACAATGCAGTCTCAACACTGTCACACTGAACCAAGGGTATACTGATCGCTTAGCCACCCGGTTTGCCAGACAACTGACCGGGAGGCTGGCGACAAATTACTGCTCATCCCTTCCAGTCTGCATCAGTGAGTGACGTTTTAACACAAGATCTCAAATCTGTCTTGACAACCCAATGAATATATTAGCCAATTTGGTACTTTGCTTCTCAATGTGGAAAATACTATAGCTTTATACATTATAACTGCTACGAATCATGAACATAATCACGATCATCTACACTGGTCTTGTCCTAAGGTGGCCAGCGGTGGCTCGTGGACATTGCTAATATAATGGTGCTAATATACAGCAGTAAAAATCATGCATATGAGCTCATGGTGGACTCTTAGGTTTGATTGGATGTGAACCAAGTCGGTAGCCCCAGTCTGTGTCCTAGAAACATCCCCCCAAACAATAACAAGGAAAGTAAAAAAACTTGCTCGACACAGCCACATGTAACATAACATACCGGCCATGTATTGTGGGAGCGTAAATGATGAATTACTTTAAACAATGTAAAATTAACTGATTCGACTAATTGACTCTATTAACAGTCCACTACATGACGGCGTCACATTCCAGTTAATTAAATATTGGCTAGATAGCGTCAATTTAACTAACACGGTTACTCCTGTTGAAGGATTAAAGTGAGGAGTAACTGTACAACAAACAAGGTAACAACATTTCAATACTAGGAAAACGCTTAAGTCCCGCCGCGTTGTTGGATGAACGTAATTGGTGCATTGAGCTGCCATGTGTTATGCGGATTTTCTGTTGTTCTGTGAAAAAGTCATTTCTAAGTCAAATTTTTTTTTATTAAATTAAATTAAATAAAAAATTTAACTTAAATTTTAAATTTTTTAATTAATCGTAATTTAATTTAGAAAAAAATCGAAAAATTGCAATTTTCATAAGAAATAATTATTCGATTGCGCTCAAATTTGACACAAATATATAAATTCATAAAATTAAGGTTCTGTAAAAAAACATCATTACAATACGATAAAGCATGGTGTTATTAGTCAAAGAACTGTTTTAAAAAAGAAAGAAAAAAGAAAAATTGCGATTTTCATTAAGCGAGCGAAGTAATGACGAAGTAATGAAAGTGAAAGTGAGTCTATTGTTGATTTCAATATTACATTAAGCTAATATAAAATGTTCATGATATCAAATACAATTTTCATTAAACTTACACTACTTTTAATAAAAAAGGTTATTGCATATAATGTCGTTATTCCATTACACACAGAACCAGTTAAAGTCAAGTGTAATACTTGTTTTGGAATGTACGTTGATAATATGGTGTTTTAGGCCAACCTTTATTAGGTCATTTCTGCACTATTTGTAAACAAGGTGTTGGCTACCCAGACTTTTAACACTTAACTCACACGCCTCACACCATGCAATAGTAAAACACCTCACGTGTATGGACTTCCAAAGATACCTAAACAGAATGTCCCACTGAGACCCATAGTAAGCGCCAGGAACTCTCCATGTGAAAATCTTTCAAGATATCTTCTTCTAATCCTAAAACCATTAGCGGGATCAACCACCTCATTTGTCAACAATACTTACGACTTTTTGTCTCGATTAGCCAAGTTGCATAAATATGAGATGTTAAGCAATATCCAATCAACTAACGACTTTGTGTCCTCGATCAAGGATCGAACCTGGGACTCCGACGTCACTCTAGTAAGTTTCGATGTGATTAACCTTTTTCCTAGCATTCCTTGAGCTGAAACTCTAAAGATAGTTGAAAAACGGTTAAGATTGGACCCGAAACTTAAAGAGAGAACAACTGTTCCGATAAACAGCCTGATGGAGATGTTGACAATATGCCTTGTTGAATGCTACTTCAGGTTTGAAGATGATATTTACCGCCAAGTGAAAGGGTTGGCCATGGGTTCACCTCTCTCTCCATTGTTGGCCAACATATACATGGAAGACTTTGAAGATAAGGCCATAGAATCATATACTTTCAAATCCGAAATGTGGAGTCAGTACGTGGACGATGTATGGGCTGTCTGGACACACGGTCAAGAGGAGCTGGACAGTTACTTGGAGCATCTTAACTCACAGTCGAAGGATATACAATAGGGAATATGCACAAAGTCCAAATATTGACGTGGGTGTAAAAAATGGATAGAAAACCACTTAAAACGCCATTATAATGCAATTAAAAGCAATTTAAAGAAAATATTTTAAATTCTATTGAGGCTCAAAGTTTGTAGTATTTTATTTCCTGCGCAAACAGCACGTGACATCAAGATTCAGGTCTAGAGCACGCTAGAGCATTGTAGACCAATGGGCTTACATACATACTTAGATTGCACAGTTAATATCACTGTTTGGCATCACCTTACTGGCCGATTCGCATCAGTACCATATAGTGACGTAGAGGCTCATTTTTCCCGCCATTATTATTGATGCAACTTTCGGCTTACTTTTATAAATGAAAATCTAAATAATAAATAGGTAATATGATTAAGGTATTCAGAATGAAGTCCTTAATATAGTGGAGTGATAAAAAAAGTTAAGGTATATTCCCTATTCACTATGGAAGTTGAAAACAATAATTATCTCCCCTTCTTGGACATTCTAAATTCTAATCACAAAATCAGTTACCGACTAATGGGAACAAAATCACAACTAAATTAGCTACCTCGATCTACCGAAAGCCCACTCACACAAACCAATACATCAATTTAGGCCTAAATCAAATCATCCGTTATCAGTCAAGAAAGGCATAATCAGCTGTTTAACCGCTAGGGCACAAAACAACTGCTCGGACCCAATTAGCTTGAAAACAGAACGACAATTACTGGCAGACGTATTCACAGCTAATGGGTATCCTAAAAAGTTAACAACTGATGTTCTAAACAGTCATGCCACTAAACAAAAACGTAAAGAGGACATACCACGCACTACAATGTCGTTACAATAACATTCCTGGATTCTCTGAAAAATTCCATCGCATCACGAAGTAGTTTAATGTCAGAACTGTATTCAAATCATCACTCACATTACGTAGCATAATTTCAAAAACAAAACCCAGCGATCCAAAAGAAGAGTCAAGAAATGTAGTTTACACCATACCGTGTGACTGTGAACAAGAGTACATTGGGGAAACATCAAGACCAGTAAACATCCGCATAGGTGAACATAAAAAAAACAATAGAAGGGAAGACCAGGATGCCATCAAAGTTAAAAGATCATTTCGACGTGTGCAAGGAAAACATCAACTGGGAGGGGGTTAAAATAATCTTAAAAGAAGAGAATGCCGACATTAGGAAGAGAAAAGAAGCTGCAGTCATGTCATGCATTGAAAATGTAATTAGCCAGGCCACAAAAGAATTCAGCCCCATATGGCGCAATCTAGTCAGGGAAGAAGTCACTAGGGCACAACAACACGGGTGGAAGCCTCCGGAAACACAGTGAGATTGCCAGTGTGTCAGTGTCTTTAATTTTAGAATACATACATATTGAACTTATAAAAAAATCAGTTTAATGGAGATGTATGATTTATGATGGTGGTGCTATAGCAGCAGCGCACAATAGCTTGGTCACTTTGGTTTACTGTCCCCCACTGAAAATCAGTTGTGTGACTGAGTGGGTCGACTCTTAATACGGATTTAGTTATTTATTTAGTAGGCCACAGTATGCAAAAGTGAGAAAAGCAGAAAACATATTTGAATATATTATTTATTGCCCTCCTCTGTAAATCAGTTTTTATAACTGTTGTTGTTTTGCTGTGCCTGCATTTACATTGTTATGTTCATCGCGCATCTAGCTGGCCAGTAGTAGACAATGTTTTATCTCTGGGAGAAAGCATTGAAACATACTACGGTCATTTGAGGCTTAGAGTGAAGAGCAGAAGTAACGGGTGTTATTGTCAAAGCAAAGCAAGCAATAGGAGTACACAAGACATCCTACCTCAGTGACGCGGGAAAACACAATGTGTGACTGCAGTACATACATACCTCCATCTCCTACAGAACATACACTGTATCCTGACTATATTCTGCTGTGAAAATTGGAGATACTTGGGCATATGCAATATTTGTACCATATAACTGAAATATAAAATAGTAAGAGTGGTTTAAGAGATACGGTACCGACAGCTACCGGAAGTAGAGCAGGTCGGCCATGATGTATAACATAACATAATCATTGCATTTTACATGTTATGAACGAGACTCTTAAAATATGGTTAATAGTTTTTTGATTTTTTTCTTCTCCTATGCCGAAAGCTTGATTTTTCAATCATTTTTCTTCCTGGCTATCCAGTAAATATGTGCTTCTTTCTCTGGCCCGCTCACGTTATTTGGCAGGGCGTCAATGTCAGATTTAAGTGCGGCGCAACTGAGGAGGTGCGCTCTGTCCTGAAAACCCGATGTACATAGTTTGCAAGTTGCTGGTTCCTTTGTGATTTGAAAACGACTCAGGTGATGCTGCAGGACGTCATGTCCTGTAGCCAGCCGGAACTGCGCTGTTGCCACCTTTTTTGTCCAGGATTTGTCTGGCCCTATAAGGACCTCGTCCCGCCATGGTTTGTGATACATTTTGGCCTCTTGAAGTCTTCCATAGGATGTCTTGAGGCCCTCCTTGGCAAGGTTTTTGGCAGAGTTGTAGGAGATACTAGCCGTGTCAGGGGCAGACTTCTTTGAGCCCAACTTGGCTAGCGCGTCGGCCTCCTCATTGCCCAGGATGTCGCAGTGGCTGGGCACTCATTGAATTTTAAGCACTTTTCCATGAATCACATTTTTATTAAACTCTTCTCTCTCTTCTCCATATGCCCGTATGGCCACTCTCTTGTGTTAGGTTAATATAGGCTCGCTAGAACAGTCGTATTCAGCCGTCGGGAGTTGAGAGAGTTAACTATGTATTTACAAATATGTACAAGGTTGGCTGGACCCCAAGGTTAGCATAGGTTGAGGTTGGGAGGCTCATGGGAGCTGGTAACCATTTGGTGTGCCGATTCCCATTTCCTGAGCCCCCCTTCACTGCAGTTCTAAGTGGTAGGGCTTTTATAAGGATTTTTGTAAAATCATAAAAATTGATAATTTTCGGAATTTTTATATTATATTATATATTTATTTATATTATATTTATTTGTGCATATTGCACAATAATGTTTAGTAATCTAATCTTTCACTGTAGAATAGAAGAGTGACCATATCCTTGCTTGACTACACAAAATTGCATATTGGATGACAACTGGAAGCAGGAAAAGTTCCCAAAAATGTTTCAAATCGGTATATTTATTAATTAATTGAACTTAACATTGTTCTTAGGTGGAAATAAGTTTTTAATTATGTTGCAATATTTCGAAAAGTTTCACTTTTCTTCGACAGGCAGACATTTACAAAAATACAAACATCTGAACAAACAATAACCACAAAGTAGGTTATATGAGAAGAGTTAGTAATAAATTGTCAAAATGGACCAGACAAGTAATTTATAATGTTATAGTTAAACCTAACCTAGATTTTTGTGCCACAATATTATTTAATGCATATACAAATGACATTAACAGAATACAAATTATTCAAAATAAAGCAATGAGGTGCATCCTTAAATGTACAAAACTGACTCCAATCAAAAACATGTTAAATGAACTAAACTGGTTAACAGTAAGAGAAAACATACTTATGCTTGTCTTAGTTTTTATATATAAAATACAAAATGAACAAATGCCAGATTATCTAGAAGAAAAGATCAAGAGAGTGGAGGAAGTTCATGGAAGAGTAACAAGGAAGAATGACAACAAAGAACTATATATAAGTGTGTGTAATTCGAAAAAATACAAAAGATCAGTGTTCAATACAGGTATAAAAGAATATAATAAACTGCCCAAAGAGATAAGAGAGGCAAAAGACACATTTAGGTTTAAGAGGTTATGTAAGGATTGGATAGTAAAAAGTAGGGATGTTATATTATGATCATGTTTAGTAAACTGTTGTTGAAATATTTTTGATTGAAAGAAATACTGTACTATGATGAAAATAGTAGCAAACATGTTAAATAAAGTACATTATTACAAAAAAATTACAGCTATGTGGATGAAAAATTAATTGCAAAGAAGTTATATTTTTAAGTAATTTAACAATTTTTTTTAATTTTCGTAGTTTGTTGACAAAAACTAAACCTTATAACCCAATTCAATCATCAAAAAACTGTATATATTCAATACCGTGTGAATGTGGAGCTCTCTACATAGGAGAAACAAAAAGACCGTTGAATGTCCGGATTAAAGAGCACAAAAATAACGTGAATAATCGGAAAGTTGATACTTCAAAATTGGCTGAACACGTGTTTGACAATCATCATTATGTTTCTTGGAACGACGCCTCCATCATCCAACATGAGGCCGATTGGTTCAAACGGAAACTGAAAGAATCTGCATTCATGGCTGTCAACACCGGAGATTGTCAGTACACCCAGCACAGCATTTCCAGCGTTGTGGCAAGAATTCGTACCATCAAAACAAGATTAGTCCTACTGCTAACATCTTTCAACTTAAAATAATTTATTTTATTTTATTTATTTATTATTATATTTTTTCCACTATCAACTAAAACTATCAACTCAAACTATAAACAATGAACTTTCAACTAACAACCAATTATCTATCAAGCCTATAACTACTATATTTTTTATACCTAGTTGTTTTGTCATAAATTAAAGCTAGGGATAGATCTTTTGTAAATGTTTTTCATTCACCTTGTTAAATTACTTAAAAATATAACTTCTTTGCAATTAATTTTTCATCCACATAGCTGTGGTTATTGTTTGTTCAGATGTTTGTATTTTTGTAAATATCTGCCTGTCGAAGAAAAGTGAAACTTTTCGAAATATTGCAACATAAGGCCGCGTTCCCACTAATTGGTTTAGTTATAAGGGGATAGGAAATACGTGTTAAATTGTTTACGTTTTTGTCCTAAGAAATAGTTATAACAAAAACAAAATTCTTACGACGGACCAATCAGACGTTTTGTTATTTATACGATGACCAATGAAAAGGAGTAACTTCATTATGACAGGCCACTGAAATATTACTAACCAATCAGGATATCGGATTTCTTATAACAATAACAATTTCTTAAGACTAAAACAAAGTTATGGGAACGCGGCCTAATTAAAAACTTATTTCCACCTAAGAACAGTGTTAAGTTCAATTAATTAATAAATATCATATACCTGTTCTACTAAAGTTTCTTTTGAAATAATCAAATAGGTATGTTGTTGACTCCTGTAAAGAATTAAAGAATATAGAAATTGCACATTTGAGTATTTTTTATTTCATCTACATTCACATTGAATTAAAAATAAAAATAATTTGTGTTATAAGATTGTTTGAGAGTGCTCTTTCCAGTAGGCCTACATGATTCAAAAATCACAATTTTGTGTTAAAATTTCATTAGATGATTTTAGGGACACGCTGCCACGATAATAAAAATTTAACAACACACCTCAATTTGCAGCCTACCGACACCACATCGAAAGACTGACATGATTATAACTGTGAACTGTTTAGTAGACATTTATATATTTTTAATTTAATGTCGGTTTAAATGTATTTAATACCGTCCACCCCTAACAACAGTGTGCAACGCCTCAGTGTTCTGGCTTGATCAGTCCCAGGGCCCTGGCCACCTGGTTCAGAGCCGGATACTGAGTGTTGACGAGTAGGGGATCGAGCCAGTGCCGAGGGGTGTCCAGCTTAATCCGTTCCGAGCCAAACGTCAGGTACACCACCGGGTCAACGGGAGACACCTCCGCGCTCACAACGATCCGACCGTCGGACGTTCCAGCCAAGACCAGGAGTTGAGGATCAAGGGGCTGGCAAAACATTTGGAAAGAAGTTAGTAACAGAACAGTTGTGTAACACCATCTAAAGACAATGTTAAGACTTATCATAGGTTACTATAGGCCTAAATAAATAAAAACATCCAACAGAGGTGATCACTAACAATGGGTTGAGTGAGTGACATGCAAGTGATGTGATGCCCAAGGACCCAACAATACCAAAATACATTACACAAGGGTAAGCAATAAACATACAACAAAATATGACAATAGTAAAATACAGTATCAACTATTAAAATAAATAAATACCTTAGCAAAATTTTCAAACACAATTTAAAAAACGGGTATAATACAAAGACATACAAGCACTTAAGTACAAAATAGGCCTAATGATGGATAATAAAAACGTTAAATAAATAAATATAAAATACTTACCAAATAAAACTGAAAATTAAAACTAACTATAGGTAGGCCCTATTATTTATTTATTTTTATTTATTTTATGAATTGGCCACATACAGCATTTGGTAGTATGTACTGCCATTTTAGAGTGACCAGTGATCGTGATGTATGATGATGATGAAGAAGAAGGGAGGAGGGGAACCCGGTACCGGCATGTGGCCTACTCCTGTCAAAAAGTACCAAGGGGACCAACGGCTTTAGGTCCCATCCGAAAGGCGGGTGGAACCTTGACAGTCATATAGGTTCCTCCACTGACCCGGACTGCCGAGCAGACCTTGAGGAGAACGAAGCCGTCACACTAGCTTTCGAACCCTCGTATACGTGTGTTTCAGGGCAGAGCGTTCACCCACTCTACCCCTGACCACGCCCAAAGGAAGCTTAACTTCGGTGTTGGAGTGGGAACCGGTTAAACAACTGCGGCTAAACCGCTGGATACAATGATAATAAACAATTTGTGGCTAATGTTTCCAGTTCTCAAAAGAGACAATGTAAAGGTGGCGTTTACCTGAGAGTAGTTGAGTGTTATGGAATATCTCCTGAGTGTAGCCATCTCGTGTGCGGCGCTGTGACAGGCAGAGCTGTCGTTCTCGTTCTTGCAGGCGTCGAAGGGCCACGTGTTTGCTGCGGCCGCGATCTCCTCTTGTTCGGGCGTTGTTTCCGCGACAACGTGCACGGTCACGGGTAGCTTGTCGGCCGGTTCACCCCCGCACGTTGCTTGGCCTCCTGCCGACGCCCAGTTCATACTGATGTCGGCCGTCAGTGGCTTGGAAGCCTTGATCAGGTGTTTGTTGGCGGGGGCCACGGGGAACTGGACATCGGCTTCCAGGCACATCTGCGGGAATTCTTCGTTTACTCCCAGTCTCATTCATAATAACATTCCACATACTTTACTACATATTTTAGCACAGCAAAAACATAAACAAATATACGTACATACAATAAGAAAAAGTGAGTAAATTATATTAACCAAATTTTATATAAAATCTTTAAATAATATAAAGAATAAAGATTTTTCTAACAAGGACAAAAAAAACAAAAAAAAAACAAACACATGACATAACAAATATAAATAAGTCATTTTTGTTTTTCTTTACAACTTTTAACTTAGTATTGCAACCACTTGAAAAAATCACTTAAATCTTGTGATTAAAAAACCTAGTCATTATTAGAGCATGTAAGCTAGCCTATATATCGTAATTTTAATTAGTTACCCATAACTTCAGATGTAGGTACATAAAAAATAGATGATAGCATGTCTCAATTAAAAAGTAAATAAAATAACCAGTTGTGGTGTAGCATGTAGGGGTATCTAGTTTTCTATGGGAGATCTCACCTTTCTGAAGTCGTAAACGGATGGTGCGTCTCGCATAACATGAATCCCCAGATTGATGTGGTCGCCGTCTCTCTGAGAAGCCACGTTCAAGTCCCAGACAAAGAGGGTCTTCTCATCACTCTTCTGAGCCAGAGACACGCTCAGCGATGTCTTGGGCCCGGCGGAAGACAGTTGGACCAAGCCTTCGAGCTGCAAGGAAATGTGAAGCTGATTAGACGAATGAGCGTAACGAACGTAAGTCTTTAATAACGCTACTTGATCGGGCCTTGGCCGTGAGCATTGTCTGTCTGTCTGTTTGTCCGGGCTCATACGGCCGAACGGCCAAATAGATTGAGCTGAAATTTTAAACAGACATCCGTGACCAGGTAACTGAGAACTGCTAACAAAATGAGCGCAATCTGTTGCGATTTAAACCTGCAAGAAATAAAAAACTGAAAAATACGTTGAAATGTATAGGAATTATTTTAACGACAATGGTTTTCATTTTGAATTTTTTTTTTTTTTTTTTTTTACCTGGCTGTGAAATGCCGTGTCCAAGGTTAATCGAAATAAACGTCAAGGTACCCCCAAATTCCGCTCGTAGATTGAGTAAACCTTGCAATATTTTCACGTATTTCGTACTGGCTATGTTTTCCATAGTATTGTCACAGATGATGGACTACACTGCGTTATATACATTTCAAAACAAGTTAAATAATTTAAAAAATACAATCCAGTAATTACAAAATCTTTCCCGACTATTGAACCCACGTCTCTCACATTTCGGCTATAAGGGCATTAACATGACTTTTCTTCCCCCTACCTTAGGCCTCCCTAGCCTATTATAGGCTACAGTGGAGCATTATGGCCCAAACTATGACCTAAACTTAAATACCATATTATTTATACGAGTATTATAATCAAACTTAAATGCAAATGTTCCCGCGTACTCAACACAATGACTTTCTCACTCGTCTAACAACGACTTTGGCGTTTCCCTAGTAGTCAAATCTCAGTTATACGTTTTTTCAGGGGAAAGGTGCTAAAAAAACGAATAAATGCAAAAAACGTTGTATTGAAATTTTTTAATAAATTTTCAAATTTTATACTGGTAATACAATTGTGATGAATTAATGTTTTTATGGCTTTGAATCGTCTATTTTAAAGTTATTTTGTTTTTGATTTTGGGTGTAGTGCCTAGTGTAACTAGCGAGCGCTTATCGGCGCATGGAGTTATAAATAGATCGCCGCGTCCTTGGGGGGGGGGGGGGGGGGGGGGGATTTACAGTTCCCAGCAATTAAAAATGAACTGTTTCAAGAGGCATTATCTTGATTTTTACCTGAATCTGGCAAGCATTTATCTTATTTTATTGATAGGGGCCTAACTAGAGAGTCCCCACTTGGCCTAGGCCTAGGCCTAGCCCTAGCCCTAGGACTTTGCCTTGGCCTAGCCCTAGCCCTAGCGCGTGTGTAGGCCTAGGCTAGGCTAGGCCTCGGCCCGAGGGTCACATCATTGATTACCTATGCAGATGAGGCCTACTTCGTGTGTAATGTGACAGCAAAAAGTAGGCCTAGGCACTAGTCTGCGTGTGTATTCAATTCCGAATCTTAGTTTGTTGTCAAAGCTTTCAAAATAAAGAGGCTTGGATGCAGGAACCAGGGAGCGTGAATACATGGCGTCGAAAATAAATATCCTTTATTGGTTTTGTTGCGTCTATATCACTAATATTTCCGATAAACGATCGTGAAGAAAGAATGCCGGAGATTATTCCACTTAAACACTTTTTACGTATTTTAAAATCGTAGTTTGCGTAGCTTGACATTTTCCATCTTCCATCTTCGCATTTTGCTTCATTTCACCACACCGAGCGTCGCTATTGGATGGAAACGAGACGACCCTCCCTAGCCAATAACAGAGCTAGAAACCAGTACTACAACGCACTCGTGGTGCACTCTATCGGCCATGGCTGGAACTCGTAGCGCGCTCGCGCTCCGTCGGCCATTGCTGGAACTCGTTGTATGTGGGGGGGCAGAGAGTAGGTGTCGTTGTACTCTACCACAGCTGGCGCGGCTGGCTTACGTAGTAAAGACGTCGTTCTTTTTCTCGCGTAGGGCCTACACATCGTTTTATTTCCTAAAAAAACGTATTATTGAAATAAATATGCCTTGGGGACTAGTAAAAATAACGAATAAATGATAAAAACGAATATATGCAAAACGTGTATATGAAATAAATTAACACATGCGCTTATGGAGAAAAGCAGGGACTTAACAAAAAAAACGAATATATGTTAAAAACGTTGTGTTGAGAAACGATATTTGAGATTTGACTGTATAAGCTATGAAAAGTCTAGGCAGGATTGCAAAATCAAAAGTTTAAAAGTACCAAAACTAATTAATTAATTAAATAAAGAGAAAGTTCATACATACCCAGAGTGAATGTGTCAGTTCAAAAATTCGTAATAATTCAAATGCATTCACTTGAACAAGCCTTCACATGTATGAAGTATAACATTGCCCTTGAGAATACATAATGTTGTACTTGTTTGTTCAGTTTATTCAATAAATTGAACAGAGGCTATGGAAACAGTAACAAACAAGAGCTTGAGAAATAAGCAATAAGTAATAACTAATAGAGATAGCAAGACCCAGACCGCGAATCGATGCCCACCACCCGCAATCCTGATGAAGGGTTTATCCAAGTTTTAACTCGGTCACGAGACAAATGTTTGTTTGTTTGTTTTTATTAGCATCCAAGAGACTTTATAATACAAAAGTAGAGGATGTATTGTTTTGTACTACGTACCGTATAGTACCGAATATAGGCCGACCCCGAATATAGGCCGACCCCCTAACTTTGGTCATCGAAATTTAAAAAAAGGAATTTTTAATTAAATATTTTTATTTTACGCGCCGTTATTCCTGCGGTCTGTTTCCGCGGAGCCAGTGCCAAGGTCGTTTTCCCCGCGCGGCCTATTGACGCGGAGCCCGTGATGACGTAGCGCTATGACGCAATCTCCCAGCAGACCGGTTCATATCGCCCAGTTATCTGTTCCACGTCATTCTTCACTCATCAGTTGGACTGCAGTAGGCCTAGAGATAGCGTCGGGTCCTCCGTGCCTGCCGTATTGTTGGCGCAGCGCCAGACAGAAGCAGTGAAATATACGTATTTCCTTGTCACACGGCGCTGTAACTTGGGTGTTTGAAATTAGCGCGTCAAAATGCCGATGCTCGCATATAGGCCGAGGAGGGATTTTGAGACCTAAAATAATGAAAAAAAGGTCGGCCTATATTCGGTACTATACGGTAGTCACTATGGACGTCCCTCTTCACCAACATCAGACAACATGCCTAGTGTAACGTACACGCACCTCGGTGGTTTGGTTGCCCATGTTCATCAACCTAACTTCTGTGCCGCAACTTCCTGGCGGAGCAAACGCAATCCAAGAGTCCACAACGTGAGCTAGAGCAACAAACGGACGACTCACGGGGAAAACACTGGAAGCACAGCCAAGATAAAAATATTATTACGATAAAATGCATACAGAATTTTCTTTTAACATTTCTCTATTTTGTACCATAGTCTTAATTCAGTATATGAGTTTAATTAATTTCCATACCTTTGTATTGTACCTTGACACAAAATATTGACTTAGGGTCAAGAGACATACTAAGTATGTCAAATATTGTGGGCATATGAGAAGAAGATTTATCTACTAAAGCACGTACTGGTAGTTCTGTTGTCTGACGGCAGACTCCAGCACTTGCAGCGAGATGTGATGCTCGCAGTCAAACAACTCTCCCTGGAGTTTCACACCAAGGTCTTTCACTCCCACGTCCAAGAACTGGTGCTACAAAACATGCCAATAGAACAAATGTTAGATCATCAAATTATGAAATCACGGTAAACTATACGATGAAATACAACAAGGAATTTATATCTATTAATTCAGTTGTAGCCAAAACATTTTTTATGAAATGATGAATAGAATAAAAAATAAGGTACAAAGAATATGGGATACATATGGGGAAAGAGTTCCAACGTACTATATTGTTCGAGACACTACGAGCAGTGATCAGGAGGAACCTGCGAGGGTTTCCTCAGTACAGTACTACTGTAGCTCCCAAGCAGACTGTGGGATAGGTTTCTCCCTTACTCAGCCTAAAATGTACCTTGAAGGAAGCTTCCATTTTGGGCTGTACTTTGTTAGTACTACCAGGGAAGTTGTGCATCTACCCGTATTGTGCCGAATATAGGCCGACCCTGAATATAAGCCGACCCTCTAACTTTTCTTGTTGAAATATTAAAAAACATATGTAAAAGCATATGCAAATATTAGCTGTCAAGGGACTTTGAGACTTAAAATAATGAAAAAAGGGTAGGTTTATATTCAGGACAATACGGTTTTCTTCCTTGTGTAATACTCTGCACTCTTTAACTGTATAGGATTCCAAACCACACAACACATCCAACCTATGCTGTCTGGTCCCATCTTAAAACCGACTACAGAAGCTTCTAACTATTTCTTTAATTCTTTACTTCATCGAGGTATTTGATTATATTTACCGTGCGCTTATAGCGATCACCCCTGGTGATGGTGAAGACCTTCTGGCAAGACGGACAGTGAAGCCGCAGTTTCTCGGTTGACTTGTGTCCACTAACAAACACTGACGAGCGCATGTGTGTGACTAGACCTCGGAACACATCTGCAATGTTATACGACGACATTAGACAACAGTTGCTTCTCACAGGCAGAACCCAACAGAACGCTCAGTGTTGCGTTCACTCACCTACTTTGTATTGAGATCTTTAAAATACATTTATTTGTATAGTATTTGTTTTGCTTGTCATACAATTTTCTTACATCATATCAAGCACATCTTTTCTACCAGTAGTAATAAAAGTAAAACAAAATTGAAAATACATTTACAACAAAACAAAAATTAGAGTAGTGATCAATTAGCTTGGTATTACTTCAGTGCTATATGTTGGGTTTCACATTATACGCGTTTCCAAGCAAAGGGGTTGCTACCAGGTGGCGAAAACTGCAACTGTCCGATCAGTGATAGTCGGGAGGAGCGCGCTATGTGCTTACCTGAAGAACACACGTCATTCCGTGTTTGTCACTTATAAATATGTACAATCACCGGCACATTGTCGTTGCTCTCCCAAAATGTTGTTAATTGATGATAATCAAAAGCATGGGGGTGCACCAAAATGATAAAATCGCTCTTTAATATGCGGGATTCGAGACCATGTCCACCAGAATAATATTACTATATTCAGACCTGCGCATGCACCCATGAGACACCGAGGATGGCATTTGTATCCATATTACAATTCTCTTATTGTAATATCATAATAAATCATTGGTATTTATAGGCTATATACTAAGGCTAACAGAGTACGATAAATACTAAAACAAATTCAAACCGTCAAGAATGTTCACAACTCATAGTAAACACACACATACAGTATTGCTCGCTTCTTATGGCACTTTTAATTGAGATACACTTCTTAAGTTTTATTATGATAATTTAATATAAATAGTCATAACAATAACAAAACAATACCTAACAAAAATAATAATAATTGTATTAGGGCTTATACACTAATCCCAACTCCTTTTCTACCTTACAAAATTAATGTAGGCCTACATATACCGTTTACCGTCATTGTTCATTTATAACATAATATTATACATAATATCATAATAAATACGATTTATATTATTACAATAGAATAAGTATAATGATATGACCTACAAGATTTTAAAGCTGTCTGCAGAATGACGCGTCATGTCATTATTGACATACAAAACAATAATAAAAATAGGCCGTTAGCTATTCAATAGGCCTACTTTTAATAAAATGTATATTTAAAAAAAACAGTAGTCCTAAGTGTGTAGTAGATAAATATATATAGGCCTACTCCGATTGCGTTTACATTGTAAAACGATGTAGAAAACGTGCAAAACAGTGTAGGGCTATAATTTGCTAGAAGCTCTTTTGATTTTTAGATATCAAGTAATGGCGGGCAACATTTGCTTGGCAAAATATCATCGATCTTCATCATTCAACATTATTTGATACACTTGTTTCTGTATTTAATAGTTCAACGGTGTGGTTTGATCTTTTCGAGCAAATATAATCAAATAATCTCTATTATTTGTTGTAATTTAAAACGCCATTTAATTCCCGTTTTTAATAAAGCCGATCCCCAAAACTTACGAATTTTACTAATAAAATATGCGGAAGATATGACATAATCAACAATGTTTTCGCAAATGATCAGAAATGTAAGAAAAATCAAGTTGAACCTAACTGAATATACAGCGCCCGCCGTAAGCAGCTCGCCTCTATCACCGATCGGTCCGACATGTTGCGTTTTAGTGCTGCCATCTATCTTTGCTTGGAAACGCGTATAACATTATTATTATTTTTATTTACATGTTTCCACATCTCGGTACAAACCGGTACAAGTAAATGCAATGTATTGCGGACTATGTCAAGCAATACATGTGCCTATAATACCGTATCGGACCGAATATAGCGCGATGTTTTTTTCCGAAAATACTATCTCAAAAACAGCACTCGCGTTATTTCCGCGCTCTTGCGTTTGAAATAGCGCCTGAGCATAGGCAACCCTCAATACAACTCCCGCGCATCGGCTGCTGCGCATCGCCCCGCCCACCCTCTCGGCGCCAGCCGATCACGTGACGTGAGGCGGGCGACGTCATCACGGGCTCCGAGGAAAAGACCGCGGGAATATCGCCGCGTATCACAGTTCACGGGTTCCGCGGAAAATGACCACCAAAATAACTGTGCGTACAATTTATAAAAAAAAACTTTGGAATCAATCCCGAATCAATTCTAGGTAAAAATGATCATTTGTAAAACCTTTTTCAGACTGGTGAACTATGGTTGGCCTATGTGAGCTTGTGCTTGGCCCCACCCTGTTAAAAAACGTAGGACTAGGCCCTAACATTGTTCAAAATGTCTTGTTGTAAGAGTGAAACATTCATTGTATTGTAAATAAAAAAATGTTTCTTGTACATTTTAATTTCCTTTGATTTTTTCTTTTTTCTTGAAATAATTCCGAAAAATTGGGGGTCGTGTTATATTCGAGATCGTGCTATATTCGGTCCAATACGGTAATAACAAAACATTCAAATTTTAAACTTATCTAAAATCTATACAGTATTCAACATAACATTCAAATCAAAAACTTATCTTAATCTTTACAAAATATACAACATAACATCGTTTTATAAAACATTGTCATTGAGGAATTTTCGGAATATATGGCATGTCCAAATTATAACCACTTTCTGCATTTTGATGAATAAATTCTTGTTAATGTCCAGTTGGTGTAAACTTATTATATTATTATTATTATTATTATTATTATTATTATTATTATTATTATTATTATTATTATTTATATACAAAAACTTCAACGTTGTGATTGGTCTGCTTTATTAGAAATCAATGATTGTAATGACCTCTATGAAGCTGTTGTAAACAACTTTAAATCTTGTTATGTGGGTGCAACCTATCGCGGTGGCGCGAAAAAGAAAAGCGAAAAGAAATGTTGGATGACACCTACCCTCCTTATAAGCATCAAAGAAAGAGATAATCTATTTAAAAAGTGGAAAAATTGTAACACCGCAGCAAAATCATTGTACAGGGATGAATACAAATCAGCACGTAATTTAATAAACAAACAGATTGGACTGGCAAAAATAAATTTTTATAAAGATCAGATAAATAAATCGAAAAATAACTTAAAAGAAACGTGGCAAACGATTAACGAAATCTTAGGTAAAAAGAAAAAACTGTCTGTAGACGAAGTAATTCACAATCATTTAGGGAAGCATAACAGAGATAAGGAAATAGCTGACAATTTTGCGGAATCGTTTGTAAGAGAAGTTAAAGAAATTCAACATGAGTGTAGCATAAGTACGAGCCGCAACGTTAAAAACGATGCTGAGTGCCAATCTTTTTTTATGCCACCTGTAAGTGAAACTCAAATACGATCTATTATACAGAACATGGATAATAATAAACAACCGGGTTGGGATGGTGTCAGAGTTCAAGACTTAAAATTGTTGATAGATGATATAAGCCCAGTCTTAACCAAACTAATAAATTTATCGATTGAAACAGGAACAGTACCGGCAAACTTAAAGACATCAATAGTTCGACCAATTTACAAAAAGGGAGATCATTTATCATATTCTAATTACAGGCCAATAGCACTCTTGTCAGTTATAGAGAAAATTCTGGAACGTTGTGTGGCCGATAAGTTGTCTGCTTATTTGGAAAAATTTAAAATCATTGATAGACTGCAGTATGGTTTCCAGAAGGGCAAAAGCACAAGTGATTTGCTTATCAAGTTCTCAGATTTTGTTAACACGAAATTAAATGATAACATGCATGTAGTAGCTTTATTTATTGATTTTTCTAAAGCGTTCGATACGTTGAACCACAGTAAGTTATTAAAAATGCTTGAAAATGTTGGTATAAGAGGTCAAATTTTAAAGTGGTTTTCCAGTTTCTTAACAGATAGGAAACTTTTGGTCAAAATAGGGGAGTGTTTCAGTAAAGAAAGAGAGATTGTGACTGGAGTTCCGCAAGGCTCCATATTAGGGCCGTTATTGTATCTCATTTATGTAAATAATATGACTAAGTGTATGAAAAATTGTACCGTTTTTATGTATGCTGATGACACTGTCCTGTTGTTTGCCCACAAGATCTTATCTACTGCGGAATTAAAGCTACAGCAGGATTTCACGCAATTATTAATGTGGACTCACGATAATAATTTAATAATTAATGCGGGCAAAACCAAGATATTACATATTTGTTCCCCTCTGAACCATAACCGGCAGCAACCTCTTCAAATATTATTTCACTCTTATGAGTGCCTACATGGTATGGTAGATGGAAATAACTGTTTAAACTGTGATGTATTTATTGAGAGTGTTGATAGTCACGTGTATTTAGGTATCACAATTGATAGATTTTTGTCATGGAGGCCTCACATTGTATCCTTGTGTAAACGCCTAAGATCTTGTGCATTTCAGTTATTTAAGTTAAAAATGGTGTTACCTTTCAAACTTTTACGGTCTGTGTACATTGCTATAGCTGAATCTATTATTTCATATGGTTTGTTGGCCTGGGGCTCTGCTTCGCTCTCTCACGTGAATTTAATATCAAACCTTCAAAATGCAATGATTAAAACAATTACACCATGCTTTTTACAAAACAATGTGAACTACAATAGTATAGCCATGAAGTTTAAATTTTGTAATGTACTACAGTGGAACTTTGAATTTACGAATTTAACTAGAGGCAAAAAAAATACATAAAGTCAAGGAATTCGTAAATTCAAAAAACCTTCAAAATTGCCGCCTACTGTACCAAAAAAGTGACAACATCAACTTGGGTGCTTCAAACTACTCCTAGGTAGCGCCTATGCTGGATTATGAGCATGGAAGGCTGCAGGAAGTGAGTTTGTTTGCTTATAGGTGGCATCGGATGGTAAGACATCGTTAACTCGGCGCTCGCTTCGTGTTGTGCAATCGCAAGCAGGAGTAACATCAAGCACCGATTACGAAATTGTTTATGTGACACATCTGCGTAGTGTAATTGATATCGGATCGTAGGCAGCTCAAGGTCAATTGCCTCGTCGCTATCTCAGTGCCCCCCCCCCCCCTCCCACCCACCCCCATGCCGAACTTACGTAATCAGTTCATTCATTAGTGCTCGCGCCCGCCCGCTATGTATTTTATCTCCGAATGCTGTCAGTGTCACGTAATAAATATTGGACACTTAAATAACGCCGCTGAATCTTTAAAACATGCTGAAATCGAACTTCACAGAGACAAGACTTCCGCGAAGAACGACCTTCACCTTCACAAAGACGAGTGTAGTGTAGCCAGCATTGCTTACGCGACATCACGGTGGCCGGCCTCGCGCGGGAAAGGGAGGGATAATTATGCTGTGTATTATTCTGTTCCGTGAAATAAATCGCACGAGCGGAAAAAAACATAAGAGAGCAGCTGGAAATTCCATAAAATCTTCAAAACGTAAAAATAAACTACAAACAACATTTTAATAACTTATCTCAATTCAATGTGCACACGCCAAGTTTATTATGAAGTAAATAAAATGCAGTAAAACCCCTATGGATTGTTCCCGCATCGTCCGTTTTCTCGCCATGATCGCTATACTTGAAAAGTTTTTGCAAAAGTCCCATTTACACAATGTTAAAAATTCCCGCATCCACGGTTCTATTTCCTTCCAGCAAGCGCGATCTTTTGTGAAGCTGTGTGTCAGGTTCACTTCCCCACCCCACCCCGCCAGCCGGCAGCTGCCGCCTACGAGACCGGTTACCCCTCCCCTCGCACTCGCGCTGCCGAGGCTCTCACTCTCCTCTCTCGGCCGGCCAGCCAGCTCAGACACAGTGACACTTCACATTCTCTCTCAGCAGTGCCGTGTTTTTCTTACGCGATAATAATTGCAGGATCATTGTTTTTAATCAATGAATGATGCTGTCAATACAACACTAAACACTTGTTAAACTGAGGCTGGCTACTCAAGACTTCTGTCGATTTCGTCACATACAATAAAATGATCACATGTCATAGAATCATGTGCTTGATTTGATTCCTCAATCAATTGATTCATATGCTCACTCATTCAAGCTCGTCGGGAAAAGAGGCCGGTAGTGGAGTGGGTAGGCCAGGTCAAGTATCGGGTTGCGTTTGTCGGCAGTGCTGAAATACTACGATCGTATGGGTGGGAGGGGGAGGGGGGGGGGGGGGGCGAACGGTGATCCACTCGACCTTCTCACATTGCCAGACTGCTGCTAATGAGGGGGTAGGAAAGGGACTGCATTATTACCCATGCGGTCGGCGGCATGTGTTGGAACTGTCAAAGCGGGCGGCACTTGGACCAATAAATAACAACCTCCCTCGTTCCCCACAGCGTTCGGCAGCATAGATACGTAAATTCGAGGCCATATATTATGACTCGGGACTTGAAATACGATACGTAAAGTCACGTAATACGTAGGTACAAGGTACGTTAGTTCAAGGAAAATTTAACATTGTCCTTATGAGAAAATTTTTGGGACCAACAAAAAACTTTACACAATCAAGGAATTCGGTGATTCAAGGTACGTAAATTTAAAGTTCCACTGTACCTTTATCATACCTGTACATGTATAAATTCATTTTAAAATTTTACTTTAATAGAATGTATAATGTTCCGTACGATGGTAGGGGGTTCACGAGGTGGAGAACAAGAGGAAATTACATTTTACCACAGTTTAACAACAAATATGGAAAAAGAACAATTTTTTACTTAACACCTGCAATATTTAATAGCCTTCCCGTTCATCTACGAAATTTAGATAAAATATCAGCCATAAAATCAGAAATTAAAGGTCATTATCTTGAAACTATGCGCATAGATGACGTCAGTTGCTGACCATTACCCCTACCATGGCGCAACATTTTATAATTGTTTGAGTTCAGTTAAATTGAGTATTATTGTATTGTTCATTCTTGACGTTTGTTATTTTCTTGTTCCTTATTATTTAATTTAATCATTTATGGAGTCCCTAGTAAGTTTTTATGTATTGTTATTGTAATAACTCACACTTATCGCAGATATTTCATGTATTTTTGTATTTATTTAAACCACAGACAAGCCTTTTCATAAGGCTTTGTGGAAAGAAGCTTATTCCATTTTGTACATGATGTTATAAATAAATTGAAAAAAAAAAAAAAAAAAAAAAAAAAAAATTATTATTATTATTATTATTATTATTATTATTATTCTGGGTTCGAACCCCAGTCGGGGCAAACTTTTTCGACAACTGTATGTATCAATAATTATTATTAATATTATTATTATTATTATTATTATTATTATTCATATACGGTTTTTAAACATAAGCCCGAAATTAGACTTAAGGCCGGTTTACGATAGACACGTGGAGACGTGAAACGGACGGTTATGATTGCGGAGGACGGGAATGAAAACGGAGCGGCCAAAGTTCGTCAAATCCCAACTTTGGCATCTACATTCACGTTCCGTTTGGCGATGTGATCGTCACGCATGCGCAAATGTTTTGTAATTGCCTCGAGACAGAACAAAAAACGAAACAAACATAACCTACAATGTCTGCTTATATATCTAGGCACTAGGGTTTCATTTGACGTGTTATTTATTGTTTTATTTTACTAACGAAGTGGTCCCGATTTCCGTCAATCGTAAACGCCTCGCTTTCCGTTTCCACCACATTCGCATTTCCATTCACGTTTCCCCACGTTGACGTCAATCATAAACCAGCCTTTAAAGTGAATACTTGCATTTTAACTGGACTTAAACAGTTTTAGCTTTCAGTAAAACTGTATACACAGTGGAATTACTCAATAAAACAACATGCAATTCTCAGTTACTAGACCTCGAGTGGACTTAGACAGTTTTGCAATAGAAAGGTGTGGAAATTTGGAATTTTTCGATACCAGGCATGCATATTGGTCAAATGTGGACTTAATCAGTTTACCTCTTACCCCACGAATCACCTTCATTTTATATTAGGCTAATGGTTGATGAACAGTATACAAATGTTGAATAATTAGTGATAGTTGATTTATCAGTTATTTCTTGAACACTATGATGAACACTTATTAGATTTTAAAATAATCATCATCATTATCCATCGCCGTTTCCTGCTTCTGGCAAGGTCAGCTTGGGTTTCGCAACAAAATTTATTTTTCCATTTCTTTCTATCCTCCCACAATCGTATCTCTTCCACATCTTCCCAGCTTTCTCCTCTTGCCTCCAAGACTCCTGCTACGATGTCCTTCCATCTCTTCCTTGGTCTACCCCGTCTTCTTCTTCCTTCTTCAATCCTTCTTTCATACATTTTCTTGGGCATCTTCCCATAACCCTTCTTCTTCTGCTTTCATAACCCTGTACATCCAGTTAACCTCAGTTGGTCCGCCTGACTTTATCAGTTCAACAGAAAACTCGTCAGGTCCTGGGGCCTTTCCAATTTTCATTCCTTGTATTGCTGTGAGTACTTCCTCCTTCATTACAGTGCCGTCCTTCCATTCATTGGTTATCTCACTGTTCTCCTCCACTTCATAAGTAAACTTGTTGTTCTCGTCTTGTACACCTTTCTGATGTGTAACATTCAGGAGGTTCTGAAAGTACGACTTTCACATGCACTTTATTATCTCTGGATCATTGGTAACTCCATCCTCGTATTTCATGAATCTCTGCTTTTCCTTGTCCTTGCGCTTCTTCTTCATCATGCCATATATATAAATATATATATATAAATTTTTAAAAAAATGTAGTAATTAATTCTTTTTTTAGTTATACTTATGCGACCCAATATAATTGAAGATAATTTATACATTAACCACTACGACACGACAAAACATCCCATCAATGTTATATTTATCTTCAATTAATTTATTGTTAGCTAGATTTACAGCATTAATGCAATTTTATTAATGCTAGCTACTGAGGTTATTGGTTAATTATTATTTACTAGGAAAACGCTTAAGTCCCGCCGCGTTGTTGGATGAGCGTAATTTTTGCATTGAGCTGCCATTGTGTTATGCGGATTTTCTGTTGTTTTGTGAAAAAATTATTACTAAGTCGAAGATTTTTTAAAATTTAATTTAATTAAATTAAAAATTTATTTAATTTTTTTATTAATCGTAATTTTAAAAAAAGAAAAAAATCGTAAAATTGCGATTTTCATAAGAAATAATTATTTGATTGCGCTCAAATTTTACACGAATATATTAATTCATAAAATTAAGGTTCTGTGAAAAAATCATTACAAAAGGATAAAGCATGTAGTTGTTAAAAGTCAAAGAATTGTTTTAAAAAAGAAAAAAAATGTAAAATTTTGATTTTCATGAGAAATAATTTTTCGATTGCGCTCAAATTTCACAAGAATATCTTAATTCATAAAATGAAGGTTCTGTGAAAAAATCATTAAAATCGGATTTAGCATGTAGGTGTTATAAGTCGAAGAAATTTTTTTTTAAATCGAAAAAAATTGTAAAACTGCGATTTTCATGAGAAATTTTTTTTCGATTTCGCTCAAAAACGTGGCAGTTCTAAGTTCAGAGATTTCGAAGGTCTCCATAAAATTTCATCACAATTGGAGTATCGGTTTAGCCGGAATCGTGTTAACAAACACACAATAATACAAACAGAAAAAAAAGAAAAACATTCCGGATTTTTTTCTCCAGTGTAGTGAAATGGAATCTTCGCTTCGCTCGCTACGCTCATCCAATTATGTTATGAAGATGTTGGTTGCAATAACCAGAAACCAAAACCAGCAACTTGATGCTAATAAATAATAATGTTTATCAATACAATATTGATCATGTAGACAATACTAACTTGGCAAGGATGTACTGTAGTTCCCCACGCGCCCTGAACGGCTGGTTGTAGATGCCTCCGCTGGCCGCGACGCTCACGATGTTCTTGTTGGCATCGAGAACGTAGGTCCGCTCGCTGCTTGACGTGACGAAGTCGTCGTGCCCGGTAGGACAGTAGGTGAAGACGGCGGGGGTGTTGGTCCAGCTCGCGGAGGGGAAGTTCGAGCACGAAGAGTGGTCGATGAACTTGCGGACCAGGAAGGACGAATCTCGCCGGACGACTGTGTACTCGGCATCACAAGACCCGTACAGACCACTCTGTACAGTAATCGTGTTCATTTCACCCAACAAAGAACACTGATAGTGATATTGGCAAGTTCAGACAAAGCCTTACAGATATTCTAGAGGAAAAAAAATATTATTCTATAGAAGATATATAGTGTTAGGATAGGATCCAACAGCTTACCTTTGCAGTGTGATGGAAGCTGCCGAATTTTTAGAAGTTTTAAAGTTACATAGATATATACAAAACACATAAAAACGAGACGTTTCGACAGGAGGTCTTGATCACTCAGGAGAAAGATGGCCACTGACTATACTAATCAAAATGGCGGCTAAAGACTAAAAACTAAAAACTGAAGGCCACTGACTGAACTAGTCAAAATGGCTGCTAAAAACTAAAAAACTATGTACAGTATATTTACAAGGTGCTGTTGGGGGAGGAATAGTGACAGATGTAGGTGAAGGTGAAGGGTGGGAGAGAGCTGGTCCTATCGAATGTTGATGTTAGGCCGCGTTCCCACTAATTGGTTTAGTTATAAGGGGATAGGAAATACGTGTTAAATTGTTTACGTTTTTGTCCTAAGAAATAGTTATAACAAAAACAAAATTCTTACGACGGACCAATCAGACGTTTTGTTATTTATACGATGACCAATGAAAAGGAGTAACTTCATTATGACAGGCCATTGAAATATTACTAACCAATCAGGATATCGGATTTCTTATAACAATAACAATTTCTTAAGACTAAAACAAAGTTATGGGAACGCGGCCTTAGGAGGCAGCCTGGATTTTGTGATCCACTGGTGTGCTAACTCCCATCTTCTCAGTTCACCTGGGTTGCAGCTGGCTGGGAGTGACTTGACCACTTTGGTTGTGTAGCACACGTTGAAAGCCAAGTTGTGGGATGCTGCATGTCGAGCCACTGGTTTGTCCATGGTGCGGTTTTTTGTGTCCTGTCTGTGACCATTCATGCGCGATCTTAACGAGTTTCTGGTTAGGCCTATGTATTCGGCAGGACAACGTTTGCATTTAAGTTGGTACACCACATTGGTGGTTTTGCAAGTGTTGTGCTGTCGAATGGGGTAGGTCCTGCCAGTGGCCTGGGCACTGAAGGTCGTTGAGGGTTGATGAATGTGGCATGTCAGACATCCATTTCCCCCTTTACAAGGAAAGGAGCCGGCTGGTTCCTTCTCGGAAGCTTCCTTTTTCCGGCAGTCTCTCCTGACAATAAGGTCCGAGATGTTTGGGGGGCGTCTAAAGGCAACTCTGGGTAAGGTTTTAACAAGATTTTGCGTCTTGGTGGAGGATGTTAGTATATGAAGGCCACTCTTCATAATGCCGTTTAGTGCCTGTAGTCCGGGGTGCCACTGAGTGACCAGAGGTATGACGTCATTGGGAGTGGAGGTGATCTGCCTGACGGGCTTGTTGATGCGTTCTTGGACGTTAGCCTTACTGTAGCCTCGAGCCACAAACGCATTGGTAATGCGCTCGCAATACTTGGCAAGGTCTTTTGGGTCAGAGCAGATACGGCGACCTCTCACAGCCAAGGAGTAGGGTAGGGCTCGTTTAGTATAGGCCGGGTGACAACTGTCGTGGTGGAGGTAGAGTTGTTTGTTAGTGGGTTTGAAATGGACATCTGTCCTCAACAACCCTGATTCTAGATGGATGTCCACATCTAGGAATGCCACAAACGAAGCGGAAGATTCCCAGGTGAAGCTTAACACGCTGGCATTGTTGAGATCAGTGAGAAAGATGTCCAGAAGAGCTTGGCCATGTGGCCATATCAAGAAGAAGTCGTCGATGAATCGGAAGAAGCACAATGGTAGATGATCACGTTTGGCTAGAAACTCTTTTTCTAGCTTGCCGACAAACAGGTTGGCGTAAGATGGAGCCATTCTTGTGCCCATGGCTGTGCCTTTGATTTGTAGGTAATGGTCATCTTTAAACCGAAAGTTGTTGAAGCGGAGGACCATGTGTGCTAGTTCGGTGAGAAAGGGAGTGTCAGGTTTTGTGCCCGGTGGTCGAGATTTGAGAAAATGTTCCAGTGCGGATAATCCTTGTGTTGTTGGGATGTTGGTGTAAAGAGAGGTGACATCAATGGTGACCAGTAGACACCCCGGGGGGAGTGGTTTGGCCAGCTGGTTGAGTTTTTCCAGGAAGTCATAAGTGTCTTTGATATGGGAGTCCAGGTTCGTGACATGCGGTCGAAGGTGGTGGTCCACAAAGGCAGATATCCTCTCTGTAGGAGAATCGAAGCTGGATACAATTGGTCGGCCTGGGTTTCCCTTTTTGTGTATCTTGGGAAGCAAGTAGAAGACGGGTGTCCGTGCTGTGTCTGGTATAAGGGCTTTGATGGTCTTGTCGTTGAGCCCTTGATGTTTCACACTGCAAAGGTAAGCTGTTGGATCCTATCTTAACACTATATATCCCAGCCGATTGGCATACTTCTATCAACATAACCTATTCTATAGAAGAGTGTTTTGAAGATTTAAATTTTGAATCATTTAATTTAAGTGGTTAGGTTTTCTTTTTGTTATTGTATTATGTTATTTGGTAATTCAAATTTTTGTAGTTGAAGTTGTTTGATTTGATGTGTGCTATTGATTTGTGAGAAACAGGAAGGTACAATTCAATGTAGTAAATGTCTATAACATCATAGTCTGATATGAAATATGAAATCAGAACACACGTACTGACTAGGCTAGGAGGTTTATTCAGAATCACTAATAATAAAAAAAAAATACTGTAGCTGAGCCAATTTTAGACTCCTATATTTTCAAATTTGCCGCCGGAAATAGTGAGAACCCCCAAAACTTATTTATTTTTTAATTCAAATCATTATATTAAAGTACTCTGTACCAGTAATTTATTGCCATGTATTCCATCACGCTAATGAGTTTGTTTAAGTGAAAGCACTAGGGAGCCTCAGCAGCTAGGATAATATTACTACACACTTTTTCCAAACAGGGATTATGCTAGCATAATGCTTATTAAATTGTTTCATTGTGGGACAATCTTGGAATTCCTGCTTCATCTTTTAACTATTTCACATAATTTATGTATCTAATTTTCTCATCAGAAACTCATATATGTTGTTTTATATTCAATTATGTAAATCAATGTTTTGTACAATTTACAAGTCAATGTTTTTGCTATCACTAGTACAGAGAGCTCCCGCCTAATGTAACTTATGTCAATACAGCTCTGTGATTGGTTGGAAGCAAGGGAGACTCAACAAGAGAACCTCTGTGTGGCAGATCGTGATAGAATTAAAACGATTGTGTTTTAGTAAAATGACAAGAAGCTGGGCTGGCGGGCTAAACCGGATGAGTACTATTAACTTTTGAGATCGGCAGGAGAAGACGGGTGGTTCGATGCAGAACTGTCGGCCTAAGATTGGCTCAGTGATAAATAATAATAAATAAATAATCAGTGTTTTTGCGGGTGGAAGTGGTTTTCACTAGTGGCAAACGAAAGCCATTGATACGGAGCTACTATTGAGCTACAAAGTGTTACAGAACCAGTGCGGGTGTGCGATAAAATACGTAGATAAAATAATTGAGAAACCGTGTCGTCAAAATAGCAAAGGGTGGCCAGCAAAAAGCCAACCACGTGGGAAACGTATGCAAAACGATTGAAGAGGTGCTACAAAGGCATCCGGTATGTTATTTCGGGTAATAATTCTGAAATATTGTGAAAGCGCAGCTTACGATAATACAGTGACAATTTCAGACGAAATAAAGTAGAGTGAATCAGTTATCCGGACGGGCTACAATCTGATGATCAGTGCGATCGGGGACTGTAGACTATAGAGAATAGGCGGAAGTGTTATACTTCTACTCTGTATTAGTCAAATCAATAAAAAAATACTTACTTACTTACTTAGTACTTACTAATCAACCCTAGCTGTCTTTCTTGAGTATAATCTGCCACAGCAACCAGGGAATAGTGAGAGTGACTAATGAGCGGAGTGATTCATGCTATTTGGCACGATTTTATGAAGATAGGAACTGTAGAGTTACACGTGGTAATACGGGGCTAGACGCCGCCGACATTGTGGACATGTAGGCGGGAAGGCCTACTTAGCAGCCATTTTGTGGTTTCTCTGTTCGGTCTTTGTTTACCTGGGTAGGAACCTGTGTTGCCTGAACAACATCAGACATAAATATTAAATACTTTTTCAAATCTAACAAAGCTTCAACGGACTTTATCAGTTTTTACCGGCATTATTATACAGAAGGGAGTTAGAGATAATGTCATTGACGCACGGTTGGTCACTATGAACTGTTAGAGCGAATCCTTGTAGTATTAGTATTAGTAGTTTTAGGGTGCTTTAACAACTAAGATTATTTGCGCCTCCAAGATAAAACAATTTCTATAAGTGTGAGTTACCACCATGTATACTTCTTTCCAGGGGGAGGAACGTAAGGGGAGACGCGGGGGGACAAGGGGTGGACAGGCCTGTGCTGGTCAGAACCAGCCACAAGCGTATGGGGAGGGCAGGGGTTCCCCCACGTCGTGGTCGTCTTCGTCTGTGTCATCATCCGTCCGTGTTGTCATTGTCGTCGCCGTCGGGGAGGTAGTCAAAGGGAAGGGGAAAGTTCGTAATCTAGTCTGACATAATACCGTTCTAAGTAGCAACAAGGCAGCGAGAAGCTCTGTTACGAATTATTACAACACTACCACAATCACGGAGATAATATCGCTCGAATCTCGAACCGGGAAGATCTACGACCTTGAAAAACAATAACACGCAGTTTGACAGCTGAGAGAGCAACTGACATTTCGAATACGAACCGGTGGTTGGAAGCTAGGGAGTACGGACCTCACCTACAGAGGGCAGCACCTAAAACGCGAACAGCCTACTTGCCGAGTCAAAAGCCAGCCTCGCATGGGAAGTTTTTACGCCTGCACTCAACGTCGTCGAACCAAGGACTGTGGGATCTACGTGATGATTTCTAGTCACGAACTGTCATATCCGCTAACTAGTGATGAGTACTTGCTATTTTAAGTTTATTACATTGTATTTTTCTATTCACGATATTGTAACGTGAAGGTGAATGATTGCCAGGAGCGGGTCTTTTACCCCAAAACAGTTAGTAGTCCAGCTGATCAGCCTAGGTAGGGAACATTAGGCCATGATAACCTGTACCTATGTTGTTATCTTAATATACTAAATAATGAAGGTTTAATGTCTACTTTACATTTTACTTAATAGTGATTACTTTTCCTTCCTCAATTTTGAACCATTAATAATAGTCTAGGAATAGCCTAAAATGTCACCTCTTCTAAGCATACAATATTTAATTCAATTACAGTAAAGCCATACTTGAATATACTTGGTAATTGTGTGGGAAGCAACCCATATTAAGAAAAGAAGCTTAGGGATTGTATTTGTCGACTGGGGTGTTGGAGAAATGTGGAAGGTGCTAACTTAATTGCTGATTTTTACTAGGATCCTTTTCTGCCATCAGCATCTCCAACTTGAGCTAGACCGAGACATTTTATAGGCCTATATAAAAAAAAATAACCCCAAAAATTTTGAAATTTTATTTTGGCGCAAATTTTAAAATCTTAGGTTTTCTTTGGGGGCAAAAGCTTGTTACAGTTCAATACATTTAATTTTAAAATAATGATTTTGGACTAGTCGATGATCCTAGTTTGGGGTTCACTGAAACAGATTAATACTGCGGAATTTTGAACAATGAGATACATATTATGAAAAAGTGTAATCACCGACCTCTTTGGAAATAAATGCAGGAGTGTCCAAGTTGTTTGTGTCTAGTTGCAGTAGACTAGCCAGCGCCCTCTTGATGTTGACGGACCACTCTGCCTCTCCGGGCGCTGCCAACAGGGCTGCCACTGCGCCATCCTTGAACTGAAGCGTGAAGGGCTGTGACAGGGCAGCGGCTTGTTCGGACATCGGACCGTCCTGAGCCGAGTCTCGGCTGTCCTTGGAGTGCGCTCCATTGTACAGGGAGGTGACCACATCCGTTAGCTGGAACACAGGCGACACTTGGTTTAGTTGCCTCGTATGACAGGCATACTGAGTGTGTATACCACAACAGACAGTACGTAACTGATTCAAGGTTCAAGTTAAGACTGCTCAAAAGTAAATTTTAAAAAACATTATGCTTGGAAAGTACCTACATTGGATAGGAATCACCGATAGTAGTACTTGCAGTCTATGTGGGAGGGAAGAACAGAACAGAGAGCATCTGATGAGATGTTCAAGTCTTAAAGACGAAATCGATGCCCTTCCACTTGGCATGAACTATGAGGAAAAAGAAGCCTGTCTCTACTGGAAAACCAGAAAATACATGATGGCCCAGTAAGCCAAAAATGCAGGCATATGAAAAAAAGAAGAAGAAGTAAAAACACTATTCAAAGTTCCCCTTTATTTTTATAATAAAGTCAGTAAAAATACATGATACTGTACTTGCTTCGTTTCTATCAGTTCAGTTCAGTTTTATTAGCATCCATGTAGGTTACATTGTAACATTGGGTTTGTCAATACATTATTAATATATCTATATATTTTCTTCCTCTTAAAATCTAAAGGAAGCTCAATTCAATTCAAAATCCGGTAAAAAAAAGTTAAGCTGACTAGCGATTGAGAAAGTACAGTCACTTGAAAAAATAAAGGAGCGTTGTCAGATTAATGTAATGTTATGAACCACCCTTGATGATTCTGGCGTTGATCCGCGGGTGTTCGCGCTGTCCATACCACTGATTGCTATATTTCCTATTAAAAATATTGATCTTTGGTTGGTTATCCCTCACTCGTCGATTGCGTCGGGGCCTGCAGGGTTGGCTTGGTCGCTTTGATTTACTGTCCCTCACTGCAAATCAGTTATATAACTGAGTGGGTAGACTCTAAATACAATTTATTTATTTATTATTATCGTTATTTATTTGTACCCCGGCATTTCATCTTTTTATGTTCGTTACATGGGTACCTTAACATTAATGGTTAGTGTTGCACTAAACTATTCAATTGTCACCAGTCAACATCCGGCAAAAACAGGTTAGCCTGACAAGACAATGTAAAACTTTGTTAAAACTTAAAAGTAACACAAAAGTACGTACTATAGTAACCTGCGTTTTTAAGAAATAAAAGTAGCTTGCTCTCATTTATGGGTTATTTTTGTTAATAACCGGCACAACACTGTTTCAGGTGGGTTATTCCCGAGATCACTTGCGAGTCAAACAGGATGGAACGAGTCTTAGCTTGGTTTAAGTATTAAAATTGATGTGTCCATATTTATTAGGGGGCCTGTTCCTTCATCCATTCCTGTGTCACTTCTCGTGATAATAGCCCTACATGACCTCTGATTGGCATGTGTTTTTGTGTGTTGACTTTGCACTTTGAAAAAGGTGATACAGCATGTTTTGGGGTGACAGGACTAGCCTCTTTTATGAAAAATTATGTGTATTTCGCACCTTCATCAAGAGATTCCATTGCTAAAAAGGCCCAGTTCCCATCACTGTCGTAGGAATTTTTATTGTTATAAGGGATTTTGGAATGCACATTATGCGTGTTTGACTGTTTGAGTGTATATTTGTGCACAATTTCAAATTGCTCTAGTATCTATGTGAAACAAAAAATTAGCAGTTTGAAGCCATTTTCCCCCTCCATTATACCAATTTTTGCAAATTTCAGGACCAAGAAACTTAAAAATTTCTTGTAAAATCACAGTTACATGATCTAATTTTTGTGTAATATTATGCTTTTTTTGTGGTAAAAAAAAAAACTTGGGTAATATGATACCCATTGTTTTTACTCTGGAAAATGCCAGCAATAAAATAATGCAAATTAAGATTAACATGAATTTATTGTGCATGCATAGGCCTTGCATAGGTAATTCTTTTAGTTGGTCGCTGTTATTAAAATTAGTTAGTAAGATAACTTAGCTTAGGCCCAGATGACATTGTTAAAAATAAAATATTTTTTAAATAACAAATTATATAGGGGTCATCATAATGTAGGCCTATATGTAATATGTAAAATAGTAATGGGAATGGGAAACAAAGGGTAGCCTAATCAGGAAAAGTGGCATTCCCTTGTTTCCGTTTGAAAACAAAATTATGAAAATTACTGTACTGTTTAGCTCCATTCCACACTAATATTACAGACCATTACTCAATACTGTTTACTTGGAGTAGGCCTAGGCCTAATAAAGGAACGATCCCCAGTATCAATAGCTGAAAAACGCCTCACCTTGATCTCTTAAAATTAAAAGGACTACTTGAAAATGAAACGTGGAACACAGTTAATGATTGTGTTAACGTTAATGATGCCACTAATGACTTAATGAGCAGCCTTCTGAATCACATTTATTATTATTATTATTATTATTATTTTATTTTAGAAATTGTACAGATAATCGAATATTAAGATGTACAACCTCATAGAAAGTTAGAAAAGGGCCATGAGGCCCCAGTCACAAAGTGTCTAACTTACTATGCTAAGTTATACGTCTTAAAACCACACTATAAAATACAATAGAAATAAATTAACAAATAATACAAAATTAGATAGTAAAAGGTGAACAAATGACAGTAAACAATAGCTAGTAAAGGGTGAACAATGATGGTATGTTACAAAATATATAAAATGAGATAGTGAAAGGGTGAATAAATGATGGTGAACAATTGACAGTCAAGGGTGTACAAATAATGGTGAACAATAATTTGATTACTTCCAGCATGTCATTACTTGATTGATGCGTTCTCATTAAGAAATTTTGAAATGGTTCCTAATATCAATATTGAAATGTCTGGAAGTCTTCACGTCAGCCGGTAGAGTGTTCCATAACGATGCAGAACGATAGTAGAATCCCTTTTGATATGATGAAGTTCGTGCACGAGGAGGGATGATCAAAGTTCCTGGGTTATGTCTACGAGGTTTATTGTCTAGAGTGATACGATGAAATGGATTCAGATCTGCAGAACCAGTGATTTGTTGTCGAAGGAACTTCACATCAGCTTCTTTGCAGAAATTTTCAATTGAAGGAAGGTCGCAAGCATGTAGCCTCTGCGTCGCACTGTCTGAATAAAAACTTGATTTGTGTAAAATAGCCTTCGTGGCACGGTTTTGAATTGCCTCAAGCTTTGTAATGTTAGCTCTAGTAGTCGGATTCCAAGCAGGGATACCATAAGTGATGATAGGCCGAATCAGAGTTAGATATGCAGTCCGAATTGTACGAGGCTTCGAGCCGTTTAAGTTTCTTGTTACAAATCCAAGTAATTTTGAGGCACGATTTCTTACTAATTCAGTGTGCAAATTCCACTTTAGATCATTTGTTAATGTAATTCCAAGCAATTTAATTGAATCACATTTTGGGATAATTTTGCCTTGAAGTGAGTAGACATTTTTGAAATTTTTTTTTTTTTCTTTCTTGTGCAAAGTTGGCCTCTTCAGCCATTCTTCTGTCTTGCTATCCAATATAAGACTGCCTCCTTTTCTATCCTGCTCAGGTCATCGGGCAGGGAGTCAATGTCATTCCTGAGGGCGGCGCATCTGAAGAGATGCGCTCTGTCTTGATCCTCTAAATTACAAAGTTTGCAGGTGGCCGGTTCGTTGGTAATGTTGAAGCGGTGCAGGTGGTGCTGCAAGACGTCGTGACCGGTTACAAGCCGGAAATGGGCGGTGGCCGTCTTCCTCGACCAGTCTTTGTCTGGCCCTTTTTTGATCTCGGTCCACCAGTTCTTTAGTCGTGAAGTCTCTTCTGTGGTGTTTCTGAAGATCCTTTTTGTGGTTGACTTGATCTTAGTTTTGACATTTTGGTAGGAGAGAGGCGCTGCTGGTGGTTGCGGTGCTTTTGTGGCACTTTTGGCCAAGAAGTCTGCCTTTTCATTCCCCATGATCTTGCAGTGACTGGGGATCCATTGAGTCTCTAATAGTTTGTTTTGCTGTCGGATGCCGACAAGGGAGTTTTTGAAAAGCAGCGATTTAGGATGGAGGTTCGCTGCTTGAGAGACAAATTGGATGGCTGAGACGCTGTCGCTTAGGATCACAAATTTTGTCTTGTTGAGGGGGAAGGCGGGGGTCTCGGCGATTTTTTCGGCCGCCCTGGCAATGGCTGCGACCTCAGCGTCGAAGTATGTTTCGCCAACTCCCATTGGAGTGGCTTCTTCAAAGAAGATGCAGTGGATGCCGTAACCTGTTCTGTTTGTAGCCGAGTCATAGGAGCCGTCTGTGAAGATGTGCACCCACTCTTGAAGAGGAAAGTGCTTCTTCAGGTGCTTCTCGGCAAGCTCTTTCAGTTCTTTATGGTCATGGTCATCTTTCTTCTCGATGCCGTCAATTTTGGTCCCCGGGGCAAGCTGATTGGACTTGTCCGGCAGAAGCTCTGGGAGTGGTACGTCAAGTGGTGCACGTGGTGCTTCTAGGAGGATAGGACAGTTTTTACTCTTCAGTTGGTGGACTGTTTCAGCAAAGTTAGTGTGCGCCTTGACTTTTGAGGTTGGGTAGTTGAGCCATTTGTCGGGGTTTAGGCGCGCCAGTTTTTCGTGCAGTTGGACAGCGCGCTGCTCTCTTCTTAGCTGTAGGGGCTCAATTTGGCTGAACCACTCCATGGCGATAATTGGGGTGGTTTTCACTGCTCCCGTTATGAGGCGAAGGGCTCGATTTTGGACTCTGTCGACATGGCTGGCGTGCGTTGCGGCGGCGGCAGGAAAGACTTCGGTGCCGTACTCAATGGCTGGTCTGATGTACGTTTTGTAGGTCAGCGCCAGAGTGTCTAGTTTTGCGCCCCAGGACACACCGGCTACCCTTTGAAGGAGTCGTAGTCGTTTTTGGCCCTTCTCTGCAGCCTTTTCAAAGTGGATCTTGCCGGTCATTTTTTGTCGAGAGTCACGCCAAGGTACTTCATCTCATCTGTCTGTTTAATCTGTTTGCCATCAAGAGTGATGTTGAACTTGAAGGGATTGTGACTCATCGTGAAGTAGGTGCAGATGGTTTTGCTGCAGTTTATCCTAAAAGCCGTGCACTTTGATCCAGCCTGCAGCTATCGTCATGGCGAGGCCCATTTTTTGCTCCAGTCCAACCGGACATTTTCCTGTGAAGAAGATGACAAAGTCGTCTGCAAAAACTTTGACGACAAGGCCAGGTATTCGATTCAATAGTTTGATGAGTCCATTGATTGCAATTTTGAAGACAGTCGGCGCTGTGATTGTACCTTGAGCAACTCCGGCTTGCGTCTTACGTGTTTTGATGGGCACCTTTGTGGACCACCTTGATACGCCTCTTGTTAATGAAGTCGTGGAGCCATCTGACAATGTTGTTTGGTACTTCATCTTTGATCATCTGCTTGACTGCCCATGACCGGTCGGTGGAGTCGAAAGCTCCAGAAAGGTCGATGGAGACAGCCAGTGTGCTTTCACCTTTGCTGAAACCCTCTTTGACTGTCTGCGCAAAGTAGGCGACTTGGTCTGTGGTGCCTCGGTGTTGTCGAAAACCTGCCTGGTCTTCGGCGATGATGTAGTTGCTTTCGAGGTAATTATAAATATAATTATATAAATTTTTGATCTAGTTAATGTAAAGTATTGAGATTTTAGAGAGTTTAAGGACATTTTGTTTATTGTGGACCAGGTATGTATGCTGTTGAGATCGTTTTGCAAAATTTCAAAATCAAGAATTGATCTAATGGGAGCATAAACGGTTGAATCATCAGCAAACTGTAGTAAGGTTGAAGAAACACATTGAGGTAGATCAAGCATGTAAATATCAAAAAGCAGGGGGCCAATTACTGAACCTTGGGGAACTCCAGATGTCACTTTAACGGAAGGAGAAGAAGAACCACTAAATATGACACACTGAGTCCGATCAGTCAGGAAAGATTTAATCCACTGGTAGAGATTACCTCTAATTTTGTAGCCATGCAATTTTAAGAGAAGTCTTTCGTGAGGAACCTGATCAAATGCCTTTTGCCAGTCAAGTGCTATACAATCAACTTGTTTTACATCTTTGTCCTCAAGTGCGTGAAGCCAGTCGTCATTAGCTCGAGTCAGCATTGTAACGCATGATCGCCGAGGTAGAAAGCCATGTTGATTATCGTTTATTAGATCATTGTTTGCAGATGTTCTAGAATGCGGCGTGACACGAGCTTCTCCATTAATTTGGACGCTATCGAGGTGAGCGATATTGGGCGGTAATTACCAACGTCTCTTGGGTCACCCTTTTTAAAAACTGGAACGACGTTTGCTTTTTTCCAGTCATCGGGAACAGCGCCAGTGGAGATCGATAAGTTAAAAATTGAACATAATGACGGAGAAATAGCTAACGCACACTCTTTTAGAATTCTTCCGGGAAGATCGTCAGGACCTGTGGCAGTACTAGGTCGCATATGGCTGAGGAGAGTCAAAACTTCGTTTACAGAAAAAAACAGATTTGAGAGCGGAAACGGAATGTCTGCAATATTGGGATGGAAAGGGTTGCTGGAACTGTCAGCTTTTGTGAAATTCTTTGAGAAAGATTGATTGAATGCGCAAGCAATGTCCTTAGAATCTTTAAGTTCCTGTCCATTTGCTGAGAAATTCTTTGGAGCCGTACTGCCCTTACGGCTGTGAATGTATTTCCACAAGCGTTTGTTGTCATTTCCAATATTCCACAGGTATTCACTATGCGCCTTCCGCACGACAGTTTTAACACGATTACGAATAACTTTGTACTCTTCCCAGCGAGCATCCGTCGGCGATTTCTTCCACTTTTTGTAAACTTTATCTCTCGCATGTATAAGAATGACTATCTCATTAGTTATCCATGGGGACCGTCTTTTATGTTTAATTGTCACTTTTGGAATACACTCGTTCACACACTGCCAAAATTCAGATTTCCATTGTATCCAAGCTTCATTAATGTTCATATCTAAAAATATTACAGGAAGTCGGAGGGAAAGATATCTAGAAAGGTTCTCCCAGTTTGCCCTGCTGTAGCAAAATACTTCCGAGTTTATGAATTTGTAAACTTTCTGTTTGCTCTCAATTTTAGCAAGTATAGCAAGGTGATCGCTGACTCCGGAACAACGTTGATAGACGAACATAGAGAAGGATCATTGCATAGAAATAGATCCAATATCGATCTTGAGGAGGGAGTGATTCTGGTTGCTTCCGTTGTTAGTTGAGTGAGAAGAAGATCGTAAAAACAGGCGAGAAAAGATTCAGATATTGTGTTTTTAGCTAAAGGTACCTCAGAATTCCAGGTTACATCCAGATTGAAATCCCCGCACACAAATACTCCCTTGTAGATTGCTTGAATGGATTGAGCCTTAACAAGTGATTGTAATAATTTATCGTTCACGTTTTGAGACGCTTTTGGTGACCGATAAGCAGAAGCCAGCAAGTATTTCTCTCCAGATGACTCGAATTCTACCCAGATAATTTCTGCTCCGTCGCAGTCAAGCTCAGGAATGTAACGAGGCTTAAAGTGTGGCTTTATACCTATCAATACACCTCCTCCAGAACTAGCCAATCTATCCTTTCTGAACACAACATATGAGTCTGGTATTGCTTCTTTATCTTGAACATATGGGTTCAGCCAAGTTTCACACACGCAAACCACATCTGCGTCATGAGCAAATAACCAAGCACTTATATCGGGGTTTCTCTTTGCGTTTTTTAGACTCCTCGCATTAAACGAAAGAATAGAAATGCAAGAAGAAGGCCTATTAGACTTGCTTGAAATCGAAGAATTTTGACTGTCACCGGTTGTAGATGAATCAAAGAAAGAGTTGGAGAACTGAGGCACATTGCAGTTCCAACACGTGTAACAACCATTTTTTTTGACGAAGTTGTTGTACTCAGACTTCGATACACTGGCACAAGTTTTGTGAACCCAAGATTTGCAATCTGCACACTGAAGAGATAACTGGTTTACTCGACCACGGGTGCCACAAATCGAACAGACTGGAGATGTCCTTATTGGAGGTCCAGGATTTATTTCAATATCTCCACAAAGAGCAAGAAGAAGAAACAGTAAGCTAGGTCTTACGACATCCAATAGATGGGAGTGGCCACGTCTTACCTTCCGGCGTGGAGATCGAGTGAGGTTGGCCAGCAAGAGATGTGGTGGTTTGCAGGAAGACGCGCACCAAGAAAGTCTCGAAAAGACAAGATGATCATTAACTATTTGGTACTCAATGATACCACTCATTGCCTCATCTTGGCTGGTTACAGACTCGATTTCAATTAGAAGATTTCAATTAGAAAAAGAGACAATCTTCATAAACAAGTTCTTAAACAAAAACGTTAGTGTTATGCACAACCTCCCTTTGATCAAAATCAAATCATACTATACACCACAAACAGAAACCTTATCAACTCACTTGTAAGGGTAACCAAAGAAAAGTTCTATAAAAATAAATTACATGAAACAGGGTCAAACACTAAAACAATTTGGAAAATAATTAATAAAATTACAAATTGCAAGCCTAAACCAACTAAAATTATCCCAGTAATAAAAACACCAACTGGAAATATCACGAATAAACCTACCGAAATTGCTAACATAGGCCTACTGGTCGACCACTATGAAATATTGGGCCAACCTTAGCAAGAAATATTACCGATAAACAAAAAAACTCAAAACAGAAAGTACTGGTATCTGGCATTCCTTCAGAACACGTATCAAGGTGCCCGTTAGGGCGTCGCGGTGCGCTACACACTCAGGCACCTTATAATTTTGAATAATGAACTGTGTGTATTTTAAAAAACAAGTGCTCATCTTTAGAATAGGTATATATCTATGAATGTGAGTATGTAATGGATATTTACTGTCTGTATATAGTAATGGAGTTTGTATATATTATGTTTGTATGTTTTGCTGAAATAAGAGACGAATGATTGGATTCTAGGTTTAAGTGACATAAGATTATACAATCATATGTATTGACACGTACAAGGTCATCTGAAATGATATTAAGGGCGAAATACCCCCCTGCATATGCAGTGTCTTACTAGAATCCTCGTAGCGTCTAAACTATTGCTTCAATGTTAGTAATTTTTTTTGTGTCGTGCAATAAACAGATGCCAGATTTACTACGTTGGTTTATATATTTGAAAATGTTATAATTAGAACATCGCAACTCTAAGGAATCATAAATTATAATTTTTTATTCAACCTAGTTATTACTCTCATTCTTTACAGCCAGTATTCGAAAGCGGAGTACAAAAAACGTATAATTGACATGCCAGTGAGGTGACTAATGATTGATTAATTTTGCACCGATAGTGATGTCCTCTGTAGGGGTTTTGATGAACGTCTTATTCTCGTGGAATTGGGGGCTGGGTCAAGCAGTAGATCGCGCCTACCCATCTACCCATCTTCGCGACACAATACCGACACGGCGACAGACTGGTTACAAAGCCTCAGGCCAAGTAACATCTTGAAATACCATTCCGCCTCATTGATCTGGTTGTGGAACTGAAAATCCTTTCAACGCTGCTCGAGTTCTTAGTCGCAACAAGTATTCTACATGTCTTATTGGCAGTGGTGGACAGTGTTGTGCTAGATAATTTATTTTTATCTAGATAAGATAATTCTCAAATAAAATATCTACATAAGACAAAAGAAAATGTAGAAAATATCTAGATAAAGATGAAAAATTTATCTACATAAATTTATTTAGATAAAAGATATATTATTGAGATTTATGTTGTTCCCCAACCCCCTCACCCCACCCCAACACAGTTTCTTGCAATCGTAAATTATCAAAAACCAAACAGTTGACCATTACCCCGGCACGCACATTACAACTGTAGAAGTAGTTTAATTTAAAAGTGTGGTATATTATTTTTGTCTCATTATTGTTTATTAATTATCGAAAAAAATATTTAAACTTTAAAAAGTTCAGATAGATAAACTATTTTATTAGATAATCGAATCGATTATCCAACAAAACTATCAGATAGTAATAGATGACGATTTTATCTATATAAGTCACAACACTGGGGGTGGGTTGGTGTGGTAAATCGCGGTTCCTGAGATCCAGGTTCGAATTCTGGTTTGACCATGGGTATTAGGCCTATGTGGCGGTTTTTTCATTTTCCTATATAATTTACTCTCCTTGTCTCGATTAGCATCGTTGCCAAAATGTGAGAGTATCAAATATATTTATTATAATTATAATAAATAATAACTCTTCTTTGTTAATTATACGTTAGTGTTTCTCAACCACCGGGTCGCGACCATATTATGCCGGGCCCCGACGTTATATCTCCGCCGGTCAGAGACAAGAGGTGCATTCTGAACTTACTACTGTCAGTCTGTCCCGTTATTTATTGCGTATTTGTCTGCACTCCCTCTGTCAATTACGTTATCATTTATTTCAACAAAAAATTGCCAGCTTGGGATGCAGTTCGGGCCTTTGCAATTGTCAACCCCCCTTGCAGGCACGTTGGTGGCTGACTGGCCTGTTGGCTTTCTCAACACAACTACAGACTGCGATAATTCTCGCAACGCAGACACATTATAGTGCTACCGTTATATTCAGATAAAATCAATTCACCCACGCTAATGATTTTGTTCGTTTCTTTTACAATAGCTGTATATTGTATCAATCGGCATCCACATGAACCACCAATTAGTTACACAATTCATATTATAACTTGAAATAAACACGAAAGGAATAAAAAACATATTAAATTATAAATCTATTATTGATGGTGAGGTGTTGGGTGGGGAGGGGGGGGGGGGACCGTTGCTTACAAGGAATAGTTGACTGGCAATATTACACGGAAAAGAATGGCGAATAAAGAAAGAATGAGTGAGAAATCGAGAGCAATAGAGACAAATGTGTCTACGTGGTGATCAATGATCATGGCTACAGATATACCTCCACGGCTGTAATGAGTATTGAGTGGCTTTTTAGATCGAATACGACATTAAATAATTATGCTAGAAATGTCATCTGCGAAATGTTTCAACTAATTGCCCAAGTGTTTCGAGTTACGATATTTGATAAAAGTGTCACAGAATGGCCATATTGAATTCCATTTCTCGGAAGATATGCCTCGGTGCTCGCAGCAGACCCTCAATTATCCTATTGTTTTAGTGTTTTTGTGTAACCTACACATCTCGCACTCAGACGAAGATAGGACAGATAATAGAGCATCTTCTTAGAAGAAAGGTCACAAAGATTTATTTATTTATTTCGTGGTAGAAAGCATTCTGAATCACAGGAAGGAAAGGATACTTCAATTTTTATTTTGTGTTATGAAAGGAAATATTGGTTGGGGTGATACATTGTTGTATATTACAACTTGGGAACGGTTCGATTCGGCGTCATATCTGTGAATATTTCACTTCATTGTGTTGTGACTACAGAGAGAGATTACACAATGTATTATGTATGATTCTGTCATCGTTACACATATTTCATATAACTCTTTATCTACATTCTAAATGAACAACTAATAGAATTAATTATTTTTGTGTTGATGGTTTATAGTAGTTTCAATGTTTCATACATAGACTATTATACAGCAGACAATGCATGCATTTGTGATTGGATAATTGCTTTGACTATTATGTAAATTTTATAACTAAACCACTACTTGATGTGTCAATAAAGAGGGATCAAACAATTTACTAGTGTTGTGTTTGTAATGCAATTTTATTCTCGCCTATCCTAATGTCAAAAGATCAAGGAATGTTGGCAATGGTCTAGGTATATTATGACCAATCCCACGCGAATGCACGGCACTGAGCAATAAAAATATTTCGTAAGAATTCTAGATTGTATGATCACCTTCCTTCTTTCCTGATTGGCACCTCTTTAGATGGAAAACTAGAACGATATGTAAATACAGCTTGAAAGGAACTTGCGAGGGGTGCTCACGACTAGGAAAAAATTATCGGAAAAATACTTCAGTCGGGATTGCCGATGGCGGTATCGATTCGACGATTTAGAGTCTCGAATAAAAACCTCACGAGTACCCTAAAATTATATTCATATTTCATATATTCGTACACGAAGATCATAAACACGACATACTTGCCCAAGCTAGGATTCGAACCTGGAATGCAGGGTTCGTGGTAACACGTAATATATTGTTCCGTTTGCGAATCGCATTACTATGTTTTGAAGTAAATAAAAGATCACTGATCTCTGATCCAGGTAGTTGGATCCTTGTCTTCCCCCCCTCCCTCCCCCCGCGCTAGGGCCAAGTTGCACGAGCCGGTCTTCAACTTGTCAGCCTTTCAACCCTTGTCGCATTGTTCAAACGCATAAAAGAAACTATATTCTTTTTAGTTTTTACAGCAATGCTTATTTTTATGATATTCTTATTTTTTTTATTTGCAGTATTTTAATGTGAACATTTCTATGTGGTAAGCATTTTGATTTTTTTCTCTACGATAAAAATTACGCCTATTGTGTTACACTAGTATAATCTAGTATTGTATTTCTAATATGATATTTACCGTAATTTTTATCGTAGGAACAAAAATCAAAATGATTTGAGCATCAAAATATTCGCATATTAGTAATGGAAAGAAAAATATATACATATCATAAAAAAGCCTCTCTGTAATAAACGTTGTGGGTTCTATTCTTCATTTGAACAATGTGACAAGAAGGGATGGTAGGCCCAAGACGCTAGGATGACTGAAAGCACATTTCAATAGGATTTTCTAGCGACATACAAAAAAAACTGTGGTAAATAACCTGATATAGTGACCAATGAACGGCGAGCAAGAAATACCGTGAAAGGATTCTGACTCTGCCCCTAATGCGCTTATTTTACACACCCACTTTGCCTCGAAAAGTCAACGAAGCGTGCCAGGCTAGGGATACTTGGGCCTTAATTGTACTTAAAAATAAATAAATAAATAAATAAATAAATAAACAGCAAGCAGAGTCGGGGTGATTTCGAGGTGTCACCCAGCCGTCATGAAACGTGATATGAGCTTAAAAACTATCAAAATCAAGGGGATCTGGGTACCTGACAACACATGCCAAATTTGGTTAGTGTACGAACATTCCTTCTTGGTGAAAAAATATGACTTGAAACATGCTCAAAATCACTTTTAGGATGTTAGTTACTACTGACTACTGTCTAATTCGTCAGTTTCAATTGCCCAGCGATTCTGACCAAACGGGTGGGGCTACAACGTTCATATTTTACATGTACATCAAGGTAATAGTGATGTAATTCCTTTTGAAAGAAAAAGTTGAAAAAGTTTGCTGGAAGGCTTCCAAATAAAGGTTTTAATAAGCCTTATATACAGGCATACAATCAACAAGTAACTATAGTTACTTGACAATGATCGCCCACATTGTTTACAAAAAGCATGTCTTCTGGCCACTAGATATTTTACATTCTATTTTTGTTAATTGTTAATTTCATGGCAATTACTTTGCAGTTACTTTGGAACGAGGATATCCCTAATGAATGCAAGGTGTTATTGTACAAGGTATACTATCTACCCATCCTTACATATGCTTCAGTGACCTGGACACTAGGAGCCGTAGATGCAAGTAGGATTCAAGCAGCTGAAATGAAGTTCGTAAGAAGCATAGCCGGAATATCGAAGTTAGACAAAATTAGAAGCCAAGAAATCAGGACAAAAGTTGGAGTTGAGAAGCTATTATTCAAAATTGGACGAGAAAGGTTGAGTTTTGAGATGGTATGGGCATGTCAGAAGAATGGGAGACGAAAGAATTCCAAGGACAGAATTTGAAAGTGGGGACAAAGTTAAAAGACGAGTCGGTAGACCAAGAGAGAAGTGGAAAGATCAAATAAGAAATGATATACAGGAAAGAGGTGAGAAGTGGGAAGAAGTCGAAGCAAGGAAACTGTGGGAAGACAGAAGTGGATGGCGTGAGCTGGTGGGAAGAAGTGCGAGTGAACCTGAAGAGGACATGACAAGCCTGGCAAGCCGGTGTTAACAACTCATAAAAGGCCCTAGAAAATTGGTGGCTATAGCCACCCCTTGACCTAACTCAAGTTGGAAACAGGAGTCAGAAATATATATATGGCAATTAAATCGACTTTGATAAAATTATTATATTTTAACAAATAATTTTGCAATGGAACTTGAAAAAGTAATGAGATCCCACACATAACAAAAAGTTGTAAAAATATAGCCAAACCTTACACACTCAAAAGAAATGAGATCTAAAAAAAGGGGCCAAGCTCATCTACCCTTCCACATTTGCGCATTCTTAATTCATAAAAGTACAATGTTCCATAACAACCTCCTAGAAAAGCTTGGCAAAATAGAATTTGCATGACCATTACGTTTAAATTATTTAGAAAAAAAAGAATTTGGGTGGACTATTATGTTAGTTGCAAATTCTATTTTGCCAAGCTTATCAAAGATGCTGTTACGGAACAATCCTATATATACTAATATCTTATAATAATAACACTAGAGGAGAGAGCTGGGAGCATGTAGCAGAGACACAATTGTGAGAGGACAGAAAGAAGTGGAAGAATTTGGTTGTGAAATCCAAGCTGACCCTGCCAGAAGTAGGAAACGACGGTGGATAATGATGATGATGATGATGTTTATGGCCAGGCAACTAGGAAGCTTCGCAAACGCTTTTTCAGGCGCGTTGTTGGATGAGTGTAATTGGTGCATTGAGCTGCCATGTGTTATGCAGATTTTCTGTTGTTTTGTGAAAAAATCATTACTAATTTGAAGAATTTTTTAATTAAATTAAATTAAATAAAAAATAAACTTAAATTTTAATTTTTTTTAACTATTTGTAATTTTAAAAAAAGAAAAAAATCGTAAAATTGCGATTTTCATAAGAAATAATTATTCAATTGCGCTCAAATTTAACACGAATATATTAATTCATAAAATTAAGGTTCTGTGAAAAATCATTACATAAAGCATGTATGTGTTATAAGTCAAAGAATTGTTTAAAAAAAGAAAAAAACCCGTAAAATTTTGATTTTCATAAAAAATAATTTTTGATTAAGCTCAAATTTCACATGAATATCTTAATTCATAAAATTAAGGTTCTGTGAAAAAACCATTAAAATCGGATAAAGCATGTAGGTGTTACAAGTCGAAGAAATTTTTAAAAATCGAAAAAAATAAAAAATTGCGATTTTTATGAGAAATAATTTTTCCGATTGCGCTCAAAAACGTGGCAGTTCTAAGTTCAGAGATTTCAAAGGTCTCCAGAAAATTTCATCGCAATTGGAGTATCAGTTGAGCCAGAATCGTGTTAACAAACACACAAAAATACAAACAGAAAAAATAGAAAGAAGAGAAAAAAAAACATTCCGGATTTTTTACTCCAGTGTAGTGAAATGGAATGTTCGCTTTGCTCGCTACGCTCATCCAATTACAATTACATGCATTGCTGCTTATGTTCAGTATTTTTTTTGTCAACCTGTAAAAGAATCATGCTTTTGTATTTACACGTTTCACTACTTTCAATTATTTTACATGCTAATGCAGTAATACAAATTAAAACAGCAGCATAGAAAGTTATTCTTATTATTTTTTAACATTTATGCACATCATTAAATTTAATTAAATAATTGATGAATTAAATTAAATACTGTAATTAAATTTAATGATGTTCCTCATTACCCTAGCAAGTTAATTTTGATGGTAAAGAGGAACACAAAATGTGGGTTATCAGGAACAAGCTATATTGATCATTGGTTTAATAGCAGAGGGCAGGCCGCATACAAGACATTGTTGATCCTGAATATCGTGTATTGGGCACCAAGTCAGTGGACAGTTATCATTATCTATGTAGAGCAGTAGAGTGATGTATCCATTATTACAAGTTCTGACATAGTAATTGCAATCCTCCCATTTCCCGACAAGGAGGGGGCTAACGATCGCATCAAGTATAAGTTTGCCTTTAAAGTTGATGTGAAAGAGGCCTAAATGCACTATGCCATACCATTATTCAGACATATGGGCCTTCTGTCAACTCCCTTTGTTTAGAGTAGGCCTCTAGTCATGTACGCATGCCTGTATCGCTCTTTCCTGTTTAAACCTAAATTTAAGTTGGAAGTGTGGTCAAATCTGACTTATTGGTACAAATACACATCTAATAATATGTAAGCTGGTTACATACTGTATTTATGCGAGTATAGGCCTCGGGTATATTTGAAATTGTCAAGTTCAAAAAGTGGGGTGCGGCCATTATGTGAAGCCATTTTATCAATAGTTTTTTTTCCAAATCTTTAAAATCTGAGTGGTCAAAATAAGGGTGTGGCCTATAAGCGAGTAAATACGGTAATGACCATAAAAATAGGCCTAAGTGAAAGCTAATATCATTTTTTTATTGTTTATATGACAAAACAATAAAAAGTTAAGTTAAAAACATATATTATATGTTTTTAACTATTGTCACCCCTGTTTCCAGGGTTCTTTCCCTGTTAAAGTATTTTTCATTGTTTGAATATGCCTACCCATAAAATTTCCGTTTATTGGTTGCGTTCCGTTAACTGCTGGAAGTACTGCCAGCTTTACTGGACCCGTTCCGTTAACTGCTGTCAGCAGTGTGCTGAGCTGAGCGTCCCGTAAATTGCTGGCCCAGCGCCTAAAGTTTACTGGAAGTACTGGAGGTTTTTCGCCCAGTATTTGTCAGTAAAACTGGCTGCTGGTTCAGTACGTCCAGCAGTTAATGGAACGCAACCGTTGTCACATTCTATTTTGGCTTATGCAATGGAATTGTGGCATCAAACTCTATGTTCCTGAATCCTGACTACCCCAAATATTTTACAACACGACCCTATGGCTATAGCAAGCCTTGTTCCCCATTATCCTCAGACGCTAGGGTAATGAGGCACAAACAAACACATATTTAAAAAAATCATAGGCCTATTTTGGATTTTAAAAACAAAGTTTATAATTCCAACGGGTTTAAAGGATTATACCTCCCACAGAATCTTATGACAACAATCTTTATTGAAAAAAGTTAACCTCAAAATTACAATTAATTAACAAAGTGAAAACATTCTAAAAGTGTTCTCCATTACCCACATTACCTACCACTAGAGAAAAATAGAGATTTAAAGTTACCGTAAGTTAAACCACATCGTTTTTCTGGTGTTCTTCTAGAATTAGGCCAATTGTTTCTTGTGCAGTCAATAACAATAATTTAAGTATCCCCTGCATTCAAGTCTCTCCGAAGCTTAATATAGGTGGCCTGAGGATATCATTGTTATCAAGATAGTAGCCTAGGTAATTTAAATAAAATTTAGCCTAAAGTTGTTCGCATGGAATCGTCTCACCAGAACTCGTCTGTCGGGAACCGGAAGTGCCGCCCGTCCACTTAAAATAATCTTGCTCTCTTTCTGTCAGCTTCATCCAGTTCTCTCTCGTACATGACACTTGCAGCTCGTTCGTTCTCCCGTGTTTCTAATGTATCTTGCTGGGCAAAAACATCCGTTGAATCTATCAAACTTGACAGCAGCTCATTCACACAGACATTGCCATCAACGAGCTTTAATATCTCAACTATAGCGCCTGTTTTCATGATTACCATTAAAGCTGGCAATCTTTCGATTTCTATATTTTCCAACAACTTATAGGCATTATAACCTAGATTATTGATTATGACACGAATCAATTTAAATCTATTAGTGTCTAGAGTAAGGTCCCATCCCCAAACAACAAAGTGTTGGGCAAGGGTTTGGAGCACAGCCTCAGAACAAAGAAGTTCAGTGCAGAACACATTGGCCAGGGCGCTGGAGTCGTGGTGCAGATACACTGCCAATAGGCGACGATCTTTGCCAGGTTTGCAACATGCTTCTCTCAACGCTTCCTCCAGCGTACCCAGAAAGAAGTCGGGGCAAAAGCTGCCGTACCGAACTGCGAATTGTTCGGCAAAGTGGATACAGCCTGCAGCTTCGTCTTCCATGTTATCTGGAATAAGATGTTGACTTTTCCTACTTTGTACTAACGTATCTACTTCATCTAGTCTTACTAGTTCAACTAGCTCATCGGATACATCAGCTTCATCTGAACTCGTATCACTACTTGCAATATTGTCTTCCTCAGCGGCACCTAATGGATTTGAATTAACCGTTAGCTTGTGAACTGGGTGACTAATTCCGGAGAATGCCAGTGTCGTCGTATCACTTTCAAGTTGAGGTGGCCATCCTGTCCATATTTGATGCCTGACAGGAATATCTGTTAAAGTATGCACGTCTGTTTTAACTTCTAGCACTGTTTTGGATCCCGGATATGAAAGGCTGTATGTCTTGTGCTTAGTATCATCTTCTACGTGGAGCTTGAAGGACTGAGTTAGTCTATCTGCTGCTGTTACTTCCTTAGTGGGGCTGGGCCTAGGTATACCTTCCACTATTATCATATTTGAGTCGGTTTGATACAAATACAAGCGGTTCTGTTTCAGAACTTGGAGACTTGCTAACCTGGTCAGGTCATTTGTGACGGGTTTCCATCCCTGAAGATCAATTCGGAATATTGAAATCCCCAGCTTGCGTGCAAGGAGAGTCTTTAAATCACTAACTGTTGCAGTGTTTTGTAGATGTAGAGAGACCACAAGGTCTTTGAAATACACATTAAACTCAAGCATCCTGCCTTGGTGCTCGACATGGATGGCAGCTCGAATCACCTCTTCAAAATACGGTAGCAACAAAGTTTGGGCTATATTTCAAAACTTTAGGCCCTCACTAGACATGAGTCCATGTTAAAGATGATTTTAAAAAATAACAACACAGAACAAAGAACAGTGATAGATTACAACAATGAGCAAAGTGGCTAGAAACAATAAAATAAACAAGGCAGTCAGAACTTTGAATACAATCCACTGCCTCCGTTGTCTTCAGCAAGCCTTAAGTATGATAGTAAGGCAGTTGACTTGAGCAGTGAGCATACCTGGAGTATAGCTAGGTGAGGTGTATTGACTTGAGCAGTACCTGGAGTATTGCTAGGTCGTCCGTGCTCTGGACCTTCAACACACCGCGGAGGGAGAACCGAGAGACGGCGGAAGACGGAGACTCCGTCCCCACTTGAACATCTGCGTGGTACTTGAACCTGACTTCGCGCGAAGAGGGAAACGGGGAACAGAGCGCGAGGCCGGCCAGGCACGCCAACAGTCCTAGAATAAACACCAAGCTACATTGTTCAAACACATTTGTGATAGAATAGAAATAAAATAAAAATTAATAAATAAATTTAATTAAACAAAAAAATATGTATTTAGAGTCTATCCACTCAGTTATATAACTGATTTTCAGTGGAGGACTTTAAATCAAAGCGACCAAAAATCTTATGAAGAACAAAATTAGTCACCAATTAATTGTTTAACGTACTTATCCCATTGAAAAGATCATAAACAAAAGATCATAGCCTAGCAAGCGGGAGACCCGGGTTCAATCCCCGGTCATTTGGATAAATTAAATTTCTGGTTTTTATTTAATATAATACATACATAGAATCAAGCTAATATAAATGAATAAGGTTGACTACACAAATGTGCTAGGAGGAATAATGGATAGGAAAGACCATGGAAGTCCCTATGTGCTTTGGCATCTGCCTGCTATGCCCTGAAGGTCATTAAAAACTCTATTGGCAGGAAAACTGCAAAAATTGCGTACCACGCATATTTTGAAGCACACCTTAAATATGCTATCCCCATGTGGGGAAATTTGACAAATTCGCAAGATGCTTTTATACTTCAAAGAGAACAATCAGGACCATTGCAGGCCTAAAAAATATGGAATCATGTAGAGAAGCTTTTAAAAATCATCAAATCATGACTATGCCAAGCTTATACATCTTAAAATTTTTAAAACAAACTATTAAAAGCAGACAGGATTTCACATTAAACACACAAGTTCTCGCGCACAAAACACGACAGAAGGAGCATCTTCATCCCAGCCAATAAAACACAAAAAGGGACAGACATCAATAATAAATATGGGCATATCCTTATTTAATAGACTACCTCCTAACATAGAAAACTTAACAAATACCGGTACCGTACAGACAAACAGATAGGGCCTACTAGCAATAAAATCATACCTGATAGAAAACTGTTTCTACACGATAAATGAATATATCAACAATGAAAGAGATTACATGTTTACCTGGTAGATAGCAAAATATATAACTGTTTATCAATTCGACATCCTTGCTGTGGAAAAGCATTTGTAAATACGGTATGTATGTTTATATAACTAGGAAAACGCTTAAGTCCCGCCGCGTTGTTGGATGAGCGTAATTAGAGGACCTGGATCTTATTAATTACAAAGATAAAGCGGCGTTAAGCGTAATTGGTGCATTGAGTTGCCAAGATTTATGCGGATTTTCTGTTGTTCTGTGAAAAAATCATTACTTAATTGAAGATTTTTTTTAAAATTAATTTAAATTAAATAAAAAATAAACTCTTATTTTTAATTTTTTTAATTAATCGTCGTTTAAAAAAGAAAAAAATCGTAAAATTTTGATTTTCATAAGAAATAATTATTCGATGGTGCTCAAATTTCATACGAATATATTAATTCATAAAATTAAGATTCTGTGAAAAAATCATTACAATCGGATAAAGCATGTAGGTGTTATAAGTCAAAGAATTGTTTAAACAAAGAAAAAACCCGTAAACTTTTGATTTTCTTGAGAAATAATTTTTCGATCGCGCTCAAATTTCACATGAGTACCTAAATTCATAAAATTAAGGTTCTGTGAAAAAATCATTAAAATCCGACAAAGCATGTAGGTGTTATAAGTCGAAGAAATTTTCAAAAAATCGAAAAAAATCGTAAAATTGCGATTTTCATCAGAAATAATTTTTCGATTGCTCTCAAAAACGTGGCAGTTCTTCGTTCAGAGATTTCGAAGGTCTCCATAAAATTTTATTGCAATCGGATTATCGGTTTAGCCGGAATCGTGCTAACAGACACACAAAAATACAAAAAGAAAAAAAAAAAAAAAACATTCCGGATTTTTTTCTCCAGTGTAGTGAAATGGAATCTTCGCTTCGCTCGCTACGCTCGCTACGCTCATCCAACTAGGAGAACGCTTAAGTCCCGCCGCGTTGTTGGATGAGCGTATTGGTGCATTGAGCTGCCATGTGTTATGCGGATTTTCTGTTGTTCTGTGAAAAAATTATTACTAAGTTCAAATTTTTTTCAAATTAAATTAAATTTAATAAAAAATAAACTTAAATTTTAATTTTTTTTAATTAATCGTAATTTTAAAAAATCAAAAAATCAAAAAATTGGGGTTTTTATAAGAAATAATTATTCGATTGCGCTCAAATTTCACACGAATATATAAATTAATAAAATTAAGGTTCTGTGAAAAACTTATTACAATAGGATCAAGCATGTAGGTGTTAAAGTAAAAAAATTGTTTTAAAAAAGAAAAAACCCACAAAGTTTCTATTTTCATTAGAAATAATTTTTCGATTGTGCTCAAATTTCACACGAATATCTTAATTCATAAAATTAAGGTTCTGTGAAAAAATCATTAAAATCGGATAAAGCATGTAGATGTTATAAGTAAAATAAATTTTCAAAAAATCGAAAAAAATCGTAAAATTGCGATTTTTATGAGAAATAATTTTTCGATGGCGCTCAAAAACGTGGCAGTTCTAAGTTCAGAGATTTTGAAGGCCTCCATAAAATTTCATCGCAATTGGAGTATCGGTTTAGCCGGAATCGTGTTAACAGACAGACAAAAATACAGAAAGAAAGAAAGAAAGAAAGAAAAAAAAACATTCCGGATTTTTTTCTCCAGTGTAGTGAAATGGAATCTTCGCTTCGCTCGCTACGCTCATCCAATTATAGTAGTTTTTAGTCGGGAGTAGTTAATGCTCATTTATGTAACAGGCTAGTATAGTAAGTTTATAGTAAACTAAATTGTATTGTATTGTTTTGTTTTATTTATATTTTATATTTGTAATGAATTGACAAACCCAATGTTACAATGTAACCTACACGGATGCTAATAAAACTGAACTGAATAAATTTCATGCTTTTTGTAAGTTTCAGAGTAGTGATACTTTAAGTGAGGGAGTGGCTCTTTGTATTTTGTGACAGCTAGAAATTGAACCATAATTGCATATTTTTTATATTTTATTAATTGATTATTTATAATTTATGGTATTCTACACATGGTATTGAATTATAAACATTCAGATTATAAAGTAGCATCGAACAGCAACCAAGTTATTCGATGAGCGTAGCAAAGATTCCATTTCACTACACTGGAGAAAAAAATCCGGAATGTTTTTTTTTCTGTATTTTTGTGTGTCTGTTAACACGATTCCGGCTAAACCGATACTCCAATTGCGATGAAATTTTATGGAGGCCTTCGAAATCTTTGAACCAAGAACTGCCATGTTTTTTTAGCGCAATCGAAAAATTATTTCTCAAGAAAATCGCAATTTTACAATTTTTTAAAAATTTCTTCAGCTTATAAAACCTACATGCTTTATCCGATTTTAATGATTTTTTCACAGAACCTTAATTTTATGAATTAAGATATTCGTGTGAAATTTGTGCGCAATCGAATAATTATTTCTTATGAAAATTTCAATATTACGATTTTTTCATTTTTTTAAATTTCGATTAACTAAAAAATTTACAAATTTAAGTTAATTTTCCATTGAGCGAGCGTCTCCACTTGACTCTTATGGCTCGAATGTCTGTTTTTTTTTTCTGTTACTGCTTTGGTACAGGTCGCACCGTTTCTCTGATCGACCTGAAATTTTGCACACATGTACATACCACCTATGCGGGTTGCTGTATAGTTTTGTGGCAAAATTGTTCAAAAAGTTAAAAAGTTACATAAAAGTTAATCTAAAGTTTTTTTTAAAAACTAAACGGCGACAAAAACTGAGGTAGCCAAATCATTTAGAATGTCCGTCCGGTCACGAATATGTTAATTTTATTTTGATCCGATAAGTAGTGTAGATAGAAATTACATTTTAACAAAAGTAACGTTACCATGGCAACGAAAAGTCGCACAAGAATTCTGGTCACTATGTACTGCCACCTAGAAGTAATCAAGAGTTAAAATAGTTTTCCCAAAGAAATGATGTCAAGGTCCTCTAGATGGCGGTGGATTTTATCCATTCTCTCCTATTTTACAAATTTTCAGCTAAATCGGTCAAGACGTTTAAAGACTTATTGGTATGTAACATTATGGGAATGTCGTACTCGGGTCGTGTTGCACGTACCGGTGCTTGCTCAACAGTGCGTCCAACTGAGCGTTTTCCTAGTTTAATTTAATTTTTGAGCGATCGTCTCCACTTGACTCTTAAGGCTCGAATGTCTGTTTTTTTGTTTGTTTTTGTTTTGTTTTTTGTTTTTTTCTGTTACTGCTTTGATACAGGTCGCACCGTTTCTCTGATCGACCTGAAATTTTTTACACATGTACATACCCACCTATGCGGGTTGCTGTATAGTTTTTGAACAAAATCCAATCGTTGGTTATAAAAAAAAAAAAAAAAAAATGTTCCGATCGTTATGAAATTTTGCAGGGTCAATAAGTACAACATTCTCTTCTATTTTCCAAATTTTCAGCTAAATCGGTCAAGACCTTAAAGACTTATTGGTAATCATAATTCGAAAAATGAAGTTAAAAATGAAGGAGGCAGTGAAGATACAAAGATACACTTTAGAAGGCATGACGTGAATTAGTACAATGCAAAGATGTTGGAATAGTATATAGTGTACAATGTCAATATCCAGTTAGGCCTACACTGTGTGGTGGGCCTTATTGGAATGTCGTACTCGGGTCATGTTGCACGTACCGGTGCTCGCTCAACAACGCGTCCAACTGAGCGTTTTCCTAGTTTAAAAAAATCTTCAACTGAGTAATGATTTTTTCACAGAACAACAGAAAATCCGCATAACACATGGCAGCTCAATGCACCAATTACGCTCATCCAACAACGCAGCGGGACTTAAGCGTTTTCCTAGTTTACAGTAAGTAGTTTTAAGAGTTTAGAGATTAATGTTAATTTGCAATCTACAATAGCCCCTACTATAGGAAAAAAACAAATTTCCTAACACCGCACCAGCTAGTTAATAATGAGACAAATATCAAATTAATTGTGAATTTAAAGAGGAAATCTGTTCCTGTTAATTAGAAATCACGTATTTCCAAATTTTACAGTAAGAGTGTTCTAGGTTGTGGTAAAGGCGTTCATGGACATTGTAACTTGGCTTATAGGGTTCACAGAACACAGCCATACCTGCTGATGATGCTGCAGCGGATTTAATTCTTAAAGTTAGTTTGTTATTTAATAATGAAAGACAAGCTTACCGAGACTTAGGTGTGAAGCCATCGTGACCACGGTGACCAACTGACTGCCGCTCAGAAGACCTTGAACTTCGGAGATTGAACTTATCGGAAATTCTCCCTAATCTTGGTTCAAATGTCAAACTTGTTATCAGTTTTTTAAGTGAACTATCTAACACAAGTCACACTCTGAAATTATGTTTGTTGAAGAATGTCATAATTACAATTTACAATGGTTAAAATTCATGATTGATGATGATCATGATTCATAAAAATGTAATATTGGTTGACAAGTTCCCTGTTCTTGGCTTTAAAGCAATGATTTTTATTTATTATTTTGTAATAATAATGTAACCATAAACAGGATACGGTACATGAAATTATTTATGCCAAACTCATTAATTCCCTATTATAATTAATGAACAATTACAACACGTGAAGTCCTAAATATCAATATTTATTGTATTTGTATCAAAGAAAGATGACACACCAAAACTGGACCTCTCATTAGCTATGCGACCTTTACACAGTTCACATTCAAGTGTCAGAGGGCTCTCTGGCCGTCAGCCAAGTTTGCGAGATGATAATCGAACCGGGTGATTGACAGGAGCGTTGATACTGTTCTTATCTTACACTTTTGGCAGAGTAGTTTAAAGAGAAAACATGAATTAGGGTTCACGGTCTTTTGTACAGTTGCACAACAAGCGCCATTGTTTCACTCCGCAGGGAGTGATTCTACTGACAAAGCCCGCCCTCTAGGCACGATGTATAACTGATGTCAAGAGCGGATATAGATGCACCTTACAAAATGGTTTTAAGTAGTGCTGAAGAAAGATTGTCACCAATCATGAGTCACGACTAAAGAAATAATCCAGAATATGTTTTTGTTTTGATTAGTTTGTTAAATTGCAATATGCACCACTGTTTATTATCGCCTCTAAAATGGACTATAGACCATCCATATCCATCCATGGCTCGTTGGTCTTGTGGTTAGCCTACCTGCTTCCAATGCAGGAGGTTCAGGGTCCGATTCCCGCTAAAGCCAGAAGTTTTTTAACTTCTGATTTGGACTCCAAGTCCATCAGTTCTTGTCTTAGGAATTTGTAAACGGTGACTTTGAGCAATCCTAGCAACGAGGCACATAATTAATTTAAAATTGTTCTGAATCGACCTTGTTGATTCTGGCGTTGGATGTATGCACTGTCCATACCACTGATTGTTATATTTCCTATTTAGAAAAAAATGATCTTTGGTTTGTTATCGCTCACTCGTCAATTGCATCAGGGCCTACAGGGTTGGTCCCCACTGAAAATCAGTTATGTGACTGAGTGGGTAGACTCTAAATACGGATAATAATTATTATTATTATTTATTTACACCTGCTTTGAGACGGATTGAACTTTAAACTTAAAAGCATTGCGAGTTAAGTTTAAGAGCCACCTTGAAGGTCATTATGCAATCTGTCAATTTGTAAAAATAACAGAATAAATGCAACAATTATTTGGCTTTAAAAATTCACATTTTATGTGCCATTCAAATAGCCCCAAAATCCAATTTTGAGCCATGGATGTTAGTGACTACTATTTTGAAATTAATACTTTGTAATAATGTACATCCAATTATTTGACCACAACCAAGTTCACAGGGAAGTCAAAACCAGGTGTGTGCATACTGAAGAGTCATTCACTCTAGAGGTTGTATTTAAAATCAGGTGAAATATTTAAGAAAAATGTTGCCCAATGAAAATAAATATAAAATACAACTCATAACTACATGAAGAAAACAAATTAAAATTGTGTTGTATTTAGACGTTGGCGGATTGTACGAGACCTAGCCCGTTCAGGCCTGGCGTACATTATAATAGGCACAACTATTTTGAATTTGATTAACTGTCAATTAAATTTTTCAATTCGACCCAAACTAGAAAAAAATTGTGGAGTTAAAATTCATGTTTCTTTTCTCGTTTCAATAGGACAAATAGTACCTTTTTTTAAAGAAGATTGAAAATAGAAATCTGCAAAAATGGTTCTCCCGAAAATGTTATATTTGATTCCCAATATTGTCGGTATTTGAGATACAGAAAAAAAATTAAAAAATCGTACTTATAATTTACATTTGATCATAAAACAATGCTTTAATTAAAAAATTCACATAATTCCTTAAATATTACAATGGAAAATGGAAAAAAAATACTAAAAATCTGAGAAAAAAGTATGGATTGTTAATTTTTAGTTTAAAACTACGAAATGTGAGCGAATTCAATTCAGGTCTGAATGGCTAGGTTGGTAGTAATTTACTCACAACTTTTGGTTCAATGATTTCAAACAATACCAACATTATAAATTAGAATGTTACACGCACAATTTCAGGAAAGCAAATAGTAGTATTCTTGTGTGTGTTTGTGTGTTTTCTTACTTGGATAGATAACAAAACGATTACACATAAGGTCGAAAACTATCGTTTGAGGGAACCAAAGTTTATGTTTACATAATTATCTCTCCGGAGAGCCAAGTTAAAATAAAATGCTCCAGTTTAACTAATTAACTAACAGTTTAATTAAGCAGCATCAAGTTAAGTGTCATCATCAAAAGAGACGAGTTGACAGGCACGGCAAACTGATGCATGCACTTCGGTAAAACAAGACTCCCCTCCACACTGAGTGACCGTAAAATCATCCTTCGCCCGCATGGCCACTTCAAACTGTGTCAAGTCCACTTACAATACAATGTGGCTGGTACCCCACTGTTGACAGGAAAGAGAACATGTGCATGCACAAGCAAGATCATTCAAAGTAAATAAAGTACTGTTATTAAAACAAAATAGTGGAAATGAATTGCATAAGGTTACAAACAAATACTTCTAGCATAACTACTTGAAGCATTCATGGTTAAAAGTATCAACTAGCAATGAAAACACCGTCCAGCCCAACGAGTATGTTTAAGATACGGGGCCAAGGATGCAAAGGTTACCAGACATACACAAACACAACAGATAGTACAAAGCCAGATAGCCTTGAAGGGCTGGACCAAGAAAGGATGTCACAACACTGGCTAATTACCACAGAATGTTGAGGTCATACAGGCAAAGGGTAAAGTCTACGAGATGTGAGGAAATTAGATTAGAAAGTCCTGAATAAGTAAAACATTTCTTAAACAATAGAAAAAATAAAGCAAATAGGGTAACATAATGCTAGATAATTAGATAACGTTGTAGTTGACAGAGATCAGTAACTGACGGCAACATACATTGGACACAAGATGGAACTGTGGTTTACATCAGGTTTACTTGAATCATGATCATGTTGGCAACATAACTTTTACTGCCTCTCTGTGGGAAAGACAAACACATTGCCCGTATTTTCAAACACACAAAGTAGAATCAGAGTAGAAAAAGAGAGATCAAATGCCCAAGATCACCTCTACCCCACAACAGTGTATGTATAGTCGCATAATGTCTTGAGCAGTAAAGTAACGCAGCTCACACAATGTTCACACATTTCTGTACTCGTTAATGGAAAATGAATTAACCGTAATTTTATTTTAGGATGATGAGTACACATACTTTTTGATTTATTTAACAACTGGGACAAATTCATCGATTGGACATGACCTAATTTCGAAAGAAATTGTATTTTTTAAGTGTAATAGGTAAAGCATCTGTGCAATCCCAATACTTATAAAGAAGGTCTCCTGAACCACCTGTAAATTAGCTACTCACCATACCAATGACATTAATAAGATTTGCGTAGCAAAGCGCTAAATAAATAAACTAGGGAAACGCCAAAGTCGTTAGACGAGTGAGTGAGCCATGTGTTGAGTACCCGGTAACATTACTTTTTCCCCTACCTTAGGCCTATCTAGCCTATCTTAGGCTAAAGAGGCGCATTACGGCTTTACAGTTGACGCGCCCTTATACCAACTAAACTTAAAAACCCTATTATTTATACGAATATAATTATCAAACTTAAATATGCAAATTTTCCCGGGTACTCAACACATGACTCGCTCACTTGTCTATCAACGACTTTGGCGTTTCCCTAGTCTAGATGGCTAAGGCATTGAATAACCGGCTAAGGCGCCCTTATAGCCGAAATGTGGGAGACGTGGGAAAGATTCTGTAATTTCTGGATTGTAGTTTAAAAATTATTAAACATGTTTTGAAATGCACATAACGCAGTGGAGTCCATCATCTGTGACAATACTAAGGAAAACATAGCCAGTACGAAATACGTGTAAATATTGAAAGGTTTACTCAATCTACGAGCGGAATTTGGGGGTACCTTGACGTTCAACATAACATTCGATAGACCTTGCATGGGCACGGCATTTCACAGCCAGGTAAATAACAAACAAAAAATATTTTTTCTAAATCGAAATCATTGTCGTTAAATAAATTCTACACATTGGCAGTCAAGTTTTCAGTTGATTATTTCTTGTAGGTTTAAATCGAAATGGATTGTGCTCATTTTGTTAGCAGTTCTCAGTTACCTGGTCACGGATGTCTGTTTAAAATTTTGGCTCAATCTATTTGGCCGTTCGGCCGTATGGGACCAGACATACATACAGACAAACATTTAACATCCAAACATACATTTAACATACAGACAATGCTCACGGCCAAGGCCCGATCGAGTACCGTTATAAAGACTTCGTTTTGCTGCGCTCACTCGTCTAATAAATAAATAAATCCATATTTAGAGTCTATCCTCTCATCACACAACTGATTTTCAGTGGGGGACAGTAAATCAAAGCGACTAAGCCTACCCTGCAGGCCTTGACGCAATCAATGAGTGAACGATAACCAACCAAAGATCGATATTTTTAATTTTTTAATATGAAATATAGCAATCAGTGGTATGGACAATACAAACACCTGCGGACCAATCCCAGAATCAACAAGGCCGATTCAGAACAACTTATTTATTTACTAGGAAAACGCTTTAGTCCCGCCGCGTTGTTGGATGAGCGTAATTGGTGCATTGAGCTGCCATGTGTTATGCAAATTTTCTGTTGTTCTGTGAAAAAATCATTATTAAGTTGAAATTTTTTAAATTAAATTAAATAAAATAAAACATTAACTTTATTTTTATATATTTTTTAATTAATCGTAATTGTTTTAAAAAAATCATAAAATTGAAATTTTTATAAGAAATAATTTCTAGATTGCACTCAAATTTATCAATAATTTATTAATTCATAAAATTAACCCATCGGCTTTCTCGCCGGTCGAATCGACGGGCTGTTTAAAATGCGCGCCGATTTACCTGGCCATCGGATCGACGGGCTGGAACAGCAAGGGAACAGTGCGCCACATTATCGGTCGTTGTATGAGAATGGTTCGTCCAATCACCAAGAGATTGCGCTCAATGTACTCTACGCACTTCGCTGCATCCAACGATGTGTTTGGCTCGTCACTCGGTCAAGTTTTAGCCTGTCTATGCTTGAAGGAAAGATTATGTTTGCATTCGTAGGTGGTATGGCGGCGCGCGCGCTATGGCGGCTACAGCTTATTGCAATATTTTGACGGATATGACGAAGATGAGGGGTGTGATATTTTGACACCAAGAAAAATTCGAAGGAAAGTTCATACACCTAGACATTTATTTAGGCAACATTTTAGTTTTTATTTCAAGTAAATCGGGTTATTTTTGTTGGAGCAGTGAATTTTTTGCTGAGGTGCGCTCCGCAACTCCATTTCGTAAAAAATAAATGGATTTGAGGGGCCAGGCGCAGCGATTTTTAATGGTAAGCCGATGGGTTAAGGTTCTGTAAAAAAATCATTACAATCGGATAAAGCATTTAAGTGTTATAAGTCAAAGAATTGTTTAAAAAAAGAAAAAAACAGTAAAATTTTAATTTTTATGATAAATATTTTTTCAATTGCGCTCAAATTTCACAAGAATATCTTAGTTCATAAAATAAAGGTTCTGTGCAAAAATCATTAAAATCGGATAAAGCATGTAGGTGTTATAAGTCGAAGAATTTTTTTAAAAATCGAAAAAAATCGTAAAATTGCGATTTTCATGAGAAAAAATTTTTTGATTGCGCTCAAAAACGTGGCAGTTCTAAGTTCAGAGATTTCGAAGGCCTCCATAAAATTTCATCGCAATCGGAGTATCGGTTTAGCCGGAATCGTGTGGACAAACAGACAAAAATACAAAAAGAAAAAAAGAAAAAAACATTCCGGATTTTTTCTCCAGTGTAGTAGAATGGAATCTTCGCTTCGCTCGCTACGCTCATCCAATTATACAACAAATTTATTATGTGCCTCGTTGCTAGGACGGCTCCAAAGTCACCGTTTACAAACTCCTAAGACAAGAACTGATGGACTCAAGTCCAAATCAGAAGTTAAAAAACTTCTGACTTTAGCGGGAATCGAACCCTGGACCTTCTGCATTGACGCTCAGTCTCCTCCTTCACCCCGAGCGCCAGCGTGCCAATTAGAATCCATCATGAAAGGGGAAAATCATTTCCCTGCCACATAGATACTTCAGCTAGTTGGCTAATCTGCCAATTTAAGTGGCTGTGGAGTTGTGATTGTTGTTGAGCGGATGGGCGAGCTCCACCGTCTGTATGTCAATAAGCACAAATTTACGTACATTTAGACGGCTGTTTTTCCCCTTTCATGATGGCTTCTAATTGGCATGCACCCGACGGCCAAACTGAGAGTCTAACATATTTTTGAATGTCATTACACCAACCCTTGTTGTACTGGTCACTCCAAACTGCATGGACCTTCTATTGCCCCAAACACGTGCGCCTTTTGAAGTTAAGGATCAGTATTGTTATTTTTCTGGGAAATCAAGGTCACTTGTATTTGGAAGCGATGAACCCACTGTTCTCTCTATTAATAGAATCTGACAACATATTTGACGTTTACCGCGTTGCACAAAGAGAGCATATAAATAAGTCAGTCTTTGAGAGGAGGCCTTGTTGATTTGACTGGAACTTATGTGCTGAAAGTTAAGGCACAGTAATATAGACATGCTAAAAGCTGTTGCTATTGCTATTCCTTGCTTGCCGATATCACAACAGCGCATTATACCGGGGACAATGTCTACTGGGTGCTAGTAAACACAAACATACATACCAACCAGCCGCTCCACACCCCGACCTACACTCTGCAGTCTGCACCGCTCCATCTGGTCTGAATCAAGATGGTGTTATTCCCCGTGTATGGTTCAAGGGCGTCCGCAGGAATTTTGTTAGAGGGAGTCAAAATTATAATTTGTACTTTCGTGGGACATGCGTGGGGGGGTTGGGGGGGCAGAGCCCCCCAATAAAAGTGCCCACTAACATGGGTGGCGAAACGTCCAGCAGTGCCTCATTATCGACACGACGAAACAGCCCAGTGATCGTGATCGTACATAAGTCGTCTACAGGTTGTGAAAGCCTACAATATCTCAGCAATTCCATGTCCCAAAACACAATTAACCAAAATGATTTGTAAATAGGCTAAAAATGGAGACAGTACTCCTAAAGAGTATAAACATTTTAGGCAAATTCCCGTTTGTACAGCCCACTGACATCACTGGTGACCGTAACTGCCCAGTTGTCATGGAAGGGCTAAATTGCTACTACTAGTAGTAGCAGAAGTTAGCATATTTTAATCATTTACCTACGTAAATTATGTAGGGAAATTGTTTGTTAGTATGGGTAGTTATTACATTGTTGCCTACAGAGAAGTAAGTACTACAGTATTGTATGATCAAGTAAATCAAAGTGTAATTTTATTTCACAGAGTTGAATACGACAAGACCACATTACGTACAAGATCTTGTACTTTAAAGTTTAAAGTATATTAATTACAACCTCTCTAAATGAAAACTAGAAGTACCTATGTTATAATAATGCATAAGTTTTCAATGACATGGCAAATACATATTATAAAGTGCAAGTACTGAAGATGTAGGCCAACCACATATACTTTCCTCTTTAATTCAAACCGTAAGAGACCATAAAAACCAGTTTGAAGTGGACTTTGCACACCCCCATAGTACCGGCCCAAACTGGTATAAATCATCAACATATCAGGCCGTAGCTGAATGACTACTCCGGGTAGTTCCTTGGCACAGTGAGGATCATCTAGACTGGGCTGGTACTACGGTGGCGCTATCTGTGTGAGAAAGTAGAAGTGCAAAGCCCATTTGGAGAGTGATTACAAATAAAATTCCCATATGCCACATAGTTCACCCAAATATTCATGTACCGTAGATTAAATTGTTGGCATGCTCATGCATGTAACGGTAGTTTCATTATCATAATTTCATTCACAGCCTATAGTTCCTCGAGCATAGAAAATATAGTCTACTACAAATAGAACTACGTTAAAGCCTACCGCATTTCAACAAATATTCCACCAAATAAAACTACAAGGCCTATGCACCAAAGCGTCCCTTTAACCACTTCAATGGCGAGTTCTTTTGCGCTAGCCGCCCCCCACAGTGGCTACTTTATTTCATGGTCAAGAGCAAAAGCAGAGCGGCGCCCGCTCTGCTTTTGCTCTTGACCATGAGCTCTTTGACATCTCTAGTTCAATAAAGTTATAAATTTATCTTCTGTTAATTTTGCCTAGGCAATTCATGAATGAAAATTGTGATCTAGGCCCGCCTACATTAGACTAGCCTGCTTGTTACACGGCAATAATTGTGTTATCATCTGAATAATTATCAGCATTAGAATTACTCTGATTTCCATGATACCAGACTCGCCGTCACTGTCTGTCACTTCTACAACAGTATTACTATCAAATTAACCTTCACTTTCAATATCTATTCTCACTACAAACTATGTATCAATAATACCGTGAATATCAATAAACATCAAAGAACATGCTAACGAGATGTTGACTGCATCGTGTAACACACCTATCCCAAAACTCCACCCTAAAAAGGTGGAGTTTCTTCGGCCAACCAATGAAAAAATCTATTCACATGTAGCCAATGAGCCAATGAGTTAACGGAGAATAACATTTCAAAGCCAGCGGGAATATTCAAACTCACACACAGCTCGTCACAGCCACTGTCGGAGCGTTTCAAAATGCCCATGACGGAATATTACGTCCAGAGCGCGTGACAAGATAACTCGTCATAGCCACGGAACTGGTTAACATCCACGAGTTTACAGTTAGCACATGTTCTAGATAACAGTATTGACTAGAAGAAAGTTTCTGTTGACCATTGACAAGAAGAAAATAACAGCCAAGGAAAGTGAACTTGATTGTAATCTCAGGTGCTGATGTGTCGTTAGAGAAGAACAGCATCGACATGCAACAGTAAGTACACCAAGATCAAGACAAGGCTTGACTGCGTGATGCTCACAAGTCACAACCACCTCAAGATTATCTAGGTGGAAAGTGATTTGATTGCTTAGGCCTATTAGGGTGAGTTTGGCAGGTTGATACCGGGAAGATTTGAGCTCGAGCTTTACGACTACGAGGGGCTTTTAAAGGTTTCCAATCAAACTAGTAGTGTTGAACATTTAAATTATGTCGGAACAAAACTTGGAAATCAACGATGACTAAGTGAATTGGTTGGAGAAAAAATGGCTTCCTGCAAAAGCTATCTTAAGTCATTACTCATTGGTACTCGTTTGTCGAGGATATCATCAATTACTGCATGCCCACTTGAGTGCAGCAAGGAAGACCTGCAGCTATGATTGATTTCAGATTTCATCTGGTAAACCTTGACGTTTGAATCGTGGTGCCCAGCATAAGACTGGACACACGAATGATAGGCTGCAATGGAGGCACAATACAAAAACTTGGCTAGTGGCATTAAAAAATCACTGTAGCCAATGTGAAGAGGCAAAACAAACATTAGGCAATACTCCTATAAGAAAAGAAATATAAAAAAAGTGTCTAATCTTTTGAATTTTAATATATAAGCCTATATTAGCTACACATTTGATAACGAGCTGTTAGTCTTCATTAGGCCTACATCACACGAATCAAAAGACACAAGTTATTTTGCAAATAAAGTTTAATAAAATTACCTATTTCATTATACTTGTATTCCCGGCATGTTCTTTTTATAAAAACAAATGTAACAATTTTAAGAATGCTTTAATACTACACTGTAATATTGACTTGAGTGTAGTGATAGAATCCAGCAGCTTGCCATTGACCTGTGATGGAACTTGATGGAATTGATAGATATAAGTGAGTCACACAGAATATTAGATTAGAATACACAAGATTAGGGGTGTGCGAATCCATGTTTTTCATTTCGAAACGTCGTACCGTAGATGTATGTCTAGGTTCAAATCTAATGGGCTTAGGGCCTACTAAATACTAAGCCAGGAAAAAAATAGTCTAATCTAAGCCAAAATATGTCAACCCAAATTATTTATTGATTAGGCTTTAGCCTAATTGACAAAAAAAGCTTGCTGCACCTAGGCCTAGCCATTCTGCCTAGTATCATGTTAGCATGTTGCATTCCAAACATTTAAACAAGTAGGCCTAGGCCAAGTAAAATAATAAGTAGTTATAAAAAAAACAATATATAAATGCATTCAGTAAATTTGATGTTTCACATTTCGCAGCTCTGAAGACTGAGACCATAATCACGATGTATTTGGGTATTAAACATGGTGACAAAAAGCCACTGCCTTCCTGATACACGCGGGAAAACAGCGGGAAATTAAATATTTTAATACTTCGAAAACTCGAATTTCGTGGATTTGCACAGCCCAACACAAGATGTTTTGATTCAAGGTATGACCACGAGGTTTGCCACCGACTACTATAGTCAAATGGCAAATAGTAGTGGCAAATAGCACCCTTCTTCAGAGTGACCTCGATTCAAACGTCCATCACACCTCGAAGATGTTCGATCCTATCACAACACAATACTACTAAAGCCAATAGGCATGTGTTTCAAATTAAATGAGATTTTACAAATGTACATATAAATAAACAGCACATAGGGAAGAAATAAAAAAATGTTCTTGGACAACACAGTCATATAGTAAACTATATGGAATCATGTAATCCAAGATTAATGAATGAGTATTGGATGACAAAAGGACCAACTACTTGCCTAGTAATTAATACCACATAGGTCTACAGAGTATGATAAATATTCAAACGTTGAATTATATTTTCTACGCAATCATATCATACGCTACGCATGCCATGGCTGCAAACGTATTTTGAACAAAAGTATGACATAAATACTATTTGACAAATGGTTGCGCATAATGACCGCAACCCAATTGTTAAACCAACACTTTAAAATTAGTCTGTGGCCTATATTCACCAAAATATCCGTTAGTTTCGACTTTCGAGTCGAATAACCCAGATTAAATCAGATTGTGTTTGAATATTTAAATCTCTATAGATTGAAGTTTATGTTTAACGGTTCCTAAATCACTTTTACAGATTTTGATTGACTGACATCTGGGTTCAATGTTTGTCAGCGCAGAAAAGCTAAAGGCAAAAATTGTTTCATGATTCCGACACAAGCCAAAGGGTAGTATCTTTACAACCGCTTTGTTTTGTGATTTGAGGAAGAGAAGACTGCTGCGTTCGATCCTGGTCGAGACATATGTAGGCTACCTTAATAATAACTTATAAGTACATTATAAGTACGTACGAACACACTACTTATTCTTTCCCCGTCTATGACCTCTTCACTATTTCATGTAAAATGACAACAATGAATAAAAACAGTAACAGATAATGGGATGATGACAAGCATAATAATAGGGAATTTGCATAACATTATTTTATGGCTCTACTGGGTTAAGGCCACCTTCCTGTACACAAAAATATCTTATTTTCTTGATTTTGAGAATATTTTCATTTATAAAATAAGGGTGAAAGTTTCCTACATATTTTGGCGGAAAAAAACGGGTCATACGTCACCAGCTTTCATGATGCCAATCAACCGATCACGTAACGATATATCAAGTTACTCGCTTTTGGAGATTATCTTGGCTGTACAAGCTCATTTTGACATCTGTATTGTTCTAATACAGGGTTGCCACCAAGAAAAAATAAAAATCCTTTTTGAGCAGATCAAAAATCCTTAGAAATCCTTAAATGAAACACCCAAATCCTTAAAAATCCTTAAAATGCTTAAATGTACCAATTTCGATACGATATCGATATATCATAATGTAATTGTTGTAAAAAAATTGAATATATAATTTTTTATACAGAAGGTAGGCCTATTTTTAATAAATAAATTTTAAAAAAATGTATAAAGAGTCTACCCACTCAGTTATATAACTGATTTTCAGTGGGGGACAGTAAATCAAAGCGACCAAGGCCCTGAATCAATCGGGGAAAAAAATGATTCGAGGCCAAAGGGTTGATAGAATGATAAGGTATCACCATAAATGCATATTTTTACGATCTCACAACCGCGTTTTATGACCCGGCACCTCCACCATATGCACCAGCCAGGTTAATTTAATTTAGACTACCTACCCGGCACCTCCACCAAAATTCCGAAATTTTGCATTTTTGGTGTAAATTTTGATATTTATACATCGAAAATATTCCCACTTATCAATATCGCATTGAAATATAGATTTTTTGACCAGCCCTAGTTAAAAACGGCGTAAAACGTTAAAAAAATTTTTTTTTTCTTTAAAATCCGTAAATTGGACTAAAAATCCGTGTATCCGTTTTGCACCCTCAAAATCCGTTAAAACGGATAAAATCCGTAAAAACGGCAACCCTGTTCTAATATGATTAATATTTTATTTACTACATTTAGTAATAACACAACGTAAGCTTTAACCACATTCTAATTGATAATAAGTAAAAACACAATGTTGATTATAAAACTTGGAAAAGGATATCAACTTCTGTTTATTGTTGTCCATTGTTGTAAGAACCAAAGACTTTGGTAAAAGTAGGGAATTTCGTTGATTATCTAGGCGGCCGTGTTCGTCATGAAGGCTGGTGACGTAGGCAGCCGTTTCAAAATAAATGTACGGGAAATTTAAAAGGTCAAACTTTGACCCTCAACAGATATTGAACGATGAACTTTAAAAACCTGAAAGTAATGTTTATATCATTTTTAGACAAATATCTATATATTGCACATACTTTTACCGATATCTGGAACTTATGCAAATTCCCTATTAGGCGTAGTTAGGTACCCCTAAGAAAGTAATTTTAGGTCCGTTGTCACATCGTATTCAAGCTTACCCATTTCACAAGAAGTAGGGAAAAGGAAAACATCTATAACAATTTAAAAAACAACTCTGCTACTCAAAATGACATTTTCTTCACACAACCTTGTTCATCGGTCATTTTTCATCTTTATTGGCTCTGCTGCATCGACAATACATTGAACCCACCTCAGTCAATCGGTAAAACTAATATAATATTACAAGAGACAAATGAAATGAGCAACGTGGGTCTTGGATATCAAACATTTGATAAAACAGCTCAGCTAAAGAACATAACAGTTTGTTCAAGTTTAATGATTTCCCATCATATCAATATCATAGAATTGACTTTTGGTTGGAGTTCATAAAACTTGTATAATTTTTTACCTAACTTACATACTAAATAAATAATATATCTAAAGATATTTCTGAAGTATAAAAATTCTTAATGACGCCCGAATCTGATCTGTCAAATAACTAAAGCCACACCTCGTTGACACCGTGAAATTCCGACACTACCTTTAACTGTCTACGTTGCGGGTCCTTGGAGGGAGTTGGCCACTTGTTTCAAGCGATCCGACGTTTCTTTCCCGGAAGGTAACGTCGTGTCGAGAGACTTGATGATGCTGCGGAGATGCGTCACAAACATCTGCAGCTGGGGGATGGTGGAGCTCTGCTGGAACCACCAGCGCGGGAAGGTGGTGGCGATCTAGAACACAACAAGCAGAGCAAGTGAAATGCATCATGCGAGTAGACAATATTATGTCAACAACAAAGATTAAGGCTATTCGACCGCGGTTTTCTATTTCCCCAAATATGCTACCAAGTCAAAATAATAGTGAATGGCTTTGAAACCTGGCTGTATTAGAAAATCAAAACTATTTTTTTCCAATTTTTCTAATCGGGCACATGGCAAATATCGCTCCTTCAAAATAATTTCAAACTTCAATTTGCCCAAGCACACCATTTAACGTACGGAGTTGTGATTTTGTCACATTAATTTTCAACTGGGTTTGGCTGACTGAGAGATTTTTTTTTTAACAATTGTCCTGCGTTTGTTTTTAGATTTTATTAAATTTTTTTGTTTGGCAGTATTTTTTTACCGCTTTCGCTGAACTCAGTGACACTTGGAATTGGCATCATCCTGAGGAAGGGTACGGAATATGTAATATTATATACATAAATATGTGTTATGTACATTTGCTTTAATGAAAAATGTATTAACTACCAATTTATTCATAGGTACCTACTACCTACTCAATTTATGAATTATAAACATTCCTTGCAAATTGAAACAGTAAAAATAAATAAATGAAGGCTTAGTGACTTGCAGACAGAAGTAAATCAAGAAACCCAACACAAGCCGCGTGCCAATATTCAGCCTCTAGGTAACCAAAGTGTGCAAAGATATCTCTGTTAAGTAGTTGTTACTTACCATGCTGCACTTGGCGGCCCCATCGTTGGGCTCACAGTTCCTGATCGCAGTCAACAGGTATCTGTTCAGCAGGCCAGACAGCGCTATCTCCTGGAGAACCAAGTCACTAACCAGGCCTTGCCACGCGAGGAAGTTACGCAGCAGCTTTACAGCGATGCCAAACTGTCGCTCGAAGAATACGGACATTCCCTGAGACCGGCTCGGCTCCGTTCTGGAAGAAATGTTTGAAAGTTTGTGTTGTCTGGAATGATTACATAAGGTATGGATGAGTGTTGCATTCACATTGTGTTGTGAATGATTGATGAATACTAATGTGTACAGTTGCATTTTGTTTAAGATGTGTTGGCCTTGTGTGGTGTTAATATTAATGATGTATTTAACTTAAAGGCCTTGTTTCAAAACCTCGGTGAAGTCATTGCATAACTAGAGCACACCCAGCGCATTCTAGAACCCGACTAGTACTAACTACGCAGGATAAACAAACAGAATAAAGTGTTTTCAATGATATGCAATATGCAACATAATATGTGCGTGAAAGGAATGCCAAAAGGCTGAATCATGAGAATGACATAAAGAGATAAGGTGCCAACAGCGTACCTTAAATGGAGTAGGCCCGTCGCGATAAGATTTTTTTGCAGCGCACCTACTGCATTTAAGGTACGCTGTTTAAGGTAAGCTACTATCTATTTATGTCATTCACATGATAAGCAACATAACATTTATTATCAATTTCTCAGTTGAGAAGATTCCCAGGATGAAATCAACTTTGTGTTTGATCAGATTACGATTAGGAGAACAGATGAAAGTGACATATTTACTCGTTAACTCTTAAGTCTTGCCCGGTCCTAGTCAGTTATCTTGCAGAAAAATTAAAATCGTTGCAATGAGTACTAATAACTAATAAGGTAGGTAGGTAGGTTTACTTTTCATAGATGCAAGTTAAAGTTGAAGTTAAGAGTTAAGAAATGATTATTAGGATTTGAGCAGATTTAACATCTTCCTAAATAAAATAAATTGCTTTTGAAGTAGGTAATACTTATACTTAGGGATACAGGAATTTTGCATTGAGCTATAAAACACAATTCTGTAGTTTTGCATAAAATTGTTTTTAAAAGCAAATGTCCATGTTTCATTGCATAAAGAACTCAAATCAAATCGCACAATAAAACGACATTTCACAATTTTAGCTAATAAAGCAAAATAACAGGAAATTTGCATTCTTTTCACATAATCTGCCAAAAACGAAGTAATTTGCGTAGTTTTGATGTCCGCTAACAAAAAATACTGTAATCAAAATTCAAATGATGCGAGGGAATTAAATATGTTTTCATTTGATGTACATATTCAAATTCACAATTCAGTAAAGCTTACCATGTTTTTAAATGGATGTCAGGACCAACAATCTAATACCTCTCACTTCATTAATTTGCAACTTATTTGAGTGTAACGCACAGCATCTTTAAAATAATAGCAAAGAGTTGACAATTTTAATGAATTGATAACGGGTTTCCCATAAATTACGGTAGTAGGCCTAAGTATGACATTAAAATTAAAATAAAACACAATAAAACACAATTTAGAATTTTGAAAACACTATTCATAAAAAAATATATATATCCTACCTGGTCCCCTACTAAGCAAGGGCCAGTCATTCATTCATTCATTCATTTTATTAGTCATCAATTTTAGCACTCATATGCTTACACAATTACAAGGTAGGCGAGTATTTGATGTTGTCCATGTTGGTATAAAGTAAAATCCAATACATTACAAAGTATTTACAAAATTACCTATACAGGTATACTAAAGTATCTAGAGACCATTCTATAGCTCATTAAAATAACCCTTTCCACAGAGTCTAAAATATAAATAACACAGGATAAATCACTGAATATCGTCACACATAAAACCAGAATAAACTCACTAATTCTTATTTGCAGAATGCAGGTGCAGCTCAAACTGCAAATCAGTTACCTACATTAGTTTGTGCTAAAATTATTACTAAAATATTCTGAGAGCGAATAAAACTCCATTTCCAGCAGCCAGGATTTCATCTTAAATTTAAAATCTGTGTCTCCTAAGCTCTCCTTTAAGTAGCCAGGGAGGTGGTTCATTCTTACTTTATTTTCATTGAGGGGTGTACAAATATTCTAAATTCAAATAATATTCACGGCCAAATCCGAACTGGCACCTCCACAATGATAGTAGTAATTTTACAGCATTGCCACAATGTATAATGGTAATAAAATAACTAATAAGACAATATAAGAGTAAAATAAATAAATACAGTAAATAATTAATAAATAAACGGGAATAGGCCTACATAAGTAAAATAATATTATTAAGGTGCCGAAATATCGATCGATAATCGATTTCAATGATCAGTAATAAGATTTAAGGTAACAACTTTAAATTAGCTGCAATTGTCATCAGCAGGTGACAAGTTTTGTTGCCCCCAGCCCTTCAGGCTGGGATTTATGTTCTCGTTGCTTTCCCATCCTGTCAACCCTTCTCCAATCTGATTTCAGTAATATAATTGATGATCAATTCAGTATTATGATATGATACGATATGATATCGATTTAAATAGTAACATACCACTTGCAAAAGTAAAGAGTTCCCACGTAAACAAAAAACTTACAAAAAAGCTCACCCATCAACGCGACTAAAAAAAGCCTTCACGAAGCGGCCTAGTATTATACAGCATAAGGATGTAAAGGTAAAGGCTTGGGAAAAAACGGATTTTTGGAAAAAAACACATTTTTTCCCCGTTTTTTTTTTATTCTTTGAGGTGCAGAAAAAAGGCTTTTTTGGGAAATTCTCAATTTTTCCTTTTTCATTTATTTTTATTCAATAATTTTCAAATAAAAAAAAAATCATTAGTATTTGTATGAAACATAAGCTTTTTAACACAATAGAATAATAGGCCTAATAATAATAGAATATACTAGCAAAATGTAGGAATCACACAACTTTGAATGACCTTTTGACACTGTTCGGCAGCCATTTTTCATGTGAACCACTAGAACAAAATTGGAGGTCTAATTGAAAATGTACTTTTAAAAAAATTAATGAATTATTAATTATTAATATTTATTATTATTAATTATTAAATAAAAATACTAAATTATTGTTTACAAGATTAATTTTATGTAATCTGGACGATCAAATTCATTGAAAGTAATAAATAACAAACAAATGCCAAGTCATTATTCGTTTTCACAGTTGACAACAATGGTTTTATTTTATTGACCAATGAGCGATCTTCCCAATACCACTTTCATACAATCAGCTAAAATATTACTACAGGCCTGTCGTCTGCACAGCACAGATAGGCCATAGCCTACGTCGTCTACTTTAATCTTGTTTCTGACTAATTTCTTTACTTGGTTGCTCTTCTGAGTTCTGGGCTTGACTAATTATTAATTAATAATATTTTAATGTTATGTAGGCCTAGCCTAAGTATTGATTAAATGAGTAGGTCTATCAATTGTCTTAAGTTGAAGTAAAGTAGGTCTTTGCCACTAAGCCATGCACTAATAGGGCCCGCGGGAAAAAAACAGTCTAGTAAGCCAACCAATTAGGTAGGGCCTAGGTACCTAAACAGTAAATACGAACAAGACAACGGTTATAGACCTAAGGCTTTTAGAAAAAATACTTTTAATATTCCTTTTGGAGGTAGGGCTATAAATACTAGGCCTAGGCCTAGGCTACACTACCTGGGTTGGGCCGATGCTAGGCTACACGTAGCCCTAGGCTAAGCCTAGTTTCCCCAAATTGAACACATATTGCAAGAATTTCCCTGTTTTATCAATGTAGGACTAGATCTAGCTAGCCTAGGCTGCATATTGAAGCTAGGCCTAGGCTTTTGCCTCCCCCCCCCCCAACCTTCAAAGAGAAATTGCATAGACTAGGCCTAGGCTAGGCTAGAACGAAGTGTATAATAGTAGGCTGTGGATATTCGCACGGTCAGCCGTACGACTAGTGCAAAATTATTCGTACGGTCAATGATCTGATTGGATAAAGGCGCGCCGTAATAAAAGTGTCGTCCTTCCGTCGTCCTTTTTTGCTGTTTTGGTTACAACAAAAAAACATCAAGACCTTTAACATCGCTATTTTAAACGAGTCCTTTTTGGTAGGCCTAGGCCTAAATGTCGTCGTCCTTTTTGCTGTTTTGGTAACAAAAAAATCTTCCAAGACCTTTAACGTTGCTATTTTAAACGAAAGTCCTTTTTCGGTTGTCGTCGTCCTTTTTGCTGTTTTATTAACAACAAAAAACCTTCCTAGACCTTTAATGTTTCTATTTTAAACAAAAATCCTTTTTAGGCTGCCTACCTACCGTCGAGGTGTAGATTTCAATTTCAATTTATTTTGGACAACAACAAATAACAATAGTTACAGGTTTCAACAGTTTTCACCGTGTAGTCCATTTTAGTTGTACACAATTATTAAACTTAATGAAGTTTACACAATAGTATATGTATAAATACTATACATACAGTACATCTACTAATAACAAAATACACTACTAATAATACAAAATACACTACACTAACAAATAATCATCTTTCATTACATTGTAAGATAAGGCTTTTCCTTAAAATAAGCCTAGGCCTAGCACTTTTTAAACGCTTTTATCATCTAGAATTGTGTTTGCGACGGGGCCGAATGTAGTGAAATCATTTTCAGAAAAAACATGGACCCAAATAGAATGGTAAAAAAAAACGACCAAACAAAAATTTGAACCGTCTACCTTTCCAATAGAATACGGACGCGCTACCACAATGCACTGTGATATTTGAAGCTATTGGCCTAGTTAGGTGGTATCGTACGGCTGACCGTTTGAATAATTTTGCACTAGTTGTACGGCTGACCGTGCGAATATCCACTGCGATAATAGTAGGATCCTTGCCCTAGGGCCTAGTTCAATTTTTACGCAAATAGAATTGTGTTGATTAAAATAAAATAACAATAATATAAGACAAAGAATTTTAATATCCAAAACAACTCAGTGACAAAACATTACACGCAATGACAGTATCCTAATGAAACATAACCTCCAACGTTTGGAATGGTGTGTTGACATAAACCTAGTTCGTCACCTCGCCACACGCACGCAGCGCACGGAGTAGAAAAATGATGCTAGCAATTTTATTTTTCCTGTGTTGGTTATGCCGATTTAAACAATTGCAACTTTGAAGGTCGTTCAATCTAGGCTGAATCTGAGTCTACTAGAATGTGGATCCACTTGAGTGATGATTTTGCTTATGCCTGAATTAGACGTTTCAATGTTTCGTTGGAAGATCCATTGAATTCAAGGACAAAACACAATCAAAATGTGCAATGATAATAAACTAGGCCGCTTCGCAAACGCTTTTATTAGTCGCGTTGATGGATGAGCTTTTTTAAGTTTTTAGTTTGCATGAGATCTCTTTGCTTTTGCAAGTGCTTTATGAACGCATTGTAGGTGATTGTTGTCAAGTTTCTATTGTTACTTGTTAATTATGCACCTCAAATATTAAAACCTTTATTCTATACATTCTGGCTAACTTTTCCAACTTTTTCTTTCAAAAGGTACTACGTCACCATAACCTTAATGTCCATGTAAAATATAAACGTTGTAGCCCCAACCGTTTGGTCAGAATAGGGAACTAGCCTTCATTCAAGAAATCAAATATGTTAAAGATAACACAAAAAAAATAACATAAAAGTTTTTTTTTGTCTAAGGTTAATACTTTTCTCAATATTTAACGCTGAAATTTGAATCTGGCTTCCCTCCAAAAGACAACACGAAAAGTAGTGTGACGTCAGACTGCTGACCGCAGCCTAGCGCAGACCCAAAGGCGCACCGCTATCTAGATATAAATGGTAGATATTCTACCATACAGTCGGCGGTGGATCAAACACATCCTAGCAGACAGCTGCCGTCACTTTGCCTGCTGTCATTCCTGCTATCGTTTCTCAATGATCCTTTTGATTGATTTTAAAAGAAATGACGCTTTATAAAAGGTGTAAGGTACCAATGTGTTTAAACACCACTCTAGAAACACCGGAGAAAGTATTTATATATGTGCCAAAAAGAACTAAACAGGTGAAAATAATGATTAAACGCAACAAGACGAGAATATGTCAAGGAGTCGTAGGGCCTCTAGCCTACCGCTGCAAATTCACTTTACCGTTGTGAATACCACTTTCATGTAAGTAAATGATATTAATTGGTCTACCTACCATACTACTTTTTTATTTCGCAGGCTAGTTTCCTATGAGCTTCTAATTTACCTCGGGATTATTATAAGCCTAGGTAGGACCTATACGTAACTCATTTTCTCGCGGGGAAATATTACAAATATGTAGTTAAAAATTTTGAATTTGTGACATTCTCCCATGCGAGAAAACGCCTCTTACGTTTAGGCCCTAGACTTATAATCCCAAGGCAAATTTTGCTGCGAGAATATTTGGCCGGAGCCTAACAGAAGCTTATAGGAAATTCACTTGTGAATTAAAAAGCTAGTAGACCAATTAATAATATTTACTTGCATCAAAGTGGTCTTTAATTTTAATTTTAATAAGATTTTTATCCTTCAAAAAAAAGCAATCAGAATTTTACTTCAAGTTAGCAATAGGCAATCATGTCGGCAGTTTTTTTATCAACTAAATATCTTAACAGTTGCCAGCCTTTACATCCTGGAAATCGCCTGCCACATCAAGTCTAACCTGGGGAGACTCAAAATTAACAGCAACATCCACAGCCATCACACCAGAAATCGTGAGAATGTACAAGTCCTGCCTCGCAGATTAGAGATAACTCAAAAGAGTCCAGACTTCCTCGGCGCAAAGATTTTTAATATTCTTCCTAAACATATTAGCGAAATTGAAAACTCACGCGATTTTAGGAATACTTTAAAAAACTTTTTAACCACAAGGGCTTTTTACAGCATTAATGACTTATTTGAACACTAACCTTGTGCCAGTCAGTTCTTCTCTTATCACCATTTTATTTTATTTTAAGCATGTTCATCTGTATCTGTGATAGCCATCTGTGTTAGCTCAAAAGCGAATTCGAATGTAATTTTAATTGTATTACCGTGTAAGCTAATGCTTTACTGTAAATGTTTACTGTAACCAATAATTTGCTGACCATGTACCATGTATAAGTGTTATCACACATAATACCTATGTACAATAAAGAACTGAACTATGAACTATGAACTATGAACTATCTTCACAACAGTAGAATGAATTTGTAGAGGGGGCAGCCTCCTCAAAACATTCTCGTGCTGCAGCTTTGAACAATTCTTTTTGCCCTGTTTGTCGTTTGGTTCTTTTGGCACGTGTGTAAAATGATCTTCTCCGGTGTTTCTACAGTGGTAGCCTTTGCCCTCTTGGTAGACCTAGGCCCTTAGGACCTAGGGCCGAGGTAGGCCTATCACTACGCCCAGGTCTAGGCGCATATTTAAATATAAAATCTAAAGCCCTACCAAACATCAATGATATAAATGATATCATCATAATCAACCTAAAAAAACAAGGCTAAGGATACAGGAAATGCCTCGGCCTAGCCCTACCTAGGCTTGACTATGTCTAGGGCATCCAAATGGACATTTTATAGAATTGGTTTACCTAACCTAGGGCAAAGACACAGTCTAGGGCGTAGAGCCTAGCCTAGCCTTGAATGACTGTGTACGACTACGCCAGACCATAAACCTACAAATTCTTTCCCATAGAGAAATAACCGGGGCTCTTTCCCACCAATGAGAAATAAATCGCTTTCTAGTCAAGGTCGGGTAGACGCACTGTCAAAATCACGGGGTTCTTAAGTCATGGTCGTCATCTTTGTCATCGTTCGTGTTGTTGTCAAAATAGTCCGATTATTGATGAGCACGGTTACTGGATTGCCTCTAGGCTTCGCTGCCGCACACGGCCACTCGTCGAGCTGTTGTTGTTGTTGTTGTAGTGTTTATTTCTTGATAAATACAAACTGCAACGAAAAGCATGCTGCAAGCTACGTAACGCAGTTGAACCAACAACGAGCGTTTGCGCGGGGGTTCAAAACCCTATAACTTTGTACCCCCGTAGTTACCATGGATGATTTAAAAAAAAAATCTTTCAATTGTGAAGTTTATTTAACTGTGTTCTATAAATAATAAAAAATGAAAAACGTGAATTTGAGACCAAGGCTAGTTCCCTATTGGCCCAAATGACACGAAAATCACACTAAAAATCGTAAAAGTACGATATTCATGAGAAATATTTTCGGTTGTACCCAAAAACGTGGCAAGTCTAAGTTCAGAGATTTCGAAGGTCCTCTCAAATTTACATCAAGATCGCATATGCCGTTTGCCCGGTAGAGCGCGAACAAACAGACAAAAAAACAAACAAAAAACAAACAAACAAAAAAAACATTGGAGCTAAATTTTTTGAGGGGTCCGTGATATTGAAGTCTTTGCTTTGCTCATCCAAATACAACAATACCTCCTTCACCTTGACCATATTTTGTCCTTGAATTCACATTACCGGATGATCAACTTAAAAAACATAAAAACATGTACACTGATAAAAAAGTTACTCTGTATCCGGCTGTGTCGAGTCCAATGCACTTCCATCAGTTTCACATACACCACGGCCACGAGTTTAAATAACATTAAATAAAACGAAACGTTTGAAATGTAGTGTTATTTGTTTATTTGTGTTTATGTCTTCTATCACGGCGCGCCTACTCCACTTCAGGTAAGCTGTTGGTCTCCTACCCTATCTCTACATGTTTCTCACAAACAATATTAAGAGGTAGGCGAGAGTGAGAATGAGAGCTCGCTTCAATACTATACTTGCAAAAAAACAACTTCGTACACAGATTGTCATCTACAATTAGTTTTTCATTCAGCTGTCACTGGATAGGCCTAGGCCTAAGAGTTCCTGCTTCAAGGTAGGCCCTTCATCCTAGAACTTCTCTTTCGACATTACTTGATCCTTATGAAGTAGTTACGGTGTAGGCATCTAAAAAACCACTTTAATTTAAAAAACGTCAATAATATGACCTAATAATTCAGCTGTCAAAGTAATCTGGCGGCCATTGCATGATAGCATTTTTAGATTTTCTGCATTGGTTGTGCTGATTTGATCACGTGACCATTTTGAAGGTCGTTCAAACCTGGCTGACGATGACTAATTCAAACTAGTGACAGTTATTGGTGTAGGCAAACCAGATGCTGTCTCCTTCAGTTGGAACAAGCGACCGCTGACAAGACTCAGCCCCATTCGGTAACCATACAGGATCAAAATCAAAGTTACTTTAGTTTTTACTTTTTAGTTTTCTTCCAAGATTCCAAAGACAACGTAAACGGGCCAGTTTGTTGCATAGTAGTTACGCCCCGTTGCCAATTACAGCCTGATGGAGTTCGAGGACAGAATGGGCAGTAATTTAATACTTTTTCTGTTCTGATTTCCCGAACATCACCCAACAAGAAACTCACTAACAAACATTGACGAGCGGTCAAGAAATAAGGCCGTGTAAACATAGTAAAACATGTCAAAATGCCGGTGTACAAATAAAAGCAAATCCAGATGTAATAAATGAGCTGGAGAGTGAGAAAAGATTGGCAATGTGGTGACTGACTGTCTGGGGAAGATCGGAATGAAGACGTCTTGTTCGACTGCGACCCTCATCTTGCCGATGATGGCGACAAACAGCTGGGACAGCGGCTGACTCGTCGGCGTCAGCGAGGGGTAGTCGGCGACTAGTCTGTTCAGCAGGCCGACCAGGCGCAGACTCTGCGAGGTGGAGATCGGGTCCCACTGGGCCTCGACTATCTCTGCAACCAGATTGACATCTTTACTCCTATTACAGGTATTTCATTTCAACAACCGAGCATATATCAACACTATATTTAGGATGATTAATCGAAACTCACATCTGAAAGAAAATGTTTTTAGAAGTTCCAATTTCGAAGGTGAGTTTACGATCAGTCTGCTGAATAAGCAACTGTCTCGGCCAGAAATAAATTTAAAAATATTAAGCTAAAAGAAAGGTGTGTCACCATTTGTCTCTAAATATATACCGGTAGACATAACATACTTTTTTCAAAATGTTGTGGTCTAAATAACAATACAGCCATTACTTGATGACAGCATAATAATATGGTATGGTATTGAATTTGAATTGTTCGAGTTCAAATTTGGGCCTACTAACAATTTGTTAGGTCTATACATTTTGCGAATTGGTCATTTGATAATTGGAAGCCGAACTCTTGCTAGGTCTAGTAGTACCTAATAGAATAGGCGGAGGCCTAATTTTTTTTAAAGCTATTGTCCTGAAACACGCATTATTTATAACTGAGACTTCAATGCAGACAATAGGCCTAAAGGTATAAGTACAACATAACTCTTGTTTTGTTCAAGATACAAGAAAAAGTAACCAAAGAAAAAGTAAAGTTCAAAACGATATGCAAAACATATGGTAGGTAAATGAATGATTGTAGTTTCAGCACTCACGTAGTATCTTGGGCAGCAGTATTTTCTCCACCACCTTCGGAATGAGCAGCAAGTCAGGGTCTTGTCCGAGCTCCGCCTCGGACTCCGAGCCCCCGAGTCCGTACTGAACGAGCGCGTCGTACCAATCACATCGCTCGAAGTCCGCTGCGTCTTCCAGGGGGCTCCAAGATATCAGCTAAGAGAGGGGACAAGGAGGAAACGAGGGGTCAGAGCGTGGACTGTGCCCGGTTGAGATAGCGAGGCAACCGCGCGGTGGACGGCTGGATTATAAGGAAGCAAGATCAACAACACCTGGATACGTCTTGGCCAGACGTGTTCTCAACCCCGTCATACAACCTATATGGGAAAACATTAAACACGTGAAGGTCAACTAGCTCATTTGGTAGAGTTGACCTGAAAGCTTTTATTAATGAACCAATCAGCTTGTTGATGATTGGTTATGTAGAAAGAATGCCAATCAGCTGGAGTATATTGGTATTAGATAGGACCCAACAGCTTCCCTTCAAAAAGTGATGGTTGATGTTTGTTGTTTCAATTGGTTTTTATGTACACATCAATTCTCTTGTAGCCATCATAATATTTACTGTCCCCCTGTGAAATAAGTTTTATTACTCAAAAGAATAATTGTTAAAACAAATAAATAAAATGTACAACTCACGGTACATCGTGCGGCACGTAGGACTTTAAAATGCGATAGGAATTCAATACGAAGCGTTACCTGGAATCTTAACACTCTTCTATTTTACATATCACGACCATCTAAACTGTCATTGGGCATATTGCAAGAACCGCAATCGAGCATTTCAGTCCAGACTATGCCGAGGTGAGTGACGTTCACTCTATAAAGAAGATAACACCACTTTCCAAAAGGCGCCTAGTCAAATGATCTTCTGACAAGCATGTTTGTACTGTGTTCAATAAGCCGCAAACAAAAATAGCAAGAATCCATAATTATATAGGAATATTGCCTTTAAAAAAATCACGCATTTATTTTCTGAACTATAAATATCTATTATTTAATACAATTCAGAAATTAAAAAAGTCCGGCCCGACCGGGACTCGAACCACGGATCTCCCACATTCCAGGTGAGCGTCTTAACCCCTAGACCACCAGGACGGGTACATTTTAATCTCTGAATTGTAGTTGGATTATACATCTGTATGGATGGAACAACACTGCAACGAAATCTGTTGCCTTTGAACTGTCCACCAAACATTAATTATAATGTCATTACCTTAACAGATTTTGTTGCAGTGCTGTTCCATCCATTCAGATGTATAATGCAACTACAATTCAGAGATTAAAATGTACCTAGAGATGTAAAATTTCCGGAAAGATAAATCTCGGAAATTTTCCGGAAATATTTCCAGAAATATTTCCGTGCCTAAAATACATGCAAATTGCAAATATAATGTGGTGGAGTGTAAGGATACGGTTACCTGAGTCTGTATGCAGGATGATACTATTGAATCCTACATAGAGATACTAGGTGTGGTAGGTGTAGACCCACTGCCACTGGTTGCGTGTTGTGTGAGCTTAAACTTTTTCTTAACATCTGAAGGACATTTAAAACACCCCTCCAAGTGCTTTTGCATCCTTGTAACATTCATGATATACAGTTTTGCACTGAACTTGCACCCATAGGAATCATTTTTAGTGTTAACTTGTGGTTGTTTTATAAAGTAACTTCTTATTAGTTTATTTTGATGTTTCCCCATAGGCCTACTGCAAACTTACAAACTAGGCCTAGGCCTACACTAAAACAATTAATACAATGTGAACTTGTCACTTGTCACATTCACATGTAGATCAACCCTTCTTCTTCTTGTTTTTTGTGGCCTTGGAAGCTTGGACCATGTGGCCAGTTAATATCTAGGTATTTTATTGCATTAAGAATAACTTAAGAATAACTTTATTCAACTTGATGTGCACATGGTACATGCATAACTCATTCATTCATAAGTAATAAAAATAAGAACAAAAGGGAAATGGAAGAAGCTGGGTGTCATGAGCTTGGAAACTATATATTAGCATTATTTCCAAGTGCACTGCCCACCTCATTCCTTTACATCTTTGCTACATTTTGTGCGGGAAATTTAAAATATATTTCCGGAAATTTTCCGGAAAGATAAACTCGGAAATATTTCCATTTCCGGAAAATTTCCCGTGGAAATATTTCCCATTTACATCCCTAAATGTACCCGTCCTGGTGGTCTAGGGGTTAAGAGTTAAGACGCTCACCTGGAATGTGGGAGATCCGTGGTTGGAGTCCCGGTCGGGGCGGACTTTTTTAATTTCTGAATTGTATTAAATAATAACAATTACACCTACGGGAGTGTTTCCCGATAAACCAAATCGAGAAATAAAAATATCTAGTTTATAGATTATAAATAGAGGTAAGATCCCATATTATATTTTACCGATACCTGACTAATGAAAACAAGCTCAACGCTTCAAGCGTCACCAGGTGCCAGCCAACAGTAAACGTGCACAAAGGTCCACTGAACCGCTGGAATGAGCTTAACCCAAAGTGTTCTACTTCCTATTGTTGACATTGAGTCTAGAAAATAAACTGGTCTCTTATATACCTTGAGACGAACGATGGGTCCCAACACTTTGGGTAGGCAGAGGCTAACGTACGCCTCTCGATAAGCACATGAATCTTCTTTACGCCAACGTTCAAACCTTTTCATCAGCTCTCTCACCGAGCAGAAGTCATCCACAACGTCAGAAAACACCAACCGGCCATCCGATTCAATTTGTTCTGAAATAGACAATTCATTTCATGACAAGTAGTCTGGGTTGTTGGTTAGGAGTCAGGCTATTCACTAGGAATGCTCTTAGAAAGATTGGTTTTCTGTATAATGACTCACAACTAGCCATGAACAAAATATTAGTAAAATCAAGAATGATGTTGCTAGGCACGATAAGCAGGCTTCAGAGATTGTAAACGCAGTCAAACGAGGACTTTCAATTCTCCCAATGTCAAGGAAAACTGTGAAAACCAAATTATGATGCAAAATGTCTTAAGACGAAGCAGGTGTAATTTGATGTTCGGCGCGGCGCGTTCCTTGTACTACAGCCGTACATCATTAAATCTGAATACAACTCAGCATAATTAATAACGAAGGACATATTCTGTACTCTCCCATCATATCAGATTTTCAATGTTTATCATACATCAATCACAAAATGGGTAGTTGTGCAAGTGTTTTTGACCAATTTGACAGATACTCTTAAATATGACTGACTGAATTCTAGAAAGCGTATATTATTATTTTGTTTATTTTCTATCATAGGTTATGTAGAAAGAATGCCAATCGGCTAAGGTATATATGTGTGAGATAGGATCCAACAGCTTCCCTTCGAAAAGTGATGGTGACTGTTGACTTTCTTGAAGAATAGTAACATAAATATATACAAAACACAGAAAAACACTAGACGTTTCGACACGAGGTCTTGTTCACTCAAGAGAGAAAGGAAAATGGCCACCGATTGCAACAATAAAAAAACAAAACAAAAAACAAAAAGGCGGCTAAAACTAAACTAAGTCAGAGAATATGGACAAATTTACAAGGCGCTGTAGGTGGGTGTGGCTGTGACAGGTAGGGGAGGAGCCTAGCGGATGTTCAGGTTAGGTGGCAGTCTGGATTGGGTAATCCACTGATGTGCTAACTCCCATCTTCTGAGCTCCCCTGGCTTGCAGCTGGCAGGAAGTGCTTTAACCACTCTGGTTGTGTAGCACTTCCCTTCTCTTTGTTTGTTCATTATTGCTTTGATTATGATATATTCAATGTATGTATTTTCAATTGACGTCTCAAAATGGGCGGAGCTTAATACGATCGATAGGTCCCGTGACTAGTATTGGGTATAAATCCTCATTTCACAAGTTGGCGCCTGCTTAACGGCGCATCACTTATCACGCTCTAACTTTTATTCTATTCATTATTTGGACAATACTTAAATAAATAATATTTAGCAAACATATCATTCCTTGTAACAGCGATTACTTTGATTTTTTTGACACAGTCGTTAGCTTGTTATAACAATGTACGCATCACACAAGTGAAAATTATCAATGACTAAAGTTTTTTCAACAATTTATTTGACAAAAAACTACTGATCGGATTTCGACAAGAATTCTTTGTAAAAATGCATCAGACTGTTTAGACAAGAAATATACTTACTTTCTAGATAGAAAGTGCACTGAACGAAAATTTACAGCATAGAGTAATATGCAGCGTGCACTTTTTCACGGCTCATTCGCACGTCAAGAGTGCGTATGTTAGATAAAAACACATACCCTGCATATTATGATATTACTCTTTGTTGCAAAGTTTCGTTCAGTGCACTTTCTATCCAGAAAGTTAGTTTATTTCTTGTTTAAACAGTCTGATGCATATTTTTAAAGAGGTCTTGTAGAAATCCGATCAGTAGTTTTTTGTCAAATAAATTGTTGAGAAAACTTAAGTCATTGATTATTTTCAAATCTATGATGCGTACATTGTTATAATAAGCCAACGACTGTGTCAAAAAATCAAAATAATCGCTATTACAAGGAATGATATATTTGCTAAATATTATTCATTTAAATATTGTGAAAATAATGAATAGAATTAAAGTTAGAGCGTGATAAGTGTTGTGCCGTAAAGCAGGCGTCAACTTGCGAAATGAGGATTTATACCCATTCATCATTCCGCCATGTTGCCTCGTGACGTCAGGAGGCGGGTAGGTACATTTCAAGTCGTCAATTGATATTTTTCTGCCTAGATTGTCTGATTGCCGCCTACTGGAGGAGCTTGCAACTTGAGTTAGGTGTCCTGTATCATTGCTGTGATCAGTTTTTGACTAGAACAATTTTAAATAATTATATATCTGATATACCAACATACATAACATAACAGCTGATGAACTTAGAAGATGTGAACTGGCCTACCAGTGGATCTGCAAATCCCGCCAAAAACCAAATTTAAACCTACGATGATTCTCCTCCCTCTTCTCCCCCCCCCCCCTGTCACCCAATCCACACTCATTCACTCACCCCTCACCCCTAGCCAACAGCTAGCCTAGTTTTAGTTTCAACTCAGTCTCTCTCTCTACACTCACTGAGGAAGGTCACGTTGACCGAAAACGTTTTGATAATGTAGTTTATTTGTTTATTTGTGTATTTGTGTTTATGTTATCTTTCGCGGCGCGCCTACTCCATTTAAGGTAAGCTGTTGGCACCCTATCTCTGTATGTCATTCACATGGTCCAGCCTTTTGGCATTCCTTTCAAACACTAATTATATATCTGATATAATTTATATATTAGAGTCAAGATCTTTTGTAGGCCTACTAAATAATTTAGTAGGCCTACAAAAGATCTTGATAACAATTATTGTTATCAAGATTTGAACACAAGAATGAAGATTGAACACAAGAATGAAGATTCGCGTTCAGTGGTTTCTTCCGCAAAAGATTGATTACTCCCTGATTTGCTGTTCCTGATTTTTGGCAAACCTCATATTTGTTTGAGTGGGATCATCTAATAAATCATTTTTTTCTTTTTGTTTTTCTTTTTTAATGATTTTTTTTTTCATTCCCCACCCTTTTTTATATTTGATTCATTCATTAATTGCATTTAATATCCTTTTTATTTGTTGGATGAGCGAAGCGAAGATTCCATTTCACTACACTGGAGAAAAAAATCCGAAATGTTTTTTTTCTTCTTTCTTTTTTTTTTTTTTGTATTTTGGTGTCTGTGAACACGATTTCCGGCTAAACCAATACCCAATTGCGATGAAATTTTATGGAGGTTCTATGAAATCTCTGAACGAAGAACTGCACGGAGGGAAAAATCGATCAAAAAATTATTCTTATGAAAATCGCAATTTTACGATTTTTTTCGATTTTAAAAAATTCTTCGACTTATAACATCACATGCTTTATCCGATTGTAACGATTTTTTCACAGAACCTTAATTTTATGAATTAATATATTCGTGTGAAATTTGAGCGCAACCGAAAAATTATTTCTCATGATAATCGCAATTTTACGATTTTTTTCAATTTTTAACATTTCTTCGACGAATAAAACCTACATGCTTTGTCCGATTATAATGATTTTTTCACAGAACTTTAATTTTGATGAAAAATTAATAGAGTCGTGTGAAATTTGAGCGTGATCGAAAAATTATCTATTAAAAAAATCGCAATTTTACGCTTTTTTCGTTTAAAAAAATACGCTCATCCATCAACGCGCGGGACTTAAGCGTTTTCCTAGTTACCAAATTTGTTGAGTTTTAATGCATTGTTGTAATACTACTATTTCAAATATTTACTTAAATGTAGTTCATTGTTGTGTCTGCATCTTTGTAATTACCGTAGATTTATTTAGTTGTCCTCCTTTGTAAATCAGTTTTTATAACTGAAAAGGATCGACGTTAAATAAAAAAAAAAAATAATAATAAAGGCCAAGTTGTGGGATGCTGCGTGACGAGCCACTGATTTGTCCACTGTCCGTTTTTTGGTGTCTTGCCTGTGTCCATTCATGCGAGACCTGAGCGTGTTCTTGGTTAGGCCTACATACTCGGCAGGACACTGGTTGCATTTAAACTGGTATACCAAATTGCTGGTTTTGCAAGTGTTAAATTGCCAAATGGGGTATGTCCTGTGTGTGGCCTGAGCACTGAAGGTGGTGGAGGGTTGGTGTATTTGGCAGGTCAAGCAGCCATTGCCACCTTGGCAAGGGTAAGATCCAGTTGGTTCATTAGTTTGCGCATCCTTTTTACGGCAGTCTCTCTTAACGACTAGGTCCGCGATGTTGGGGGGGGCTTCTGAAAGTCACTCTTGGCAGGGTCTTGACCAGGTTCTGGGTATTGGTAGAGGACATCAGTATATGTAGGCTGCTCTTCAAAATGCCGTTGAGTGCCTGAAGTCCTGGGTGCCACTGAGTGACCAGAGGTATGATGTCATTGGGTAGAGAGGTGGTCTGTTTGACTGGTCTATTTATGCGTTGTTGGAGGTGGTCTTGTGGTAGCCTCGAACCACAAACGCGTTAGTAATGCGTTCGCAATACTTGGCGAGGTCGTTGGGGTCAGAGCAGATACGGCGGCCTCTCACAGCCAATGAAAACGGTAGGGCTCGCTTTGTGTAGGCAGGGTGACAACTGTCATGATGTAGGTAGAGTTGTTTGTTGGTTGGCTTGAAGTAAACATCTGTTCTCAACAAACCTTATTCTAAGTGGATGTCTACATTGAGGAAGGCCAGAAACGAGGGAGAAGATTCCCACGTGAAGCTTAACACACTTGCATTGTTCAGGTCTGTGAGGAAGATGTCTAGCAGATCTTGGCCATGTGGCCATATCATGAAAAAGTCGTCGATGAAACAGTAGAAGCACAGCGGTTGGTGGTCGCGCGTGGCTAAGTGTGTGTGTGGTAAGTGTGGCAACTAAGTTTAGTTTTAGCCGCCTTTTTGTTTTGTTTTTCGATTGTTGCAATCAGTGGCCATTTTCCTTCCTCTCTTTAGTGAACAAGACCTCGTGTCGAAACGTCTTGTGTTTTTCTGTGTTTTGTATATACTTATGTAACTATTCTTCAAGAAACTCAACAGCAAGAGCCACCATCACTTTTCGAAGGGAAGCTGTTGGATCCTATCTCCCACCAATATAATTATTTTCTATCATAAATTAACGGAAAAGTGCTATGATGGATGCCTTCATAATTCATTTTTACACAATTATGTAAAATTACAAACACCCACCCCCACCCCCAATTTTTCGGAATCATTTCAAGAAAAAAGAAAAAAGAAAAAAATCAAAGAAAATTGAAATGTAGGCCTACAACAAGTGTGTGTGTGTGTGTAACCAGTGAGAAGTTGAAAACAATCACATAGTCCCAGCGACGTTTCAAATTATCTCCGAGTTTTACATCTTGGCTATCTTCTTGAGAGTTTTCCCCCCCCTCTACTCACGCATCTGGTTCCTGAACGCAGTAACCTCCAGCTCTGTCTGCTCGTCATCGCTAGACATCCCCTCCTGATGCCTGCCGCCCCCTCCCCTCATCTCCCTCGCTCGCCTGCGTCTCGTGCGGCGACCCTCTCGCTCCGCCGCGCGACGTTGACGCACTTCGTCGTCTTCGCGAGACCGTTTCACTGCGCCTGCAAGGAAAACAATACTATATTATCACGTTTGGGCCACACCAACATTCCAGTTTTTAAACATTAATTTTCAAAGGTTAGCTGTAATTAAGCGAGCGTTTCCATTTGACTCTGCCGGAAACATTTGTCACTGTTTTTTTTTTTTTGTTTGTTTGTCTCGCCATAACGTTCGAACGGAGGCTCGGATCGAGTTGAAATTTTGACCATCCGCAAGCTTCTTTCTCGATTGAATGCCATTAGTTTTGTGGCAAAATCGTTCAAAAAGTTAAAAAGTTACCGGTACATTAAAGTTAATCAAAAGTTTTTTTTTCAAACTAAACGGCGACAAAATCTGAGATAGCCAAATCATTTAGAATGTCCGTCCGGTCACGAATATGTTAATTTTATTTTGATCCGATAAGTAGTGTAGATGGAAATTACATTATAACAAAAGTAACGTTGCCATGGCAACGAAAAGACGCGCGAAGTTTCTAATGCACTGCCACCTAGAAGTAATCAAAATACTTTCGAGGAAGCAGTCTATTATTTGTCAACAAAGAGTTTAAATAGTTTTCCCAAGGAGTCAAGGTCCTCTGGATGGCGGTGGATTTTATCCACAAAGTAAAGGTTTACTTACACACGGGTTTACCCAAATACCTTGGCAATAATAAATAATATTGGAAACATGGCCCTGTGGACAGCAAACGTCGAAAATTTTAAAAATTTAAAAAAATGTGCAATGTGGGTCTAGCTATAGCACGTGCTCGCTTATCAACGCGTCCAACTGAGCGTTTCCTAGTTAATATCTTAATATAGTGCACAAATAACACAAATTTTGAGGTCATGCCTTCAATGGATTATAAACATGTCTCAGTAGTTAAGAAGAGCGCTGTCAAATTGTTCGTGATTGTTAATGTTTAGGGATGTGCGGTAGGGCCTACACCGAATAGTATTTTTACGAACCAGATAATCGTTTAAAAAACCGGTTTTGAACCGGTTTTTGCTCTGCAAGATTTTGTGTGTATATTCCCCCTCCCCCCACTACTGCACTAAACAGCTCTCAAGACAAGCGCTCATTAATTATCGTAATATCCCAAGACGTAATGCTGTCCCATAAACAATGACGTGTTGATGAAGTAGTATTTCATAATCACGAAAGAGGAACAGCCGCAGGCCATTAAGATAACACTAGCGATTCCTTGACGGCTTCGACATCTAGGAGATTGAAAACATTAGAATTGTTATGGTAATTATTTACGAAGTACAATCTCTGGAAGATCGCGAGTGGTTAGACAGAAGGGATGGGTGGTGAGGGGGAGAGGGCATACTCAACAGTCAACACACTGCTACAAATCGGTGGCATGAACAAAGGACATTATAATTCAAAAGAAAATTGCCACCAAGCACAAAAGAAATGAGAAAGCGCATGTTTACATTAACCTTCCGGCTACAATGTGACACCTGTGTTGCACGGGAAAGCACGGCAAATTGAAAAAAAAATGTAATTTTTGAATTTTTGAAAAAACGGTTTACGAAATGAAAACCGGTTTCCTATGTAACCGGTTTCCGATTATTCGATGTAAGCCCTCATGTGCGGGTAGTGGTTTTTGAACTCGGGTCGGGCTCGGGTCGGGTAATTGAAAGTACCTTCGGGCTCAGGTAGTGAAATTTTTTATTTTTTTATTTGTGAATTTATTTATATATTTTTTTTACCTGCAAAACAGTTTAGCATTGGTTGCAATTAGCCACTCCGGGCTGTGTTGACACAAAGTACTTCCAAATCGGCGTCTTATGAACTTTTGCTTGAGTAGGCCTAGGCCTAGTACAGTGAAACCTCTATCCATCGTTCCTGCTATTATCTTTTTCCTGCATCAATTCATTCAATTGTTTGTTATTCTCGGAAATAATATCGTAACAATCGTTTTCTAATATTTCCGATACAAAAACCCCAAGAAAAACCAATGTGATCACGTATTTGGCTCTTCCGGCCGACGAAATCATGCGTTTGTACCAGCCATGCATCTGATGAAATCACGGGTTTGCACCAGCCTTTCAGCCTGACTCCGCCCAGCCCCAAACACATGTGTGAGTCGAACGCTCTGCTACGGACGCAACTGATGCGCATTAGATCATACCTCTAGAAGAATTGCATCTTTGTTGTTCTAGGCCTGCCGCCTAGCCTAGGAATTAGACTATGTTTATTAGTGTTGTTTCTTTTTTCACCATTCGCCTACGTACGTAATATTCAACTTGCTTTATGGCGTTATTAGCGTTGAATAACCAGAAGACGAGTAATGACGGTCAGTAGGGCCTATTACTTTAGCGGGGACAGCGCCGGAAGAGCCAAGGACACAGCATCATAGCATAGCCGCACCCACGTTGCGATTGGTCCACTCCGACGTTAGCTGTTCGTTTGGTGTCTGAGCGGGAGGTTTAAAAGGAGCAGATTGGCGTGTTTCTTTATTACTTCTACCCGACCCGACTTTTTCGGGTAGGAATCGACGACTCGACCCGAGGTTGGGTAATTTTACCTACCCAAAAATTACCCGTTTTTCGGGTACCCGCACATTCCCATTTATGTTCATAGGTAATTCCGAGTTAAACTGGAATTTTCCTTGGACAAAAAATGTCATTCCCTTGTCTGGTATAAAACTCCAAGGGTATGAGCAATTTAGTGTAATGATGCCCATACATTTGGAGGGGAAATGTGACAAAGTGATGCAATACCATATTTCATTGTGCATTCTATTCTGCATCATCTGCAGTTACTACTGTCTAAAAAGGCCTATTCTAAGTGATACTGATAATATCTTCCAAGTATTAAATTACAACCAATTGCCAGCAAACTGTTCAATTCTCATCTGCTCTGTAAAACACACTACACTGCCTGCTAAACTTTATAAACATGTGTGGCAACAGCAGGAGAGCCAACTCAAACATAACAAATACTGGTGATCAAGATCCATCCAGGGGAATGACATTTTTCCATAGGACAGACTTTTTGACCTTGAAAATCATATACCGTATTTACACCCATATAAGCCGCAATTTATTCTCCAAATTTGATCCCCTCAAAAACCAACTGCGGCTTATCAAAGTCGGTGAATAAAAAATTACATCAATATGCGTATATTTAAACAGCGCGCGCTTCAAAAGGTTGCTACGTGGGCTCCGTCATACTCTAGGCCACACCGCAGCATTGTCCATGCATCATCGTGGTTCTCGGGTCGATACAATGCCACTGGCTACTAGAGGCACTTTACACGACGATATATGCGCGGTATCTGACGCGAAGCTGGGCGATGTGCACGCACTCAGTATCCCCCTCCTCACAGGCACTGGTCAACCGGTCCAGTCTCCTCTCCACGCTCTCGCCTCGCGCTCAGTAACTCGCTGGCAGTCAATTAGGTCACGTCGTCATCGAGGCGGGTGGAGTTTTTGCGCTCACTCGTAATTGTCACATTGCATAAAGCACTGCATTTTAAACTTCAAATTAAGATGACAGCGATACACGAAAATATATCATTGAACAGTGCCAGTTACATGGTTTTGGTGGTTGGTTGTTGAGGACACTTTTTTGTCTGACAAAAGATCGCCGCCTTCCTCGAAGACAACCCTGCAGACCACTCTTTCAACTGATTGCGCTTGGTTACGAGAGGGAGGGGGGGGTAAGGAAATACATTGCGGCAAGCCATTAAAAATGATAAAACTATGCATTGTATCCCTATGCATATACTATTCCAACATTTTGGGCTGCGGCAAAAATGGCACCCTGAAAACTAGGGTGCGGCTTATATGCGTTTCCACGCACCACCACCACCACCACGGTACAAGTGTTGATTACAAACTTCTAGTATGACCTAAGTTCACAAATGTTAAATAGGGAATATTCCACTTAATATTTAATATTTTATTTTAATTCTTATTCATGTCTTAATAGTCACTGCACTTTTTTTTATTTAAAAAAAATGTTTTTTGTGTAATTTAAACAAGAATTAAATGGGTCCCCCAGTTTGCGCGCCAAAAACGAGCGTGCGCCATCTTTGGACGGTACTACGTCATAACTGTGTTGAGTCAAGGCCAATCGGAAACTAAATGTACGTATATTTGTACATATTTACATATAGACGGCGGTGCTCGCCCATCCGCTCAACACAAACAACTCCACAGGGATGTACATTTTCACCGTCTTTTGTTTTTCTTTTTTCGTATGTGACAGGAGATTTCGCGAAATCATTGTGATAAAGAATAACGAGCATTTTGTCTTGAGTTTTTGCATAGCCTAGGACTATCATGGTATTCTTTATCTACGATAGTAAGGTACGAAAGTAAGGTTTTTGTGCGGGATGTGTGTCAGAACATGAACGTGCAGGCCTAGGGTTGGCAAGTTAAGCCTAGGGCTTGTCAAGTGAGTAATTTTAGTATTCACATACCAATGCCTATATCCTACAGGAACGATTGGCCTAGACTGTTGTATTATAAATAATTTTCTACGTCTAGGCCTAGACCTAGGACTGTTTCAGTTTTGTTTTTTGATTGCAATGTCAACTTTTCTCGTTTTCTGGCTAGGCGTTAAATGTAAAATGTCCGCCATCTGTTTACATTACTGTAGGCTACGCTAGGCGCTGCTTTGTTTAAAACACCGCCGTCTTGATGTATATCTCGATCCTACTATAATACTATTCCAACATCTTTGGTCTGGATGTATGTTTATCCAGACGGCGTTGGATCAACACAGTTCTGACGTCACAGTCGTTTTTGCCGCTTTAAAAAATTGCTGCTTTTAAAACGGCTATAAATCACTGGATTATTATTTCACGGAAAAACAAAGTACATATTTGTAATCGGGACGAAATACTTCTTCTAAAAAATCTATTCGTACAGTATTTGGCGGAAGTGGAATATTCCCTATTGTGAATTAAATGTAAAAAAAAAGAAAGAATATGTTTAGTAGAAATCTACTTAAAGGCCTACAGATTTAAGTTTCAAATTATGTGTTTAGGACACCCAAGGGAATGACAATTTTGACCATATTTCATCAAATCGTGGGCAATAATTGGAACTAAATAAAAAAAAATAATGGTGTTTTCAAATTAAGAACAAAATTTACAAATTTTTTTTGTCTTTTACTCAAGTTATTAGGCCGGGACAAGAAAATTCCAGTTTAACTTGGAATTGCCCTCATAATGTTGCAAGTGGTATTAATCCCACACATAACAAAAACTTGTAAAAATACAGCCAAACCTTACACATTAAAAAGAAATTAGATCTTACATTAACATTCTTTAAAGTGATTTTGAGCATGTTTCAAGCCATTTTTTCACCAAGAAGAAATGCTCGTATCCCAACCAAATTTGGCATGTGTTGTCAGGTAGGTACCTTAATCCCCTCGATTTTCATAGTTTTCAAGTTCACATCAGGTTTCATGACGGCTGGGTGACACCTTGAAATCACCCCAACTCTGCTTGCTGTATAAGGTGCCTGAGTGTGTAGCGCACCGCGGCTTGGCTGCGGCGCCCTAACGGGCACCTAGATTAAGTGTTAAGGCTATTCCAGAGCACTCTTACCGATATTTTGAAAGTCGACGGAAAATGGCAAAAAGTTGGTTGGATGAAAGATGAACTTGAATAAAAAAGGGGAAAAAAATTACCTTTTTTTTTTAACGGGACAAAAGCTCTATTTTGGCCATTATATGCAAATTTTCGGTCATTACGGAAATGAATGTTTTGGATGCAATATTTAATTTTTAGCTATGATTTTTTTTTAATGCTTCAACACACCTTTGTCTCTGGACTGAGTATAGGGGAAAAGAATTTTCTGAAATAATGTTCGATGTACGATTTTTTTTGTCACATGGTACAAAAAAGAGTTTTGAACCGGAACACGAAAAAAATCGTTCATCAAAAGTTATTTCATAAAATTAGTTCCCTTGTACTCAGTCCAGAGACAAAGGTGTGTTGAAGCAATAAAAAAAAAATATAGCTAAAAATTGAATATTGCATCTAAAACATTCATTTCCGTAATGACCCAAAATTTGCATATAATGGCCAAAATAGAGCTTTTGTCCCGTCCAAAAAAAAAGTTATTTTTTTCCTTTTTTATTCAAGTTCATCTTTCATTCAACCAACTTTTAGCCATTTTCCGTTGACTTTCAAAATATCGGTAAGAGTGCTCTGGAATAGCCTTCACGAGCAAGAGATTAGGCCCTAAACAAATAACAAATAAAATATGTTTAAATTTTAATACAATCCAGGAATTATAAAATCCATGAACGATAAAAACTTCAGAAGTTATTAAGTTACATTCTCGGTGGTCTAGTTGGCTAAGGCGTCTACCTGGAATGTGGGAGAACCCCGGTCGGGATGTATTTTTTAATTCCTGGATTGTATTAAATATTAACAATTCTACTTATGAGAGGGATTCCCAACTAACCAAATTGAGAGATTAATAATAACGAGTGACTCACGAGATAAAGGCGACAGTTCGTCTGCCTGGTCCCGGACGTCCTGTCTTCTTCGTTCCATCATGTCGTCCGCGCGCCGACGTAATATCACCAACATCCGTTGTTCCAGAGAATCAATAACAGAAACCTGGAAGAGAAACGCAATGTTACCCACAGATTCTCACAACTAAACACTCCTGCACATTTCCACGGGAATAAACGGAAGCTGTTTGGAGAAGAGGCAAGGGAGTCAACCGAATCCAAAGATTAGAAACACAACAAAAGTACATTTCACTGTAGTACCAGTATTTAGTATATTTTAAATTAAAATACCATTAGTGCATTAGTATATAGTAGGGTTGCCGTTCGATACGAATTTTGGTATCGATAATCGGACCAGTTAAATCGATTATCGATTTTAAAAAAATCCTTCGATAATCAAATAAAAATTAGGCCTAAACTTGCTCGCATACCGACGTGGACCGTGGACCTTTTGCGAGTGCATTCTTTTGTTCCTTTTATTTGCTCAAAACAGGGTTTTTCCACGCTAGCAACGTCTTTTACAAGCCCCCCCTCCGTGTCTGGCCGGCCCGACGAGAGCGCGCTAAGTGGAGTAGACAGACCGCACTATGCTACCCGGCTTGAGTTTTTTCTTTGTGAAGGTCATTCTTCTTAGAAATCGTGATTAGCTGTGAAGTTTCATTTCAGCTTTTGTTGTGATTGTCGTTCATTCATTTACGAGATATAATCAGTTTAACTATTCAATGCTCCGATATTTATTACGCCACGAGATGAATTATGTAGGACATTAGTTTGGAAGACGACGTAATATTGATGGGAGATAATATTATCGTAGCACTACGGAATGAAGTAAAGCGATACCAAGTTGGCGTGGAGTGGGGAGGAATGCATCTTGATAAAATACTTGTTGACCTTAAACGATGTACCACAATAATTGGCTATGAGTGTGACGCGCCGAGGTTGAGCAATCTGCGCCTGATCGGCACGGGAGTGCAGCCGCCCGAGCCGAGCCGGCTCGAAACACACACGCGTCATGCTGGTAGCCTATACTGCGCAGTGCAGGCGCTTGGTACTTCACGCCTTACGCGTGTTGTAGATCTCGCAGTGGACGCATTTTTCACGGAATTAATGTCTTGGCTGGTACTATTTTATGAAGTTCTGCAGAGCGGGCAGTAAATTACAAAATTTTGGGCGGGGCGAGCTATTCGATTATCAATCGTTTCGGGAAATAATCGTATCGATCGATATATCGATTATCAAACGGCAACCCTAGTATATAGTAATATGGTCTAAGTCATAGGTATAATTGAATGCTGTGTTGTTGTGTGGTCTAAGGAAAGTTATGTTTTTGTTTCGAGTCCATGAGATTACCAAGGCCTATCTACATTTACTGTAACTGTATTTTCATTCTTCATAGAACGTTTTTATGACCGGCAACTTTTGATGTTATGTTACCGATGACTTAAGAAAATAATTTTCTTTGTCTACTTGAAAAAACATAAATCCAAAATAGGCTACATCAATTAGCCTACATGTAGGCTTACATATTAATATTATGTTAGGTAGTGGCTGGTGATCGTTCATATTAGATTAAGATACGTTTTAAAAAGGTAAGATTACAATTTACAATTAATTCAAACTAAAATTAATGTACAATCAATTGGGCAAAGTCTAGAATGACACGAGGAAGGAACCCATTAACAGATTCTAGAATACGTAGTTTCATTGCAAATACCCCGACTAACACTAGGTCTGGATTTCTTTTCTTCTTCAGCAAAACATCTGTAAAATTAAAGCGTAGACCAAGGAACGGTAGGACGGGATATGTTGTTGAAGACAAGAAATGTGAGGAGTTTCGGGCATGGTTTTGTAGCTGAACATATTACATGTCTATATTCACCGGAGCAGTTGGTTAGGGAGCGTACTCAAGGTCAAAGCACCATGAAGGAGAACCTCTAGGTCCGTGAAGTTGGCACCCCCCATTCATCCGATCTCATTCAAACTCTACAAATATTTAGTGCTAAATTAGTGCTAATTAGTGCCGTTAATCCCAGAATTAGTGCTGCCTTATTAACGAAGTTATTCAACAATGTCTGTGGGGGGTGCCAACTTCCCTATCATAAAGGTCTTTCAGAATCTATTCGACGTATTGGATCAAAATTCAAAATTCAAACATCTTTTAAATCAGTTAATACCATTAGAAGCCATTTGCAAAAAACGAAACCTGTAAATGAAGTCCAAATGAGCAAGGGTTGTGTTTATGAGATTCCTTGTGGAAACTGTGATGCTGTATACATAGGAGAAACCGGACGTCCTATGCATGTTCGAGTTAATGAGCATAGAAAAAACATTGAGAAGTCAGATGGTTGTTATCTAATGTCATCGAAACTAGTAGAACATGCATGGGACAAGGTTCATTTATTCGACTTTCTACAATCTAGGCGTTTACTTAAAGAGCCATGTTGGAAAAAAAGGAAATTGAAAGAAGCAGCTTTGATAACATTAAAAGACACATGTATAAGCCAGCCGAGTAGGCCCTACCTTTTTTCCCCCAATGTGGATTCCTTTAGTAAACACTAAGAAATAGCCTTTTTATTTGTATTACCTTGTTTTTGTCAACTTCCATGTGTGAAATGTTTAATTTTATCAACCTTGGCTATTGTCTTTGTTTGTTTTGATATATTTTTGATAATATGATTTTTTGTTTTTAACAAGAAACCTGAAGACGGAATAAGTTGAAGTCATTTCCGAAACGTTGTTATTTAAATATAATAAAATAGAGTTTTTCCACTAAAAGTGTTTTAAATATTATAATGAACTCTACTAACTTTAAAACTAATATAATAAATACATATGCTATACCAGTACTGACATATTCATTCGGAATCATTAAATGGACGCAGACAGACATCCACGCGTTGGAAATATTAACTCGTACTACACTTACCAAACACAGAATGCATCATCCTAAATCAGCAATAGAGAGATTGACACTTCCAAGAGAACAAGGAGGACGAGGCCTAATCGATCTGAACAACTTATATTTTAAACAACTAGACATTTTAAGAAAATATTTTTTTACAAAGAGCAACCAATCAACACTGCATAGGGCTGTGGTGCTAGCTGACAAATCATTAACTCCACTCAATCTAGCAAACGAAAATGTCAATCTACAAGGGAAACTCATAACTGACGCTTCAGAAGAGTTACGTCTCTCAGAAAAGACCCTACACAAGAGACATTATGATGAACTACACAAAGGTCACGTAGATATTAAAGCATCAAATAGATGGTTAAACAACGGGGAACTATATGGAGAAACAGAAGGTTTTATGCTGGCTATTCAAGACAGAGTGATTGCAACGAACAATTATAAAAAATCTAGGTGCCCGTTAGGGCGCCGCAGCCAAGCCGCGGTGCGCTACACACTCAAGCACCTTATACACCAAGCAGAGTTGGGGTGATTTCGAGGTGTTACCCAGCCGTCATGTAACGTGATGTGAACTTGAAAACTATCACAATCGAGGGGATTTAGGTACCTGACAACACATGCCAAATTTTATTGGGGTACGACCATTCCTTCTTGGTGAAAAGATGGCTTGAAACATGCTCAAAATCACTTTAAGGATGTTAGCTACTGCTAGCTACTGCTAGCTACTGCTACTGCTACTGCTAACATCTAATACGTCGGCCCGCGATTCTGACCAGACGGGTGGGGCTACAATGTTCATATTTTACATGGACATTTAGGTTATAGAAATATAGTCTCTTTTGAAAAAAAAAGTTGAAAAAGTTTGTTGGAAGGCTTCCAAATAAAGGTTTTAAAATAAGCCTTAAACACTTGGCATATAATCAACAAGTAACCATAGTTACTTGACACTTGTTGACGGTATAAGCAGAGTTAGGCGGGAAAGTGCGATACGTAAACAAATGGCGGACATTTAAAATTTTTCTTCTTTGTGTGGAACGAGAAAAGGTGTCATTATACTCTCATAAAACAAATCAGAAACCGTACCTGGCCTAGGCCCAGATGTAGAAAATTATTTATAATACAACAGTGTAGGTCTAAAGTTCCATTAGGCTATAGGACTAGATAAATAAATACTTACACTACATGTTTGACAAGCCCTAGGCCTTTCTTAGCCAACCCTAGGCCAGCACAACCTTGTTTTGACACTTCCCGCACAAATAACTAGTTTTGATTACTACAAGCCTAATGCAGATAAACAATGGTATGATAGTCCTAGGCTATTCCAAAATTTACGGCAATAATAAGCTTTTTCTTTACTTTTAATAAACTCACGCAATCTCCTGTCACTTTTAATAAAAATGTAAAACAAAAGATGGTGAAAATTTTCAATATTCTTCTGATTATCTGATGATTTACATGGCTGTGGGTCAAGGCCGTCTAGATATATCGCTTCCCTCGTGTGGGTGCAGTGAAATAGGTGTAAAATTACATTAGTTGTGCGTTTGTTGTTACATGGGAAAGTTTTAATAGGATGTGAGTTGCCTAGACTTAACCAGTCCTTATACCGTCGTTATACCATGGTTATACCACCTATACCCAGGATGTACATGAATCCGGGCCTAGATATTTTACATCCTATTGTTATTGCTAATACCATAAAAACTAAATCAACTTTGATAAAAATATTATATTTTAACAAATAATTTTGTAATGGAACTTGAAAAAGTAATAAGATCACACACATAACAAAAACTTGTAGAAATACAGCCAAACCTTACACATCAAAAGGAATGAGATCTAAAAAAAGGGCCAAGCTCATCTACCCTTCCACATTTGCGCATTCTTAATTCATAAACGTACAGTGTCCCATAACAGCATCCTCGAAAAGCTTGGCAAAATAGAATTTGCATGTTTACGTTTAAATTAATTACAAAAAAAGAACTTGGATAAACTACTACGTTAAATTAATAATCGCAAATTCTATTTTGCCAAGCTTTTCGAGGATGCTGTTATGGGACACTGTACGTTTATGAATTAAGAATGCGCAAATGTGGAAGGGTAGATGAGCTTGGCCCTTTTTTTAGATCTCATTCCTTTTGAGTGTGTAAGGTTTGGCTGTATTTCTACAAGTTTTTGTTATGTGTGTGTACATTATACAAGATGCGACAGTAAACGATCAATGTAGAAAATGTAGTGTAAGGGGTGAAACAATCGAACACATCATATCCGGGTGCAAGTCACTATGTCAAACGGATTACCTCTACAGACATAACCAAGTAGCTAACATTATTCACCAAAAACTAGCAATCAAGTACAACCTCATTGATACTCACACACCTTACTACAAATACAAACCGGAGAAAGTACTAGATAGCAAAGATTTCAAATTATATTACGACCGCACAGTTATAACAGACCAAACGATACATCACAACAGACCGGATATAATTATAATTGACAAGAAGAAACAAGAAACTACCCTTATTGACGTTGCTGTCCCAATGTGCCATAACGTCGAGACTACATGGAAGAAAAAAATTGACAAGTATAGTGAACTTGCAATTGAGATCAAGAAGATGTGGAAACAGAAAAAGGTAAATACAATCCCATTCGTAATATCGGCCAACGGCATCATACCGAAGAAGCTACATGAAAGCATTAAACAACTAGATCTTCCACCCAATGTTTACATCGAGACTCAAAAGGCAGTAATACTCAACACGTGTAGAATAGTTCGTAAATTTCTAAACTAAGAATGATACTTCGAGATTCCGAGACAGCTTCCATCCTGACATGGTTTTCGTGGTTTCCCATAGTCCGAAGAGCAAAGGCTAGGATGGCGACGAGAAATCGGCCACGACCGTACACAGCAGAAAGAAAACATCATCTACAAACTATATTATAAATGACTTATTTTAGTTAGAGTTAAGACAAAGTAATAATGTAGATATGTAATATAGGTAATACAAAGTACTTGACGTAAGTCCGTACAACATGTTAGCTCCGGTTTTGACCGAGTTTGTATGAAATACATCCAATAAAATAATAATTATAGTAATAATAATAATAATAATAAATAAATAAAGAACTGGACAATGACATTCCCGTACAAGCCTTTCCGGAACCCGCAATAGAAGAAATATACAATAGGCCACCAGATAGGGGTTATAGAGGGGAATTGCATGTCAATGAACACAATCTAGAGGAAGTGCATTCCTGTTTGACTGAAGAAAGTACCATCTTAATGGACGAAATTATTTCTCAATGGATACGAATTCAAAATATTCCCATAAACTCCCGTGAACGCCTCGCTAAAATAAGATTGAACAAAAAAGCAGAACAATTAATCTCAGATGCTAATGCTGTTTTAGACCGAATTATTGCTGAATCGCATCCAATAGACATAACAAGCCTTAATCATATAGTTTATGGAACAGCCTCAGTCATTACAGACAAGCTTGTGAAAAAAGAACAATCAGTTTATAAAAACAATCGTATTACACCAAAGTGGAAAATAAGAATACAAAAACAAATTGATTCATGGCGAAAAAGACCTATCCTGTTTTATGAAATAAGAACTAAAATTAATCTTTCGTATAAACTGACTGTAAAGAAACGGCAACGTTTTGAAAAGTATAGTATACACAAGGCCCAAGATGCGGTTCAAGTAGAAGAGCAATTGAAACAGAAGATTCAGGCCAAAGCTCAGAGAATAAGAAGATACACGAAAAGAACACTGCAGTTTAGACAAAATAAACTTTTTTCAGAAAATGGAAATAAATTCTACAGAGAGCTTGGAAAAACAAACATTGAAATAAAAAAATCACCAACAAAAGATGAAATAGAAACTTTTTGGAAATCAACTGGGAAGATAACAAAAAGCATAATCAGAAGCTAAATGGATTCAACATCAAGAATTGGATTGTGTTAATTCTCCGGATATGAATTGGGAAGAAATTACAATGTGTGATTTGTCTAGTTCCCTTCGGAAAAGTGCTAGCTGGAAAGCACCAGGACCAGACAAATTATCCAACTTTTGGCTAAAACAACTGACATCCACTCATACTATTTTAGTAACTTTGCTCAATAATGCTGTGGCTCATCCTGAAGACGCACCAGTATGGTTGACCACAGGTGTTACGTATTTGTTACCGAAGTCAGCACAAACTGAACAACCAAAAAATTATAGACCTATCACATGTTTACCTACAATGTATAAAATCTTAACGTCAATAATAACTGAAACGAATGCAAGTGTTTTTAGCTACAAATAATGTAATGCCATTAGAGCAAAAAGGTTGTTGTAGAAATACGTATGGAAGTAAGGATCATCTTCTGTTGAGTAATGCTATAATGGAAAATTGTAAACAGAGACAGAAAGAATCTTAGTGTAGGTTGGATTGATTACAAGAAAGCATTTGATAGTGTGCCACACAGTTGGATTTTAAAAGTATTGGAAATGTATAAGGTCAATCCAATTATTGTCAACTTCTGCAAAAATATGATGCTAAATTGGAATACAAGTATGAAAATAAGAACGGAAACTGAAGAAATCGCATCAAGTAATGTTCACATACAACGAGGAATATTTCAGGGTGATTCGTTATCGCCACTTCTATTTTGCATGAGCTTGTTTCCTTTGACAAAGTGCCTCAATGACGCAGGTTTGGGGTATGCATTATTGCCGAATGAAGACAAAGTCTCGCATCTTCTGTACATGGACGATTTGAAGTTATTCGCGAAAAATGACGATGAACTTAGTATCTTACTAAATATCGTCAAAACTTTCAGTGACGACATTTGTATGGAATTTGGAATCGAGAAGTGCAAGAAAGCGACATTCAAGAGAGGGAAGATTGTCGCAAGTGAAAACATCCAACTTGATGAGCATACCACTATTGAGGACATTGGTCAAGAATCAACTTATAAATATATTGGAATAGAAGAAGGCAATGGTGTTCAGCATACAATGATGAAAGATAAATTGAGCAAAGAATACAAACGACGTCTAAGATTAATACTTGAAAGTGAATTGAACGGACGAAAAAAAAACTATTGCAATTGGTCAATTTGCTGTGCCAGTAATATCTTATAGCTTTGGGATATTAGATTGGAGCATAGAAGAACTTAAGAGATTGGATCGAAAAACGAGAAAACTGTTGACAATGAACGGAATGCACCATCCACGAGCGGACGTCGAAAGACTGTATATCGCAAGGAAGAATGGAGGTCGAGGTATAACTCAACTAGAGGGGTCATACAAAACAGCAATGATTGGTTTGAGTTTATACATAGAAGGAAAGGGAGATGACAAATTTATTAGAATGGTTCAAGAACATGAGTCCAGCAAAGCTATGAGAAAATCTGTATTAACCGATTGGAATTAACCGATATTAATCAGATAAATGGGTCCATCACTAACAAGGTCAAGATAATCAAGAAGCAAATAAAGAACATTATCCAGAAAGATTTAATAAGTTGCTGGAAGTCTAAACCTTTGCATGGACAATATATTACACGCATGGAGCAACCACATATTGACCAAGATCAAACCAATAAGTGGCTGGGCAGAAGTAATCTCAAAGGTGAAACTGAAAGTCTTATTGTAGCTGCACAAGATCAAGCCTTAAGAACAAAAAGTTATGAAAAAGAAAATCTCAAACCCGACGGAGATGACAATGTGTCGTTTGTGTAAGCATTATGAAGAAAGCGGTAGAGCACATTATTTCTGGATGTCCGGTCTTAGCAAAAACTTAATACATTGATCGACATGATAAAGTTGGGGCATATACCAGAACAAGTAGTTGACAATGGTAATGTGACCATATTGTGGAATGAGCTAATAATCACTGATAGAAAGGTTCTTCACAACAAACCAGACATTGTTGTTAAAAACAAAGCGACTCAAAAATGTTTGATCATCGATGTAGCTATTCCATCAGACCGCAACATAGTCCTAAAGGAAGCAGAAAAACGCACAAGATATCGAGACCTTCAAATAGAAATTCAACGAATGTGGAATGTCCGTTGTAAGATTGTTCCCATTATTATTGGAGCTTGTGGGACAATTGGAAGAAGTTTTGAAGAGAACCTCCAACATATCTCTGGCAATCACTGGACTCCAGAGCTTCAAAAGGCAGCATTATTAGGAACCGCCCACATACTACGCAAAGTTTTAGTGTAAAAAAAATTTGTTTCTGTTATTTCTTGTATGTATTGTAACACACATAACAAAAACTTGTAGAAATACAGCCAAACCTTACACACTCAAAAGAAATGAGATCTAAAAAAAGGGCCAAGCTCATCTACCCTTCCACATTTGCGCATTCTTAATTCATAAACGTACAGTGTCCCATAACAGCATCCTCGAAAAGCTTGGCAAAATAGAATTTGCGATTATTAATTTAAACGAAATAGTTCATCCAAGTTCTTTTTTCTAATTAATTAAAACGTAATAACATGCAAATTTTATTTTGCCAAGCTTTTCGAGGATGCTGTTATGGGACACTGTACGTTTATGAATTAAGAATGCGCAAATGTGGAAGGGTAGATGAGCTTGGCCCTTTTTTTAGATCTCATTTCTTTTGAGTGTGTAAGGTTTGGCTGTATTTCTACAAGTTTTTGTTATGTGTGTGATCTCATTACTTTTTCAAGTTCCATTGCAAAATTATATGTTAAAATATAAAAATTTTATCAAAGTTGATTTAATGTCTATGGTATTAGCAATAACAATATAGGATGTAAAATATCTAGACCCGGATTCATGTACATCCTGGGTATAGGTGGTATAACCATGGTATAACGACGGTATAAGGACTGGACCCCAATTCTTGAGTTCGTGGGAGATGACTGTTGAAAACGCAATTTGAAAACGAAGTCGTTTTCGTTTGACACTTTAAAAAGATATGCGTATAGCAAAGAGCTCGAAAAAGTTCTATATTTATTCTAGATGGCAGTGCCTTCATAAACGCAGGCCAATCGAAAGACGAGTTGCGTGAAATGATTTGATTGTTGCAATTATGTAAACAAACAGATGAGCAAGCGCATATTATTTGACACCTTGCTTCGACATTGTGTTTGTGTGTATTGTGTGACAGAACTATGTTGTGCTGGCCTAGGGTTGGCTAGGCTTGCCAAACATGTAATGTAAGTAATAATTTTATCTAGTCCTATAGCCTAATGGAACTTTAGACCTACACTGTTGTATTATAAATAATTTTCTACATCTGGGCCTAGGTCAGGGACGGTTTCTGATTTGTTTTATGAGAGTATAATGACAACTTTTCTCATTTCACACATAGAAGCAAAATTTAAAATGTCCGCCATTTGTTTACGTATCGCACTTTCCCGCCGTACTCTGCTTATACCGTCAACAAGTGTCAAGTAACTATGGTTACTTGTTGATTGTATAAGGCTTATTTTAAAACCTTTATTTGGAAGCCTTCCAACAAACTTTTTCAACTTTTTTTTCAAAAGAGACTATAATACTATAACCTTAATGTCCATGTAAAATATGAACATTGTAGTCCCACCCGTCTGGTCAGAATCGCGGGCCGACGTATTAGATGTAAGTAGCAGTAGTAGCAGTAGGAGTAGCTAACATCCTTAAAGTGATTTTGAGCATGTTTCAAGCCATTTTTTCACCAAGAAGGAATGGTCGTACCCCAATAAAATTTGGCATGTGTTGTCAGGTACCTAAATCCCCTCGATTGTGATAGTTTTCAAGTTCACATCACGTTACATGACGGCTGGGTAACACCTCGAAATCACCCCAACTCTGCTTGGTGTATAAGGTGCTTGAGTGTGTAGCGCACCGCGGCTTGGCTGCGGCGCCCTAACGGGCACCTAGATTTTGTTAATGCCATGTATATTTAAATTTTTTATGTAATAGGGGTTTCACCTTAGAGATGTGGTTCATCTCTGGTGAAAGTTCTTAAATACCCATTATGTAATGTTCATATTGGTGAATAAAAGAAATAATAATAATAATAATAATAATAATAATAATAATAATAATAATAATAATAATAATAATATATTTATTAGTCCTTAATTGATCATTACAATGATATTGGACAAGTCAACAATAGCACACGATGACAAAGCAATACAATACAACACAATAAAAACAAGTCAACAAAGATTTAAGATGTCAGGTATTCATTGACGGAATAAAACGGATTGTTAGTTAAAAACCTCTTCACTTCAGTCTTAAAGCTTATCACATTGATGAATGGGGGGTGCTCCACCCCCCACAGACATTGTTGAATAACTTCGTTAATAAGGCAGCATTAATTCTGGGTTTAACGGCACTAATTAGCACTAATTCAGCACTAAATATTTGTAGAGTTTGAATGAGATCTGATGAATGGGGGGTGCCAACTTCACGGACCTAGAACCTCTGTTTGTACTTCTTTCATTCACTGAAATTACGGCCACATTCAATTAACCAGCGTTAATTAAAATGTATCTTTCATTCAAACGGGCGAAGTGACAAGTCTCTAGAGAATCTTTGGGTCTAGGGCTAAATATTAAATTTCTTTAAATTCAAATTTGTATCATTCAAAAGCTGTAATTTTTAGGGTCCTAAGGAATTCGTATTAAAGGGGAACTGCTAGTAGGCCTATTGTCTTACAAACAATTCATTACAGATACAGTACATTCATTTCCATGGCATTGGCTTCATAACCATAATATTTAAGATGCAAGTGCAAAACTTGAGGCTAGCAATGGGACCTCCATGAGTGTGATAGAGGAAAAAATACTTTTTTTGAACTTTCATTTCAAATTAGAGGGAAACTAAAATTACCGAGCTTGAATTACATATTTTAAAATTGAAATACCGCTAACAATGAACCTTACACATGAACCAGGCTTGGTCTTTGGCTACGTATTATAAAAGAGATTGAAATAAATAGATTTGGGGATCAACTTAAATTTCTTCCAAGCAATGAAGCAGTTGAAAGTTGGATTTCATGTCACACAGAAAACGTCTCTTAGTGTTTGTGGTTGGGGAAAGAAGAAAGGAGACCAACAGCTTACCTTAAACAAGTGGGCAGCTGTGTGAAGTGGCTGGTTAACATAAATATTTACAAAACAAGATACACAATGTCGTACGTTTCGGCCAACGCGGCCTTGGTCACCGACCGTTAGAGAAGAACTAAATTTAAAAATATTTAAAAATATAAAAATATTTACAATATATTATATTACAAATATTTACAAATAATTAGGGATGTGCGGGTACCCGAAAAACGGGTAATTTTCGGGTAGGTAAAATTACCCGACCTCGGGTCGGGCCGTCAATTCCTACCCGAAAAAGTCGGGTCGGGTAGAAGTAATAAAGAAACACGCCAATCTGCTCCTTTTAAACCTCCCGCTCACACGCCAAACGAACAGCTGACGTCGGAGCGGACCAATCGCTACGACGTGGGCGCGGCTATGCTATGATGCTGTGTCAGTGTCTCTGTGTCTGCTCTTCCGGCGCTGTTCCCGCTGGAGTAATAGGCCCTACTGACCGTCATTACTCGTGTTCTGGTTATTCAACGCTAATAACGGCATAAAGCAAGTTGAATATTACGTACGTGGGCGAATGGTGAAAAAGAAACAACGCTAATAAACATCGTCTAATGCCTAGGAGGCGAGGCGGCAGGCCTAGAACAAAGTTGCAATTCATCTAGAAGTCCGATCTAGTGCGCATCGTTGCCCGCAGCAGAGCGTTGGGCGGAGTCAGACCGAAAGGCTGGTGCAAACGCGCGATTTCGTCAGATGCATGGCTGGTACAAACGCATGATTTCGTCAGATGCATGGCTGGTACAAACGCATGATTTCGTCGGCCGGAAGAGAAAAATACGCGATCGCATCGGTTTTTCTTGGGGTTTTCGTATCGGAAATATTAGAAAACGATTGTTACGATATTATTTCCGAGAATAACGAACGATTGATGCAGGAAAACGATAATAGCAGGGTTTCACTGTACTAGGCCCAGGCCTACTCAAGCAAAAGTTCATAAGACGCCGATTTGGAAGTACTTTGTGTCAGCACAGCCCAGAGTGGCTACCTGCAACCAATGCAAAACTGTTTTGTAGGAATTTTTTTTTTTTAAATGAATTCACAAATAAAAAAAATTCACTACCCGAGCCCGACCCGAGTTCAAAAACCACTACCCGCACATCCCTACAAATAATATATAGCAAATATTTTTAAATTTAGTTCTTCTCTAATGGTCGGTGACCAAGGCCGCGTTGACCGAAACGTACGACATTGTGCATCTTGTTTTGTAAATATGTATGTTAACCAGCCACTTCACACAGCTGCCCACTCGTTTAAGGTAAGCTGTTGGTCTCCTTTCTCCCCCATGAACATTAACTTTCTAGAGTCAACATGGTTAATAACTAGGCCTACATCACTGAAAGGGTGCACTCAAAATCTTATTCCTTTCAGTTCAGCCTTCAAGGTGAAAATTTACCACCAACATTATTTTGAGAAAAAGGTCACAATCTTAGATAATAATTAATAATCATTAAAAGAAGAATACAGGAACTATATAGGCTACAAACTTTTCTAATCTGAGTTTAACGGATAATTTTGTCATCATGAACAAACTGCTTGTGCTCTACTACATACTCAAATAGTAGTATGCATTAATGCCTACATTAAGTTACAACTTACAACACCAAATGAGATGGGTATTGTGTAACTGTCAACAAAAGCACTGTCGCACATGCACACACGCATAGTGGTTTAAGTTTCAAAGCAAGGTCAAAACAATTACTATTACTATTGTCGTTACTTGTCATTACACAACGACAAGCATTTTGTGATAGATGTAGACTTTATCTTACAGTTTGAAATACTAACTGAAATGACACACCAACAAACATGATTAAATGCATATTGATTACAACCAACACAACAGAGAAGATTATACAGCCCCAAGCACAAGGAATTGGAAAACTAAGCGTCCAGAGGTTACATGTTTGTAATTATGCTGTTGTCCAATTCCATTATGACTTGGCTAATTACACCGACATCCCGAGTACGTAAGTAGTCGTGCTTGCAGGTGAAGTGATGACATCGGGTACCCGGAAACCGGTTCCAAACCGGATCAATAGCGATCCGATTCCGACTTTTCAAACTGGTTCCATTTTTTAAGTTCTACTATACAACAGTGAACTTCACGGACACGTTTTCCCGCAAAAATGGTAATTCTACGCACCGTTTCTTGTGCCCTCTATTTCCAAGAAACCTGTGATGACGAAGCCACCGATCTATCCTTCCTCACTAGCTGATTATCAAGCACTCGAAAGGCCTTGAGGCGCGAGGCTGCTACAATGATACTTGACTGTCAGCAGTCGTACATAACAAAGTGCGGGCGTCCAAAATTTAAATTTTAAAATTTAACATTGAACAAAGATTGACCTTTAAAAACCGGTTCTGAACCGGTTCTGACGTGGAGGAACTGGTTTGAAGTTTTTGGACCCGATGTCGTCACTAATTGGAAATGTAGTGTTCAACAAAGAGCACAAGTTTCAATTCCACTCATTATCTATGGGTTCAATTACAGTATCTACCATTACAAGTGGGGGTGGCATCAACTATGGCACCCTTGTACTACATTCTGAATCGACTGCTTTCGATGTTGGATTCTGCATTGAAGAATTGATTCATTAAAAAAACCGTGTGGTATAATCTTGATTCTATGTTGAATGTGCGTAGAAACATGCTATGCCACAGCCCACAGCACTAGCTAAGTTTAAAAAGAATTGTCGAGATTGAATTTAAATTGTGTGTTAACTGAAAAGTGATATCGCTTATGGAGGCCTATACAATGAACATCTGCGTGAACATTGTAGAATAAAGTATTGTTATTTTATTTCTATCAACAACGACAGGTGGTTCTGACCCGCACGCAATGAAGGTGAAGCTCATCACGGATTACAACAACATATTTTAAACAATGTCAAGACGAAGAAGTCACATTGGGGATCTCAGACCCATACGAACCAAAGCGGCAGAACTTCAAAGACACGACAATCTTAGGCTTTATTACTTACAATGTGTAATAATTAATAAACCAGGCCTACGTAATAACAACATACATTTCAGCAATAGGTCCTAGAGCTTTTTATTGTATAGGCTGGCCTAGTTATTTATTTTGAATATAGCCATTACCGATTATAATGTACCTACGCTTTTCTTTAATAAAAGTGTGTCTACTATTCTCCAGGTGATTAAAATTATTTGCACTCATTTTGTCTGGAGCTAATGTGAAATTTTATTGTTTTACTGGTTAGGTGGAAGGGCCATTACTGATTGATTGAACCAGTTGAATAAGAGCCACACCACCTGCGCACAGTACGTACACACTCAGGAGTCAGCGAGAGAGAGAAAGAGAGAGAGCGAATGCAGGAACCCACCTTCTCATCTAGACACTCTACCAAGTCTGTGACATACCCACGCAACTCTTGGTAAAATCTGAACTTCTCGGCTAGGACCGGGGCTTCCACCTCCAGACTGTCTCGTTCCGTGTTGGTTAGAAGCAGATCCGCGACGATCCCGTCTCGGTTGAGCCGGTGCTGCGCATGAACCTGTTGCAGGCTCGACAACCTGGAACATTCAACAACAAGTGGAATCAGATGTTACAATAACTCCAAACCTGCTACACCGATGATCGCGAGAGCAGCGTGCAAAGCATGTCAGTAATGGCGTATTCTAGGGCTGTGCGAATAGTGATTTTTCAGTTCGAATCGAATATCGAATATTCAAATGCAAAAAGTTCGAATATCGAATATCGAATAACGAATAATTTTTTCTTCCGAATAGTTTCGAATAATGATTAAAATAACAGCATTTTTTCATTAAGTTGAGTTTTATTAATAAGTGTTTGATATTTAGGCCTACACGAGATCAACGTCAAGATTTGTATGTAGGCCTACCTAAGGCTTGCTATCTTTACAAGAGAAAACATATCCACGTACGAGGGGTGATGTTGCAGCAAAATAAAAAAAACATAGATCATAGATGGCCTCAAGATGAATATAGGGGCATATATTTTAGCCTAGGCCTAGGTCCTACTGAAAATCAAGACAAGTGTGACGTAATAACATGCCTAGGCCTAGACCCTTGCCTAGCCGAGGCTGAAAGCCTAGGACCTAGCCTTTGTGGATCCAATTCCTTTGGCTTAGGCCTAGGCCTACCACACTAATCAAGACAAATCTGACTTGATAACAAGCCCTAGGTACCTAGGCCCTAGACTGGTCCTAATCACAAAGATAAGTGATAGGCCCTGGCCTAGCCTAAGCCTAGGCTCACTAATTTCAGTGAAACCGAGGCCTAGCTGCTAGCCTAGTCTTGGCTAGAGCTTTCTAAACCCAAAGCCTAGGGCTAGGCCTAGAATCAATCAACAGAACATATTTTATACAGGGGCTAAGCCTAGGCCTAGCCCTAGGCCCAAGGTAGTATGTCAAAAGATCAACAAGTCCCAAATGGGGTTTGAACTTGAAGGCAAATGCCTTGCAAACGCGTCGTCATCTTCCACAACTTAATACAGCACAAGAACACCAAAATAATTAATTTAATCATTAAAAAATCGCAAAGACAACGAACACTCTTCAAAACAATCACAATGAAGCAGTTCCAAAGACAGGTTATGAAGGTTTTGATGCCATTTTTGTTGCCATCACAAAATTTTTCATTAGTCGACGCTAGCGCGATCTATCGGCGAAAACGTAAACTTCTTGTACTTGTACCAAAGTCAAGCTCTGGCGGCGAAATATTCAAACTCCTTGCACTTTTAGCGGGCTTTTAAACAGTTACCGCGAGACTCGCAATGAAGCCAAAATAGTTCGAATTTCGAATAGTTACTATTCGAATTTCGAATCGAATATTGGAAAAAAATTATTCGCGAATATTATTCGAAATTCGAATATTCGCACAGCCCTAGCGTATTCCATTGGCCGCACTAGTGCGCACTGAGTGCGATTGTCATGTTCCATTGGGAATTTGAGTTCGCATTACGTCAACTTTCGTGTGTTCCATTGGACGCACTGCACTCGGCGAGTGCATAAAAACCCGCACTGAGGCGCACTGGCTTCAAGGGTCAGTGCGACAAATCGAGTGCAACAATTTGACGCAGGACATTTGTTTTCGTCAGTGTTGCCACATTGGGCGATTTGTCGCCGTTTGGGCGACCAAGCAATGTTTTTAGCGACCAAAATATTTCGGAAGTCGCCTGTCGCCGAAATGGGCTACTTCACGAAAATCCAAACTTTCCAAAAATTTCTCAATCTACAGCTTGCTTTAAACACAAGTAATGTTTATCAGAAATTATTCCATTGATAAATAGTATTTTGTAATTTAAATATTAGGTACTGTAAGTCATACAGAATACCGTTTTGCCCCGGCCCGCGGCGTTTTGTTTGGTTAAATGTCACATCAGGTTACAAGACAATAGGGGCACAGTATAACCATAAGAGATGGGTTATACTGTGATAGGGGTGGAATGTCGAGAAGGTGTGTGTGAGGCAGGAAGGCCAAGCAGATAGATCTTTCATACAGAAGCTCAGTTGTTTTTTGACCGCACGTGCGCGTACGTGAAGTTGTGTCGAACTGTTGATGGTGTTGTTTATCATTTTAGTGGCTCCGATTTTACAAGATTATCGTTTCAGCACGTGGGTACAGAATATATTTTACTTTTGATTATAGAGTTTTTCATCTTTAATTTAATCTATTGTGCCTAGTAAATATACCCATAAATATACTCCCTTAAATTCTCCAATATTTCCGTAGAGTCAAAAATACACCTTTTAAAAAACATGAAAAAAAAAAACGCCCTGCGGGGCAATTCTGGGGCGTTCCCCCCCAGACCCCCCCATTTGGGCCGCCGCGCCAGATTGGGCGACATTTGGGCGACTTCAAAAGTTGCCGCGGCGACATCAGCGCTCATATATCTGGCAACCCTGGTTTTTGTTGTTGGAGATATGGAAACGTCAGACAGCAGCAATGAAGAAGATAATAATGCTAAACTCAAACGAAGTAAACAATACAATTTTATAGGGTTTCATAATTTACGATGCCGTTAATTAGCAGCTATTCAGACAATGAGTATTATGTATGTATAGGACTAGGCCTAGAGGTAGAGCTTTGGGTATAACGCACCATTATAAGCCCAGGGGCTAGGCCCTAGCTCTAGGCCTAGGCTTATACTCCGTGTAGCCAAGAATCATGATTATGCCGAAGTAAGGCCTAGGACTAATAATTTGTTTTGTTATCATTTTAGTTTTGAATAAAGTTGTTGTTGTCGGGCCCTTTGATCCAGTTACTATTCTAAGTCCATGCTTTGATAAGGTATTTTATTCATTATTGTCACTTTTATTTACTCCCATCAGCTGATCAGCGTCTGGAAAGGACGCCATGTTTGCACGATTTGCACATTTTTGTGTTCCATTGGGAACTGCACTGACAGGCGCACTGCTTCGCACCGGGCGAGTGCTATTACGTATTTGCACTCGTCGAGTGCGCACTGAGTGCATGCCAATGGAATACGCCATTAGAAATTACAATTCACTCCAAAGTCCAAACATTGAGCTATATCAATATCATGGTTAGTATGGTTTCAGTGCAGCATGTAAGATAAAAGTTAGGATTGATGGCGTTGAACACAACACTCTATGCTATAATAGGCCTAGGCCTACTGGAGTATAAGAATAATGCAGTATTCACAGGGCCCCTATTCAGTAACTTCACGGGTTCAACTCTGTCACGGGACCGACTCCGTCGAGGTCGAAAGGTATGATTTACATGGCAGTGGACGGTCAAATGTGAACAAATGATTCACAGTCAGTTGTCAAATATTCGAAATGACATAGATGTGTGTATTATTTCCAATCGGGGAGAAATTGGATTTAAATGGTATAATTTTATGAAAAAAGGGAACGCACGGGACTCTCAGGGGTAGGCCCTTACTAGAGGTAGGTTTTCTTTGAGCATACTATTGTTATTCGTTTGAGAAAGTTAATAATCTGGTTTTGTTTACGTGTAGGCCAAGGCTTATTCCACCATTTTATACAAATATAACCGAGTCGGACTCGGTTGTCACGGATTATATCGCAACGATATCGACCTCAACTGGGTCGATCTTTTACAACAGAGACGATTACCGTTGGAAACGCCCGGGTCCAACTCCGTCAGAGTTATAGAATCGCAGTCCAGGAGCATCAATAACACTTACGAATTTTCTGATGGAACATGATATTATTACCATTATGGGAAACTGTCGAATAGACAGGGATAGTTTAACACACATGATTCACTGACAACGAGGGCCACTGTTTGTAATAATACCGTATTTGCTCGATTGCTAGCCGACACCGATTGCAAACCGAGGTATGAGTTTCTTTGTCAGAACAAGGCAACCGCTATTGTATTTGGATACACAATTATGTAAAGTACCCCCCCCCCCCCCCCACCGCCAACTATAAAACGTTTGAAAAGGTGTAAATAGGAAATAGAAGACTGGAGAATCAACACTGGCCCTTTGAAAATATAACTTGAAATATAGTGGCGAACAATTAGTTAGGCCTAGGCCTTCGTCAGACATTAGACTCATCGACACCAAACTGCCGCGGCGGCAATGCTGGATGTCTCTTCCGCAAATATCCTTTTTTTTAATCGGCCGTATAAAATGTACGTGTTAGTGCCATACTAGCGTTATCAGGTACAATAAGAGAAAATCATGATATCGCGACTAGAGGCTTGCGTGTGATAAATGTCACAACAAAGACAAACGACGTTGAAAGTTGAAACCTGTTGAATGCGTGTCCCAATGCAGATACAAAGAGAGTGTTAAGTACCAGTCTCTTAAATCTAAAACTTAGTAAAAGTATTTAAGATCCAGTAGGCAGTGACTTCTTAAAATGTATAAAATGATTCAAGTAGGCAGTGATTGTTAGTTGAGTAGTTTGTTTACATTTATTAGCAAGTTTCAGAAGGCTTTATTTCTCACTTATGGTTTTATAAGATAAGATAATATATTATTTAAAGTTGTAATAATATTCTGATAATGGTTATTAAAAGTAAATACAGCAAATTTGAATTTATAAAAAATAAACAAATATTAAAAAGTGTTTTCTGTGATGTGTAAAAAAAATACAAAAATCTAAAACTTTCAAACAATGATTTTTGACCATGAACAGAATAGCCATCTTGGATGCTACTTAAATAGAGTCAGGTCAAGGAGTTTTTGCTCTAGTAAAACAAAGCCAAAGTGATTCATTTTAAAAACTAATTTCAATAAGTTTATGTGTCTGCAACTTGGCACCTATTAATATACTTTTAAGAAGATTACAAGAGAAGAGAAGTAAGAAGATTAGAAGTGTAAAGGCGATAGCAAGAGAAGACTACAGATGGGTGAAGAATCATACTCAAACACAATAGAAACTGCTGGACTATAAAGAAGGTCGTATGATATAACTTTCATGACCAATGTGGTCGTTATCAAGCAGATCAATTTAACTAAATAATTGCTGTACTATTATTACTTGGTTTAAAAATAAATGTCTAATTATATGTTAATTTGTATGCCAAGTGTGTTTTGCTCATTGACTGTAGGCTAGCCGAGGTGGATGAGATTTAATATATGGTAGCCTAACAAAAGGTTAAATGTTAGGGGGAGGTGTAACGTTACAAGAGAGAGAGAGAGATCACCCCTTCCTCGTTGGCCGACTACGATATCGTGGCGCTATCTTGCGGCAGTTAGGCCTACTGAGACTACGTAGGCTCTCTACGTTGTGCGGTCGATAAAAGAAGACTACTTTTCGTACGTGATTAAGTTTGACACCGATTCCAAGCCGAGGGTGCTTTTTTGACAGCGGAAAATGAATAAAAAGGTCGGCTTGCAATCGGGTATGGTATTCTATTCCTGAAATCAAGGAATTAGCCAAATGATAGAGACAGTTGTAAGTAGGATGTTAGAGCTAGCTAGATTGTAACAGATAAGATAAGACATGTGTTCCAGTGTCATGTCGTCTATTACCTCTCCCTGAGCTTGTTTGCCACGGCTTCCGGAGTGACCACCTCCATCTTGCGCTCAGCATTCATCTCTTCAACGGGAGCGGACGCCATTATGTGGATCGGTGACGGGTACATTCCATAGAGAACCTCTTGCTGCACAGCTGCAAACTGTACAGACAGAAAACATTGAGTATTGCAGGGTGTCTACAAATTTTCCATTACAAAATTCCCTGACTTTTCTTCAGGTTTTCCACATGGAAAATTATATTTTTCCTGGCTGAAAATTTGGCTTTCTCGCACATTATAATGGAGGAAAAATTGTTTATAAATTCAAAGTCGATTTCGGCAGGAATTTTAAACACCAGACAAGGTAAAATAATTTTTAAAATGTTTTTTTTTTTTTTTTATTGAGAATTTCTATTTTCAGCAGCAAAAAAGGTAGGTATTGAAATTACTTTTTTTTTACTATTTCTAATAAAATTCCAGAAAAAAAATTCCCACCCTTTTCCAGTCTTGTAGACACACTAGTATTGGTTCAAACAAGCCTTACCATGAAACTTGTTGACCAGATTAAACATTAAATTAAGTAGGCCTAGTGTCAATAATTTTTTTTTAAGCGTTTTAGGCACCATGCAAATTTGCAACTTGTACACATAAAATGTAGGCCATCTATAAATAAAAGATCAATGGCTACAGGTACTAAGTACTAGTATATGAATACCTACTCCATTTCGTACATAGCTTCTAGGACTAGTATCTGTTAAGAAACTAGGAATCTAAGGTACAAATTTTCTTTTCATATCCCCACAATTGACATTATGCATGTCATTATGTATCTTCTAGTTATCCAGTAGATAGGATTCCTGTTCTCCTCGATTAATAATACCTAGCTAGGGCTGGGCAAAAAAATCGATATTTCGATATGATATCGATAATTGGAAAAAATTTCGATATCGATATTTGATTTCATATCGAAATATCGAAATTTACACAAAAAATGCTAAATTTCAAAATTTTGGTGGAGGTGCCGGGTAGGTAGTCTAAATTAAATTACCCTGGCTGGTGCATTTGCTGGAGGTGCCGGGTCATAAAACGCGATTGTGAGATCGTAAATAGGTCTATGGTGACACCTTATCAACCCTATTTGGCCAAAATTATAAAAAATAACACTCTAAAAAAAATTGTTTTTTTTTTTTTTTTTTTACAAACAATTACATTTCGATATATCGATATCATATCGAAATTTTTCGTGTGATATCGATAATTGAATGATATGTCATAACCCAGCCCTAATAATACCATTTGGCATTTTGTCCTGTTTTAACCTTTGATATTTTTCCAATCAAAAGTTTGAAAATCAAATACAAATTTGGTTCAATCTAAAACCTATGAAACATTGACATAAAAATATAATTAAAAAAAGTTGTTTGATGATTTTTTTTAAATTGTCAATGTTGTCAATGCCATATCATTGTTTATGTTTATGTTATTTTTTATTTTATATATTAATGACATAGTGCATATCTTTAAATATTGTAAAATTTATATTTATGCTGACGATATTCTAATTGTATGCAGTGGGAAAAATCTGGAAATGGTTTTATTACATATAAAATAAGATTTAAGCAGACTAGAACAATGGCTTGGGTATAACAAGATGACACCAAATGTAAAAAAGACAAAGGCAATGGTGATATGTAACAAAAATAGGCGAAAGCAAATTGAATTATATGAAATTGACCTAAAAATTAGAGGAGAAAAAATAGATGTTGTACATGATTTCAAATATTTGGGCATAATATTTGATGAAAACCTGACTTTTGAAAAACATGGACAACAGATCATTAAGAAGTTAGCCAGGAAAGTAGGACTTTTTCAAAGAATGTGTGGAAATCTACCAATTAGTAGCAAAATTAAAATTTGACAAGCAATAATAACTCTGCATTTTGACTATTGTAGTTCTATTTTATTCTTACAAAATAAAAATGACATAACATGGATGCAAAAGCTACAAAATAAAGTAATGCGGTGTATACTATGGGTATCTAGACGAACATCTATTAGTGAGATGTGCGAAGCGTTAGGATGGCTGAACGTCAAACAAAGAATTCTTTTAAACACACTAACTTTCTTGTTTAAAATCTCGAAAGGAATAGGGCCAGGATACTTGTGTAGAAAGTTAATAAACATAAAAGAAAATAACACTAGAAATGGAAAAAATATGATCATTCAAAGAAATAGCACTAAATTTGGAAATAACACTTTTTTTGCAAAAGGGATGAGAATATTTAATAGGCTACCGTTAGAAGTTAGAAACGTGCAAGAGATAAACAGATTTAGAGTTAATTGCTGTAAGATGCAGATGTAAAGATGCGGATGGAATAGAGATGTTACTGGTACTGAGGATTTCTGGACTAAACCAAGTTAATGTGATAAAATGAAAATGTGAGGTGGCCACAGGTAACCTATCTATAGTGGTCATCTCAATTACCTAATATGAGACAGAAATTGTTCATTATAGTGTTCTATTCTAAGTCTAACATCTGTAGAACGTAGTATTGTAGGATAGCTTAAGAAAGTGACTTGCTTATTATTTTAATATCAGTGTAGGCCTAGTTAGTCGAAAAGTTGATAATGTAAATTGTGAACATTTTAATGCTTTGAATGATTAAATGTAAATGCCAGACGCACAGTCTGGTCCATTGAGGACTGAATTTAATGAATATGTTAAAAGTAAATTGTAAAATTATATGCTTGTATGTGTATGTAAAAATAGCAAAATGCTAAATAAAGATTTCTACTACTAAAACTAAAAAAAACTGAATCTGATCCCAACCTGTGCCCCGGTGACTCCCTTGCGGATCTGCTGGGCCTCCCACTCGTCGTCATCTCCCATCCCTCCGCCCTCAGACTCCTGATCCTGAGCCGCGAGGAACGTCTCGCGTCTTCGCTCTCGGTCGCGCACAGACTTGTTCACTTCCATCTCGATTCGTTCCTCGTCGTCTTCGCTGCCGTCTTCTTCACGCACTAGCCGAGACTTGGAGTTTGCGTCGCTGTAAGTCAAGTCGAGAGAATGTAAACCGCGTGACGAAATGTAACCTCATCTGATACATAGGCCTACACCACTTAAAGTTAGGCTAATCAACATGGTAGTTGGGTATATTTATGTGTGGTAGGGATGACATCGGGTAGTAAAATTCGGAACCGGTTCCAGCACTCAAATTACACTGTCAGGCAGTGTAACTTGTCGTACATAGGCTTAGGCCTAGGCTAGAGAATCTGGATCGCAGCATTAGCCTAGGCCTACGCGCAGAAAGCAGGGGAAAGCTCGCATGTGCGAAAATCTTTCACTACTATCGCCCGCGCTGAAGCTCAGTCGCAAAATAATCCTGAAAAAGAAAAAGATCAGCCCAGGAATAACAATCCAATGGGTCATGATTACGAATTTCGTGAATTGGTTGAAACATGATCGCATCTCAAATTCTTTTTCCACACCTGATAAGTTATGTATACTAGGAAAACACTCAAGTCCCGCCGCGTTGATGGATGAGCGTTTTTGTCAGTTTTTAGTTTGCGTAGTACCACTTTTCCTTTGCAAGTGCTTTTTAAATGCATTGTAGGAGATTGTTGTCAAGTTTCTATTGTTACTTGTTAATTGTTATTACAAACCCAAAAACACTCATATTAAAACCTTTAATCCATGGATTCTAGCTAACTTTTTTAAATTTTTCTTTCAGAAAGCAATACATCACCATAACCTTAATGTTCATGTAAAATATTAACGTTGTAGCCCCACCCGTCTGGTCAGAATCGGCCCAAATGTCACGAAAATATCGCACAATTTTTTTTTTAAAATCGTAAAAGTAAAATATTCATGAGAAATATTTCTTCGATTGTACCCAAAAACGTGGCAGGTTTAAGTTCAAAGATTTCAAAGGCCTCCATAAAATTTCATCGCAATTGGAGTATCGGTTTAGGCGGAATCGTGTTAACAAACACACAAAAATACAAATAAAAACAAAAAATAAAAACGAAAAAAATCGTAAAATTGCGATTTTCATGAGAAAAAAGTTTTCGATCGCGCCCAAAAAGGTGACAGTTCTAAGTACAGAGATTTTTAAGGCCTCCAGAAAATTTCATCACAATTGGAGTATCTGTTTAGCCAAAATAGTGTTAACAAACACACAAAAATACAAACAGAAAAAACAAGAAAATCGAAAAAATCGTAAAATTGCAATTTTCATAAGAAATAATTTGTCGATCAATTTTTCGTCCCGTGCAGTTCTAAGTTCAAAGATTTAAAAGGTCTCCATAAAATTTCATCGCAAATGGAGTAGGTATCGGTTTAGCCGGAATCGTATAAACAAACACACAAAAATACAAACAAAAACAAAAAATAAAAACAAAAAAAAATCGTAAAATTGCGATTTTCATAAGAAATAAGTTTTCGATCGCGCCCAAAAAGGTGACAGTTCCAAGTCCAAAGATTTTCAAGGCCTCCAGAAATTTCATCACAATTAGAGTATCGGTTTAGCCGGAATCATGTTAACAAACACACAAAAATACAAACAGAAAAAAACAAGAAAATCAAAAAAAATCGTAAAATTGCAATTTTTGGATGAGCGTAGCGAGCGAAGCGAAGATTCCATTTCACTACACTGGAGAAAAAAATTCGGAATGTTTTTTTTTTTTCTGTATTTTTGTGTGTCTGTTAACACCATTCCGGCTAAACCGATACTCCAAATGCAATGAAATTTTATGGAGGCCTTCGAAATCTCTGAACGAAGAACTGCCACGTTTTTGAGCGCAATCGAAAAATTATTTCTCATGAAAATCGCAATTTTACGATTTTTTTCGATTTTTAAAAAATTTCTTCAGCTTTTAACACCTAGGCCTACATGCTTTGTCCGATTTTAATGATTCTTTCACAGAACCTTAATTTTATGAATTTATGTAGGCTATTCGTGTGAAATTTGAGCACAATCAAAAAACTATTTCTCATGAAAATTGAAATTTTTATTTTTTTTATTTTTTAAAACAATTCTTTGACTTATAACACCTAGGGGAGATTGGGGTAATTAGGAACAAATTTGTGTAAGTTGACTGATGATCGCAATTGACATATAACTAGAAAAACATATTATAAATGTTTTAGTGGTATCAGATACATTGAAACATTGGCTTTCTTAATAAAATTACATATTTTGCATTCATGTGTTATTTTAGATGCAATGATTTTTTTTCTACACGCGCATATTGTTCCTTATTACCCCAACATTTTGGGGCAATAAGGAACAAGCATTATAAGAAGCAAGGTAGGTGCATTAAAAATACATGGGGCAAATAGGAACATAGGTATTTGTAGTATAATTAAGTAGCAAAAGAATTCATCTTGATATCTTGCTTATTGACAAAGTTAGAACAGATGCAAATTGTAGTATTTTTTTAATAGCTAGAAACATGACATTACAGTTTTTTTTTAACTGTAATTTTTGTCTTAAAACTACACAAAGCTTCTCATAGCATGATGTTAATATTTAAAAAAAGTATTTGTATCATGAAAAATTACAAATATAGAAATTGTTATGCATGAATTACTGTTAAATAGGAAAAATATACACTTTTTAAGTGGGGGCAATAAGGAACACTTCCCTCACATTTAATTTATTAACCCAGATTTTCATCAGGGCCTACTTGTTGTGTTTTAAACTTTTCCCAAAATGATGAATTATTTTTGGATCTGGTTCTAAATTAAATTTAGTGATCCCAATGAGCTTAATTGGGCCTAGGAAAAGATTTGCCTCTTGAATGATGTCAAAGTCATCCCTCAAGGGCCAAGCAAAGATATTACCTCTACGCTCTAGGAATTTTACTTCAATTTCCAGTGGTTGATGATTGTGGATTCTTATTACCCTACCTGCATGACGAGACATGTTTGTTCCCATTTACCCCTATGATAAAGCATTACACTATATGACTCATTCCTATTTTCCCCTAGTATTCCTATTTACCCCTCATGGGTGTTCCCTTTTACCCCAAAAATTAAGTTTTTGGGGCAAATAGGAATTACCCCCTACTTTTAGGAGAGGAAAGAGATAAAAAATTACAAAAATCAAAATAAGGCACTCTCATATGTAAGCAGTAAAATAAGCATACAGTCTTTACTACAATTAATTCTTATAAGAAAGGAAAATTTGATTTTTAAAACATTGTTAGAAACATTTTACACTTTTTTTTGCAGTACCTTACAAGAGTCCTAAAAACACCAATCAAAAGTTATTGTTTTCAGTAGAATTGATTACATTATCAAAGAAGAAGGTATGTTCCTTACCAAACAATTTTTCATAAAAATTTACATCTTCAAATTTCTGAATTATAGGGCTTGTTCCCAATTACCCCAATTCCTTATTACCCCAATCTCCCCTATATGCTTTATCCTATTGTAATAATTTTTTCACAGAACCTTAATTTTATAAATTCATATATTTGTGTAAAATTTGTGGGCAATTGAATAATTATTTCTCATGAAAATTTCAATATTACGATTTTTTCCTTTTTTTAAATTACAATTAATTTAAAAAAATTAAAATTTAGGTTAATTTTTCATTTAATTTAATTTAATTTTAAAAAAATCTTCAACTTAGTAATGATTTTTTCACAGAACAACAGAAAATCCGCAAAACACATGGCAGCTCAATGCACCAATTACGCTCATCCAACAACGCGGCGGGACTTAAGCGTTTTCCTAGTTATAAGAAATAATTTTTCTATCAATTTTTCGTCCCGTGCAGTTCTAAGTTCAGAGATTTAAAAGGTCTCCAGAAAATTTCATTGAAATTGGAGTATCGGTTTAGCCGGAATCGTGTGGACAAACACACAAAAATACAAAAAGAAAAAGAAGAAAAAAAAAAAAAACATTCCGGATTTTTTTCTCCAGTGTAGTGAAATGGAATCTTTGCTTCGCTCATCCAACTACCATCTTTTTCCACACATACTGGCCGGTTGCGGTCAGCTGTGTAAGTTGGTTGGACCGAACGCGCACCTAATCGTGCTGCGGACAGACGGAAGCATGTGTCAGCTTACAATGCGCTCTGTTGTCGACTCGAGTTACTCTTTAGGCAGCGGGCAGGCTCCGAGGGAAAGACTGCATCGCGTAGCGCATAAAATAAACCGGTGAATTAGCCTAAAAACTGCCGCGTAAAATACCCGGATCTCAAAATCGTCTCCAGGTAATTTTTAGAACCAGGTACCCAGGTTACCCGATGTCATCCCTAATGTGTGGTGACTTTGGAACCAATTTAGCAGCAAAACACACTTGTAATAAATTATATGAAGTTGGTGCGAAACAGCTTATCAATGCTGCATCATCCAAGGGTGAATCAAAACTCATCGATGGCCCCCACTGAAAATCAGTTCTAAGGCAATGTGATTAAGTGGGTACCGGTACAGGTGGACTCAACTGGTAAGGTAGCCTACACATTTATTTATTTTATATCTAGGCCTAATAATGCCGGTTTGGCTGCTGTTAGGCCTAACTTAGCCAGTCTGCCTAGTCAGTCCAAAAAAGTAAAATTACAAAGTAGACCTAAAATGTACCGGTACAGGCCTAGGTAATGAGGCATGTCTTCTTCTTTTCATATGCCGGCATTTTTGGCTTCAGGCCTACTGGGCCATCATGCATTTTAGTTTCTTAAATTCTACATATTTATCTTCGGAGATTCCTCTGGTGTTCCAAAAATGAAATGTACAACTACCCTTAAAAGGGCAAATTTTTACCCCATCTCTAGGCCTACTTGTGGGCATTTTCTTGTCCGATCGTTTAGTTCCGTTCTCAGCTTACAATATCCAGGGGGCACGTGACGAGGCTTTAATTACATATATACCAATGTAGCATAGGCCTACACAGCATTAAGGCTTTGTTGGACGCGATCTAATGCGCGAAATAATGTTTGAAGCTGTGAAGCTAAAGAGTTGTGGTGGCATTGCCTCCAGACAAATAAGAACAGAATAATTTACTAAGAAGAAAAATACTGCGACAGACTCACTTGTTACGAGCATTGCTAACTGGAATGTAATCCCCGCCCATGTCCCTGGCCAGCTGACGTCTCTTACGAGCCGCATGAATCATCGCTGCGTCAGGAATGTGACCTCGCTCCAGCAGCATCTTCACGTTGTCTGGCCTCGAGAACTTTGGATGCCTCTCTTCTTCGTCCGAGCTCAGTGCGTCCACACCGGCCATCTCAGCCGCTCGACCGTTCAGTACGGGAGGTTTGGGAGGCCTACTTTCCTTTAGGACCAGAGTAATTTCTGGTGGTTCAATTATTTTAATATCACTTTCCGCTACTACATCCATTTTCTCGTCTTTTCTAACGTCTTTCTTCTTTTTTCTCTCTTTATCTAAGAGCTTCATTATCTTTTTACTATGAGAAGACTTTTTAACTTGAAAGATTTCTCCATCATCGCCTGCAATGAGATACACAAAATTAATACACTACGGTCAAACCACATAGGCCTAGAGGCCTTAAACTTGAAATAGGCCTAGAAGGCTCGCCCATTTTGTGACGAGTAAAGGCCGATGCACAATTGCCCGGGAACGACAACGAGAACGGCAAGAAAGTTGAATCACACGTTAACTTACGACACGATGCACAATAAAGCTTCCCGTTGCCGGTCGTTCCCGTATCCCGGCAACGACAACGGGAACATCACCAAGTTTTAACTTTCCGTAACGTTCCCGTTCCGTACGTTACCGGAACCAATCGGAATCAAGATGTGCACGTCCTAAAACTATTTTATCAACTGATTGATGGTTTATACGCGAGTAATATGCGAAATAAATTGAATAAACATGAGCGGAATAACAAAACAACAAAATATAATTAACACACTAATTGTTTGATTTGTTCCCGTCGGCTTGCTTCACGGGCTATTGTGCATCGAAGCCCTTAAGGCCGGTGCACAATTGCCCGGTAACGAGAACAGGAACGAGAACGATAACGAGAAGAAAGTTAAATCACACGTTAACTTACGACACGATGCACAATAAAGCTTCCCGTTGCCGGTCGTTCCCGTATCCCGGCAACGACAACGGGAACATCACCAAGTTTAAACTTTTCGTAACGTTCCCGTCCAGTACCTTACCGGAACCAATCAGAATCAAGATGTCCACGGCCTGACACTATTTTATCAGCTGATTGATGGTTTATACGCGAGTAATATGCGAAATAAATCAAATAAACATGAGCGGAATAACAAAATAACAAAATATAATTAACACACTTATTATTTGATTTGTTCCCGTCGGCTTGCTTCACGGGCTGTTGTGCATCGAAGCTCTTAACGTTAGCGTCTTCCCGTTCTCGTTTCCGTTCTCGTTACCGGGCAATTGTGCATCGGCCTTTAACGTTAGCGTCTTCCCGTTCTCGTTCCCGTTCTCGTTAATGCCCGGTTCACATAAAGTCATAAGAAGTCGTATGGTTTAGTCCTAGTCGTAGTCGTAGTCACAAGCAGTCCCAAGCAATGGTTTTAACAAAGAACTTCGCGTAAAGATGCGCCATTTATTGTCGAAGCTCTTTGGCATTTGGATGTGACGTCATCCAAGTAAAACCTTGGTAGAAACGGGAACCGGAAGTAGTCTCTCAATTGACTCTCAACATAGTAGCGCAACTGACTCGAGTAGGTATCATCTCATTGGTCGGTTGTAAGTGACGTTTCAAGCTCTGATTCGCTCGTCGTAAGAAGTCGTAGGGAAAGATGAAACCTTGCAACTTCTTACGACAACGACTACGACATGCTACGACATGCTGCGACGGACTAGACCTTGTGACAGTCCTATCCTTGCCCATGCTATTTTCTTACGACTACGACGGACTAGCCTTTAACATTGACATTTGATTGATTGATTGACCTAGTGTCCTGAGCCCTACAAGAGTTACTGAGTAAGCTTACCTTCATGGAAATCCTCTTCAAAACTCAATAACGGTTGTTTCTTTTTTACTTTAATCTTATCTTTTATTTTGGTGTGCATCAGAGTGCCTGGGCTTGGGTCTAGGCTTGCCGCTGTACGAGTCCGACTCTCCTCATCACAAGTAGGCCTATTCTTCACTTCGTTTTCTTCAACGTCATCTTCATCAATGCTACCGACCACACGCCGTCTGATATTCTTCTTCGGTTTTTTAAATAAAGACATTCTTAATAATATGTTATGACTTATCTGTAATAAAGGCAAATAATCAGGAAAATACCTGCCTGAAACGTTTACAACAAACAAGGCACCATTTTTCTTCCACAATCCACCGCCTACTAAACGACCACCGCAAAATGAAAGGCACAAAGGCGGTGAGTATGATTGCTGAACGCGCTCGACTGCTCACTTGCTCAATCCCCTTTGCCGCTCGATTGCCCAAGACTTTGTAGCGAACCGAAAAACGCGCCGTAAGACTCGACTAATAATTTTTCGATTGCGCTCAAATTTAACACGAATATATTAATTCATGAAATTAAGGTTCTGTGAAAAAATCATTACAATAGGATAAAGCATGTAGGTGTTATAAGTCAAAGAATTGTTTTAAAAAAGAAAACCCGTAAAATTTCGATTTTCACGGGAAATAATTTTTCGATTACGCTCAAATTTCACACGAATATCTTAATTCATAAAATTAAGGTTCTGTGAAAAAATCATTACAATCGGATAAAGCATGTAGGTGTCATAAGTCGAAGAAGTTTTTTAAAAATCGAAAAAATCGTAAAATTGCGTTTTTTATGAGAAAAAAATTTCCGATTGCGCTAAAAAAACGTGGCAGTTCTAAGTTCAGAGATTTCGAAGGCCTCCATAAAATTTCATCACAATCGGAGTATCGGTTTAGCTGGAATCGTGTTAACAAACACACAAAAATACAAAAAAAAAACATTCCGGATTTTTTTCTCCAGTGTAGTAAAATGGAATCTTCGCTTCGCTCATCCAATTATTGCGTGGTAACAGTTTAGGCCTAGGCTACAGTAGGCCTACTGACACACACAATATTGAATTGAAGTATTTTTCCCCCGAATAATTCACGGTCAATAGATGAAACAAATTCATTTGATAACCTTATGAAGGAAACAAATAACCTCTTGCAAAATACTCTGCTGTATTTTATGGAAAAATTTATGAATTTGTATACCTATATGCGAAACTGTTACGCTGAACTGAACGCCAAGAGCTGAAAATATGTTTAATGCTTTCACTGCTTGATTGAATCTTGATGCACTTGATTCATAGAATCTCTGTAGTAGGCCCTAGACGATTTTGTGCGGCCGTTCACGGCAAATTTCATTACACTCACCGAGCCTGTTTGGTTTTAGGGCCTGGTAAAAAAATTAGGCCCAGTAAGAAATACATATAAAATCAGTTTTAGCCATATTAGATACCGCGTCAGTAGGCCTGAGTAGGCCTAACTACGAAATAAGTGAAACACGTGTTGTGTAACATTGTTAGAGTAGGCCTAATAATTTATGGACAATAATTTACATTCTACAGTCTGTCTGTGCGAAAAGATTTTTTTAAGAATGTGCTGGATGTAAAAAATCAAATAAAAAGTAAACATAAACATAAACAACTCACATAAACACATTGGCTACATAAACATAGCATAAACTCCATTTTGAGAGGTGTAGGCTTACTGACGTAAAGAGCAAATGTTGTGGAAAAAATGTATTTGTATTCGAGTAATTTCCAATTGAAAAGTTATAACTAGGAAAACGCTTAAGTCCCGCCGCGTTGTTGGATGAGCGTAATTGGTGCATTGAGCTGCCATGTGTTATGCGGATTTTCTGTTGTTCTGTGAAAAAATCATTACTAAGTTGAAGATTTTTTTTTAATTAAATTAAATTAAATGAAAAATTAACCTAAATTTAAATTTTTTTTAATTAATTGTAATTTAAAAAAAGGAAAAAATCGTAATATTGAAATTTTCATAAGAAATAATTATTCAATTGCGCACAAATTTTACACAAATATATGAATTTATAAAATTAAGGTTCCGTGAAAAAAATTATTACAATAGGATAAAGCATATAGGTGTTAAAGTCAAAGAATTGTTTTAAAAAAGAAAAAAACGTAAAATTTCGATTTTCATGAGAAATAGTTTTTTGATTGCGCTCAAATTTCACACGAATACATAAATTCATAAAATTAAGGTTCTGTGAAAAAATCATTAAAATCGGACAAAGCATGTAGGTGTTATAAGCTGAAGAAATTTTTTAAAAATCGAAAAAAATCGTAAAATTGCGATTTTCATGAGAAATAATTTTTCGATTGCGCTCAAAAACGTGGCAGTTCTTCGTTCAGAGATTTCGAAGGCCTCCATAAAATTTCATCGCAATTGGAGTATCGGTTTAGCCGGAATCGTGTTAACAGACACACAAAAATACAGAAAAAAAAGAAAAAGAAAAAAAAAACATTCCGGATTTTTTTCTCCAGTGTAGTGAAATGGAATCTTCGCTTCGCTCGCTACGCTCGCTACGCTCATCCAAAAAGATACAAAATTTACTCTATAATGGAATTCATTCATTCCAATTTATTATTCAAATAGATATTGACAATTTGAGTGTTAAGTGATGTTATGAGCTTACTATCTGATTTCAAGATCAATGCCATCAATTATTTAATGTGTTTTTGAGGATTGATGTGTTACCTGGGCTAACTCTTGGTCTTGGTAAATAATTTGGGAAACTCAGAGCCAATGTTTTCTTTGTTCAAGCTTCGTGTAACTGCATACGTATATAATTCAATGGATATTTGAACGTGTGCTTTATTTTTAGATCCAATCAAAAGGGACGTCCAAATCAATTACTCATAATGCTCTAGGTATTTAGTCAATATTAAGCAATAGATGTACTCGAGAGTCTAGAGAAGAACGGAACTTTGGATTGATTTGATTCTGACGGTCTGTTTAGTAAAGAAAGAAGGAGAAGGTACCTTTCATCTTTATAACTGAAGCCGAAGGATCCGGCTTCGATCCCCATTCGGGACACATATTTTCGAAAACTTCTATCACTTGATTCACTTCATACTTCCATGCGGGCGGCTCTAGGTCCTGCAATACAGCGCTGGGTCGCTATGTCCTGTCCTAGCAATCACGCTTTTGTTTTATTATTACAACGCTTATATTAGCTTCATGTCTGTCTGTCTGTCTGTCTGTCTGTCTGTCTGACTGTCTGTCTGCCTGTCTGTCTGTCTGTCTGTCTGTCTGTCTGTCTGTCTGTCTGGACGGAATCTTATAATCGATATTTCACCCACTTCTCAATGTCCAATCGAGCTGAAATTTTTCACATATACGTATTCTTGATGACAATAGATGAATCAATTAATTCATCATAATTAATAATCAAAGTTTTATGTGGGAATGGATATTTCACCCACTTCTCAATGTCCGATCAAGCTGAAATTTTTCACACAGACGTATATTCTTGATGACAATACATGAATCAATCTATCACATTCACTAGTTAATCAATTAATTCATCATAATTAATTAATCAAACAAAGCTTCATATGGGAAATTAGTCACAGCTAGTGAGGATGGGCCAACCAGATGCAGAAATTCGGACACGTCCAGTGAGCACATAATATTCGATTACAACATTCGTTAAGACTAACTAGGAAAACGCTTAAGTCCCGCCGCGTTGTTGGATGAGCGTAATTGGTGCATTGACCTGCCATGTGTTATGCAGATTTTCTGTTGTTTTGTGAAAAAATTATTGCTTAGTCGATTTTTTTAAAATTAAATTAAATTAAATAAAAAATTAACTTTATTCTTTTATTTTTTCTTAATCGTAATTTTAAAAAAAGAAAAAAATCGTAAAATTGCTATTTTCATAACAAATAATTATTCGATTGCGCTCAAATTTTACACAAATATAATAATTCATAAAATTAAGGTTCTGTAAAAAAATCATTACAATAGGATAAAGCATGTAGGTGTTATAAGTGAAAGAATTGTTAAAAAAAAGAAAAAAACCCGTAAAATTTCGATTTTCATGAGAAATAATTTTTCGATTGTTCTCAAATTTCACACGAATATCTTAATTCATAAAATTAAGGTTCTGCAAAAAAATCATTAAAATCGGATTAAGCATGTAGATGTTATAAGTCGAAGAAATTTTTTAAAAATCGAAAAAAATCGTAAATTTGCGATTTTCATTAGAAATAATTTTTCGATTGCGCTCAAAAACGTGGCAGTTCTAAGTTCAGAGATTTCGAAGGCCCCCATAAAATTTCATCGCAATTGGAGTATTGGTTTAGCCGGAATCGTGTTAACAAACAGCCAAAAATACAGAAAAAAAAGAAAAAAAAAACATTCCGGATTTTTTTCTCCAGTGTAGTGAAATGGAATCTTCGCTTCGCTCGCTACGCTCGCTACGCTCATCCAACAATAAAGATGGAATGAGCAAAAAAATTAAAAAGTTTTCCCAGTCGGGAAATCGCGTTTTAGGCCACCAAATATAACACAGACCCCCAAAAAATTCCGCCTTCGCCGGATTTGCCTCTGGCGGCTGGGGCTCCGCTCCACACCCCGGTTTACCCTCGCCACCTCTTTGCGAGTTGATATTTTGCCTTGCGAGAGTACTTCTCGTGGATTTGTCGAAGGTTGTCATCCCTAATTGTAAACATATTTAAACATTTCTATCTAAATTATCTTGATTATCTAATCATTTCTAGCTAAAAATTTACATATTGCACTAGGGGAGGTGGGGGGTTGGGGCCCCTTTTTTTAACTTTTTCGACTTCATTAATGTTTGGTTGTATAAATCGCATAAAAATAAAAAATTTACGCAATATTATATGAACAAATGCTAATCCATGTGTTTTTTGAGAGCGTGCGGCGTACGAGCGAAGCAAAGATTCCATTTCACTAACTGGGGAAAAAATCCGCGTGTTTTTTTTTTTTTTTTCTTTTTTTTTCTTTTTGTATTTTTGTCTGTTTGTTAAACGTTTTGGGCAAAACCCCGAATCCCATTGCGGAAATTTTATGGAAACCTTCGAATCTCTGAATTTAAAACGGGGCCACGTTATTGAGCGAAATCGGAAAATTATTTCTCATAAAAATCCCAATTTTACAATTTTTTTTCGATTTTTAAAATATTTTCTTCGCTTTCAAAAACCTCAGCTTAATTCGTTTGTAAGGTTTTTTCACAAAACCTTAATTTTTATAAATTAAAGATATTCGGTGAAATTTGAGCGCAACCAAAAAATTATTTCTATGAAATCAAAATTTTTTACAGGTTTTTTTTTTTTTTTAAAACAATTTTTTGACTTATAACACCTCATACTTTATCCTATTGTAATGAATTTTTCACAAAACCCTTAATTTTATGAATTAAATTTTTTTGTTAAAATTTAAGCGCAACAAATAATTATTTCTTATAAATCGAAATTTTACATTTTTTTTTTTTTTTTAAAATTTAAAAAAAAATTAAAAATAAGTTAATTTTGTATTTTTTTTTTAATTTAATTTAAAAAAATTATTCGCTTTGTAATAATTTGCACAAACAACAGAAACCCTAAAACACAACGGGCAGCTCAATCACCAATTAGTCATCCAACAACCGCGGGATTTAAAGCTTTTTCCTAGTATTTTGAATGTGATAATAATTTTTCCTTTTCCATAAACTCTTGCACCCAATATTTTTTTAAAAGAAAAACATAATAATGTGTGGTAATAATTGATGTTTTAAGGGAAAATTTGTGTGAAAATGTGAATAACTTCTTTTTCCCGAGTGAAAAAAAAATGGAAAAATTGCTTTTAAATGTAAAAAAATATGTGAAATTTCACAAATGGCAAGGACCACCCCTGCATCTGTCACAATTCCCACATTTCCATACACGCCACTAGGTACCTTCTAGGTGGATGTGGTCCTTTAACAACTCTCCCTACTGATGAGATTTTGGCTTTAACGCCCGTAGGTCTTCTGTATGATCCCGGGGCTTTTTCGTCGTGTCGTTTGATGAGGCACTGCCCGCGTTTCCCACCCATGTTGGGGCTTTTTCAAGAATGTTCAAGACTCCTATACCCTTACACCCCCTTTAAAAATTTGGATTATACTAGATCGTTTTAAATACATTGAAATTTTTAAAATTATCCAAAAATTTTATTAAAGCATTTTTCGACCCAATTAAACCCTTTATTCTCATGTTTTTCAACACTTATTACATGAATTGGCATGGGGGTAGATAAAAAATAAAAAAAACTTTTCCGTTGAAGGCAAACGATATTTCACCCCTTTGCCCTTTTATCTTTCCCTTTAAAAATTGGAAGGGTACGGGCGTTTAAATACATTGAAATTAAAAAATTATCCAATAATTTATGCTCAAGATGTTTCCATTCAATCCCTATTTTCTCTTTTTTTTCTACCCCAAAAGACAACTAATTACAATTAAAATTGTTTCCAGCTACATACTAGGTGAAAAAAAGAGGGTTTGGTGAAAACAATTAAAAATTCTAAAATGGGGAAAAAAAAAAAATTTTAGTTTGTATGATTTTTTTTAAAATTACCTTTAGTAAGGGCAAATTTTAACAGACGTAAGACAAAAAACTCCCGGCCCCCTTAAATAAACAAAAACTATTAAATTTTTTAATTTTTGATTTTTAATTTGAATCATTCCCCAGATAACCACCCAAAAAAAAAACGAATCTTTAAAACCTTTTCCCAATTTTAAGGGATGACTTGCATGGGGTGAAATATCTTTTATTTCAAACGGAATATAACCCCCCCCCCTTAATTTTTTCTAACCCCACCAAATTTTCATGCTAATAAGGTTGATAAAAAAAAATCACTATTAGGGGGGGGTAAAAAAAAACCGAGAATTAGGTTGTTTGAATGGAAACATGCTGAGCAAAATATTTTTAAATAATTTTAATAATTAAAATGTTTAAATACGACCTGAAACAATTCCCAATTTTAAGGGAGATAGGGGCACTAGGGGGAAATATCGTTTCCCCCCCCAACGGAATAAAATTTTATTTTTTATTCCCACCATGCCAAATTTCTGTTGGAAACTTACTAAACAGTGTTTGTCACAAAAAGTAGTTTATTTAGGGTTGGGGGTAAAAAAAATTTTTTGTTTTGTATCAATGTTTTGTTGCTGGATAAACCCATCGACTCAAAATTTTTAAATCAGAAATTTAAAAATTTTCAAAATGATTAAAATACTCCCTTACGTTTTCCCAAATTTAAAGGGGTGGTAAGAAAAAAGGGGGTGGAATATCGCTTGCCCCCGGCGGTTATTTTTTTTTCGGGTTATTAAAACCCATCATGCCAATTTCTGCTGAAAACCCGGGGACCCACTGAAAATGCTGGAAATCAGGTAAAAATTTTATAAACATCAAGGTAAAAATATTATAAACAATTAGGGAGGGGGGTTGAAAAATTGGTTTAGGAAATGAAAATAAACGAGGGGGTTAAAAAACATTTTTAAAAATAATTTTAATACTAATTTGAATAAAATTTTTTTTTTGGGTTAGAGCTATGAATTTTCTAATTTTTTTAGGGGGTGTTTTTGGGGGGGTGTTGGGGGGAATATCATTTCCCTCCCGGCGGTTTTTTAATTCTGATATTTTCATCTACCCCCATAAAAATTTTTTCGTGCGGTATCCGGTTTTGCAATATTAAAGGTTTTTTCCCCTTTAACTCTCATACTGTAGGTTTAGTTTTTTTTTTGCCAGACATACAAAAACAAAAAAAATTCTATTTGTACCTTTTTAAAAAAAAAAATCGAAAAAATGTTTTTTCAGAATCTTTTTGTCCTTACTTTTGAAGTTGTGCAAAAGGGTTTAGGAAATTTTATCCAGAAACCGTTTCTCAAAAAAAATTTTTGAAATAACGGGCTGGTACACTATTTCAACAACAACCCCTAATGGCCAAAATTTTAAAGGGTTACTCCCGCCCCAATTTTTTTTTTCTTTTTTTCCGTGTTTTAAGTTAAGGCCCCTCTTTCATTCAAGAAAACTTTTTTTAGCCATGTTTTTTAAACCTTTCAAATTTTGGCCCCCCAAAAAGGTGGGACAATAGCCCCCAAAAGAAACCAAGGGGGTAAAAGGGTTAACCTATTTTAGGGTTTAGACAGAGTAATGGGAGAAGGAAAAAAAAAATTTAAAAACATTTTTGGTTTGGGGATTTTTTTTTTTAAAGAATTTAAAAAAGGGTTCAATTTGCGTTTCTTTTTCGAAACTTGGTTAAAATGTGAAAAAGTCGTTTTTTGGAAAAATATCCTTAATTTTCCATATTTAAAATAAAATTGTACCCCCCCCCCCTCTTGCCTTTTGGGGGGCCGGCCCCCCCCCTTTAACACTGGGTAAGGGGTAGGTTCAAAAAATACAAAAGGCCCCAGGGGACCAAAAAGGGGTTCCTGAGTTTGCAACCAAAAGGGAGAAAGAGAAAAAAGGGAGTTTAAAGTTTTAAAAAATTTTTGTGGTCGGGGGGGGGGGGAAACACATTGTTTTGGGTGGCGCCCCCCCAAAACCTTTGGGGCTGAAAATTACGCTTCCCCTTTCCGCGGGGAAAAGTAGGTGGGGAGGAGGGGAAAACCCCCCCGGTTATTCCCGGTCAAATTTTAGGTCCCGGAAAGGTTTTCAGGAGTTGTTCAACAGGACTCTTTTTCCTCCTGGTCCCCCTGAAAGGGCAAAAACAAACCCATAAAAGTTTAATTTTTAAAATGTTTTTGGCCCGTTTAAAAGTGCTACCCGGGACAAAAGTTTGGGAAAAGGGGGGGCCAAATTTTTCCCCGCCAAAAAAAAAGAAAAAACGTAAAAGGTTCATGAATTTTCTCAATGGCCCCCTTGTTTTTGAATGAATCCCCTCCAATTTTTAAAATGGTTTTTTAAAAAAGAAAGAAAAAAAAAAAAAAACACCCGGGGAAATTTTTGGAAAGCAGAAAACGAAAAAAAAACAAAAAAAAAGAAAAGTAGTAATTCGGGGGAAAAACCAGCCCCAAAAGGGAAAGGAATTTTAAACAAGGCCCCCCAAAAAAAAGATTAGCAAAAAGACAAAAAAACAAAAAAAAAAAAAAAACGAAAAAAGGGGGGGTGGAAATTGAAGTCTTCTCTTGCCATCCAATTATTATTATATAGTATATTTTTATTTTTAACATGCAAATTATTTATGTTTTTTATTTTTTTTAAATTTATTTTTTTATTTTGGCTATTTGTTGCTTATCAAACGGCGCGACACAGCAAATTTTTTGCTAAAACACTCGAAACTTTGTAAATTTAATCCGTGCGTATTTTCATATTTGTATTTTTTTGTATCAACGAAAATAAAAAACCTAAAATGGCTCTGGGGAGGCTAATACGTACATTTTTTGAAAATTATTTTTTAAAACTGAATAAGGATAGACGTAATTAAATAAGTAAAAAATTTTTAAAACCCCTTCACTAAATATGTTGCAGCTGAAATAAAAACAAAATTTTCTTTTGGGATGGGGAAAAGTCGTTCAACCAATCCCGTCGGGGGTTAAAAATATAAACTTTGCATCGCCCAAATCACGCGCTTGATCAGTTTATCTCTATGCGAAATTGTTTGTGACTCCGCGGAACTTTTTAAATTTCTCCGCTTAAAAGTGCTCGTCTCCGGAATAAACGCGAAACGATTTTAAAATTGATAAATCTATTTATCGGTAGTAAACTTCAAAATGAGTAATATTTTAAGCCAGTGGTCTTTTTTTAAATAAAGGAAGTGGGAAAAAATTTGCAATTTAAAACCTTGGATCATTAAAAGGCGACCCAGCCAAAGCCGGACCCAGACCCGCGATAGGTGGTGTAGGCCTACGATAAAGTACTCAAAAAACTCTGTAATAAATGCGTGTATTTTTTATCGTAATTAACTTTCAGAATTTCAAACCAGTAGTCTTTTTTTTAGACCAAGTGACGGAAAAACAAATTCAATTTGAAAAATTGGCCTTGGGCCTAGCTCCCAAACCCACCCCCCCAGGCATGGCCTACGGACACCGATCCTTCCTTGAGCCAAGGTAAGGGGGAATCTTTGTATTTAGGCCTTATTTATATATTTGATTTTTAATGTGAATTAACTTGTGTGTGTTGTGTGCGGTTAGGAGTGTGAAACTAGGGAGCCCCTAGCGTGTGAAAACCCTTGAACGTCTCAGTTTAACAAAACGTTTAATTTGGTTTTTAGACCTATTGTAATTACAAAAATTGATTCTTAAATTTTTTAATAACAAAGCAGTGATTGATAATAATTGGGAAAAATGATGTCAGTTCTCAGTTCGATCGACTTTACCGGGAATCTGACCCAAAGATTTGTTTTTGATTTGAGTTGGTCCCAAAAAGGGCATGTAGGGCCCAGCCTAGCCTTTTACAACCCTCCTAAAACTTTTCACCCAGCTAAAAACTCGAGGACCGTTTTCCATGTCAAATTGCTACCACTATCTAGAAAAAGTTGGGTTGTGTCACATGCCGGGCGCACTTTAAATGCTACGTCGCATACCCACATTGAATCTTTATCATCATGTGTTCTGAAAACCGGTTCTGAAAAGATAAATTGAATCTGTGGTTTTGATTGAACTAGATCATGCGTTGATCCAAGTAGGAGAGGAAGTGATTCGGGGCAGAAGAATTGTCATTTTGCCCTTTTGGGTTTTGGTTATTGTATTTTATTTTTCTTTATTTCATGTTAAAAATTTACATTTTCAAATTTTTGGTCAAGCCCCCCAAAGAGCCCACGGCCGCTATAGGGGGGTTTCACAAAGTTACCAACGGCGAAGGTGACAAGCCAAGAAAAATGAATATGAAATTTAGGATTTGCCACATTTTTTAAAACTATAAAGATGACTAAATTAGCTATCTTAAGAAAATACGAAAGGGGTTTTTTTTCGTTTGGTTACGGTAGATTTGGACAGGGTTTAAAAGGTCCAATTTTTCCGGGAAATTTTGGAAAAAAAACCCTGTTTTTTTCCGTTTTTTTCCGGGACTCGGAAAAAAAAGGAAAATTGGAAAAAAAAAAATTGGTTTAAGGTGCATAGAAAATAAAATTGAATGAATGTAGAATGATTTTTTTTTATCAAAAAGGTACCCCAATTTCTATCTCACAGTTTTTTAATTTATTATTTTAATAGTAAAATGAAAGGGAAACCTTAGTTTTCTGTTAGTTAGACTAAAAATTTTGATTGGAATTCTCATTTCAAAGACAGTTTTTTTGACCATATTGTAAGTAAAAGGGCTGCCGTGGAGGGCTAAAATTAAAAAAGTATTCTATAAACAGGAGTCAAATTTAAAGCTCGCCCCCAGGCTAGTGAAAATTTGCCGCGCTAGAAAAAAACTAATTATCTAGTCCGAAAGGGGATACTTTTTTCCCGGTTCCATTGCCGTTCAAAAATCTCAATATTTGCCAATAACTTAACGAGTTTCCAGTAGTAGTGCACTACCTAGTATGGAAAATTGTTGTAAAAATTTCAAACAAAAAAAAAACGCTTAATTTTTAAAATTACGGTTTAAAATTTGTTTCCGGTCGCTCTGTCCCCCCCACAATAACAAACCCGGGAAATATTGTGACTTAAGTAAGTATTAGTAAAATCTTTATTTAGCATTTTTTCTATTTTTACATATAAACATTCACATAACCATTTTTTTACATCAATATAACCCCATTTGATTACCGACTGTAAAAATTTTCCTTTGGGGTAGAGGATATTTGCCATTGCCCGAAGTGCTAGTTGCAAAAAAAAATTAATTTTGACCCCTGGCTATAAATAGTAAAAATTGCAAGGGGTTTTGGAAAAAGCTAGATGTAGTATTGCTGCCATTTTCTGTCTTTTTAAACCCATAGTAAAAACGCTACTAAACAAATAAAATAAACTAACAATAATAATTTTTTTATAATTTACCCTAAAGAGCCATTAATCTAAAAAGAAAATACAGGAAGTATAAACTTTATGAAAAGTAAAGAAAATTAATTTTCCCAAAATTTTCCCCAATTTTTTTCCCGGAAAAAAAAGGAAAAAATCCTTTTTTTTCCCCGACTTCAAATTTTTTTTTGGAAAATTTTTTAACCCTAGTTTGGACGGGTTGTGGTTTCCGTTTTTCCCCCCAAATCCAAAGGGGGGGCCGTAACGAGTCAACCCCGGACTTACCCCCCACGGTATCGAACCCGGACCCCCCCCCCTAGAGAGTTCCCTTAACGTGCTGCTGGCCAGGCAGGTGTCTGTTTGGAGTTTGACGAAAATCCAGGTTACCAACGTCTGAAAAAATTCGGTAAAGTTTTGAGGATTGCCCGTCTCGACGGGATTCGAAACCCGGGACCTCCGAACAGAGTAAACTCGACCTACACTTCGGTAATATTATTTGAAAAACCCTTTTCCCCATCAAATTTATCTTTTTTGAGGCCTAGTCGGATATTACCCTGTAGGGCTATACCCGCCAAAGGGGCATCGCCTGCCTACCTAGGGAGGGCCCGGGTCGTGGAATATTTTGAAGTTTGGGTGGGGGGGGGACAAATCCATTAGCAGATTTTTGGGCGGCAGCGGGCTGGGGTCTGGAGCAAAGCCCCCCCCCCGGAACCCTTCGAAAAAAAAATTCACCATACTGCAGTTATTTCGTCAGTTTTAAAGTTTTGCACTCGGGTCTGGTTTACAGCAACTATCTCGATCTAAAAAAACCCAAAAATTAAACCCGAACTGAAATGGGCCATTTTAGTAAATTTCAATCTTATTTCTTATTAAAACGAAGCATTCGAAAACGATAATAGGACAGCCTTGGGGATAGGCCTAAGGCAAACATATTTGTTTTTCCCAAAAGGGGACTGGGTTTTATAAGTACGGGAAAATTTTGGGATTAATATAAACGACGTTGTTTTTTTCCCCCTGCCCCTCCCCCGGAAAACTTGGGGGGGGGGTAATTGCCCCCCCTTCCCCCCGGTTCCTACGCCACTAATCCTTTTTTCCCCCCAGTGACCAGGTGCCCAAAAATTCAAATCTGCCCACCAAGAGTTTTTGCAAAAACCCCCCCCCCCTCAAAAGGGCTTGTTGTCTTGCTGTCCCGACCACCCCGAGTCGCCCACTGACTTCTATCTCATCATCCCTGGGGTTTTGGGTCGAGAGGGTGGAGGGGGGGGGGGGAGCACCGACACAAGAGTTTGTGCAACACTCCCCCCCCTCAAGGGGCTTGTTGTCTTCGCTTCAGACCACCACGGGCGCCCAGCTACGTTCATATCTCAGTCATCACGGGTCGTTGGGCGAGAAAAGGGGAAGGGGGGGGAGGGGAGCACCGACCAAGGTTTGGCAACACTCCCCCCCCCCTCAAGGGGGTTGGTCTTCGCCCCCCCGCCCAACCCCGAGTCGCCCAGCTGACGTTTATATTCAGTCAGTCACGGGCTGTGGGCGAGAGGGTGGAGGGGGGGGGGGGGGGAGCACCGACACAAATTTGGCAAAAACCCCCCCCCCCCCCAAGGGGCTTGTTTGTCTTTGCTGCCACGAGTGCCCCGCTGACGTCAAAACTCAGTCATTTACTGGGTCTGTGGTTAGAGGGTGGAGGGGGGGAGGGGGGCACCGCACAAGTTTTTGCAACCTCCCCCCCCTAAGAGGCTTTTTTGGGTTTGCGTCACGACCACACGATCGCCCCGCTGAGTTCAAATTTTCAGTCAGTCACTGGGTCTGTGGGTCGAGAGGGTGGAGGGGGGGGGGAGCACCGACACAAGAGTTTGTGCAACACTCCCCCCCCCTCAAGGGGCTTTTTTGTCTTTGCTTCACGACCCCACGAGTCGGCCCAGCTACGTTCAATCTCATCAGTCACGGGGCTGTGGGCGAAGGGTGGAGGGGGGGGGAGCACCGACACAAGAGTTTGTGCAAAACCCCCCCCCCCCTCAAAGGGGGTTGTTGTCTTCGTGTCACGACCCCCACGAGCCCAGCGACGTTCATATCTCAGTCAGTCCTGGGTTTTTTCGCCCACTGACGTTCTAAACTCAGTCAGCACTGGTCTTGGGGCGAGAGGGGAGGGGGGGGGGACACCGAACAAAAGTTTGGGGGAAACTCCCCCCCCTCAAGGGGCTTGTTTTTTTCGCTGTCACACCACCACGAGTCCCCAGCTGACTTCAATCTCGCATCACTGGGTCCCGTGGTCGAGAGGGGGGGAGGGGGGGGGAGCACCGACACAAGAGTTTTTTGGGAAAAAACTCCCCCCCCCTCAAGGGGCTTTTGTCTTTGCTGTCACGACCACCACGATCGCCCCCTGCTTTTATATTCAGTCTACTGGGTCTGTGGGTCGAGAGGGTGGGGGGGGGGGGGAGCACCGACACAAAAGTTTGTGAAACACTCCCTCCCCCTCAAGGGGGGTTGTTGTCTTCGCTGTCCGACCACCACGGTCCCCCCAGCTGACTTCATTCTCAGTCAGCACTGGTCTTGGGTCGGGGGGTGGGGGGGGGGGGGGGGGGGCACCACACAAAGAGTTTTTTTTCAACACTCCCCCCCCCCTCAAAGGGGCTTGTTGTCTTCCCCGTACGGACCCCCCCACGATCGCCAGCTACTTTCATCTCAGTCAGTCACTGGGTCTGTGGGTCGAGAGGGTGGAGGGGGGGGGGGAGCACCGACACAAGAGTTTGTGCAACACTCCCCCCCCCCCAAGGGGCTTTTTTGTTTCGCTGCCCGAGTCGCCCGTGACGCATTCCGTCATCACTGGGGGTTTTGGGGCGAGAGGGGGGGGGGGGGGGGGGGGAGGGGGAAAAAATTCCTCGGCGGCTCAGACCCGCTGCCTCAGGACTAACGATATCTCTGGGCAAGAGGGGGAACGCTGATAACGTCAAGTACAGAAAACAAAATACATTTTTCCCGGGGTCATAAAGAAGATTGGCTTTAAAGTTCCCAACGAAAAATGCTACTCAAAATTTTTTTTCCCAACTAACAACTTTTTCAAATTCTATTCACCTAGCTCAGGAATTTTTACACGGAGGAACTCTGTGATCTAGCACAGATAATTTTTTTCTTGCGTTTGGGAAAAGATAATTTTCTTTCATCACAAAACGACATTCCATTTACCGCGCATTTTTCTACCCCCACCCTACCAAATCTGCATTCTTGTTGGAGCAAGTTTGGTAAATAAAAAAAAAGGAAACTAGTTTTTTTCCAAGTAATAGAGTAGATAGAGTAGATTTTTTTACCATTGATCTATACAATGTATACTATAGGCATCGTCAAGATTTTGTAAAAAATAGATAGCCCAGTGACAAATTAGGTATTATACAATTTTTGGGAATAACAATGAAAAGAGCTACTTAAACATTAAGCATAAACAAAAAAAAAATATATAAATACTAATTTTTCCTACCCGGGACACGGGTTTTGGGTGTCAGTCCTATTAATAGGAGTCCAAAAATAATACCAGAGAGTTCCCATAGGCCTAGCCCCCCACAAAAAAATTTTAGAAAGGTGAATATACTAGGGGCCCCGGGATAGGCCTAAGCCGTTAAATGGAGTTCATCACTGAGGTATTTTCTAAAGGAGTAAAACTTTGGCGTGGGGAAAAATTTTGGTGATTTTAAAGGGAAAGTAGGTGGGGGGGTTTTGATGGGGTTTGGAAGTTTGTTATAGAGGATGGAGGCTAAGTATTCCGGGCCTTGTGAAAAGAGAGACAGATTGGGGGCTGGGAGGTGGATGTGGAGGGCGGCTCTGGTATTATGGGAGTGCACTGACTCATTAAGAGGAAAGAGATTTACATTGGAGCGGACAAATATAGCAGCTGTTTGAATAAGTAAACCTTTTCATGATTGGCCTGTGTACAGTGGCGTAGTTGCAGATTATGCTCTGGCCCCGCTGACAGATTTAATTCATGCCCGTCTTCAATGTGATTACTGATAACTATGGTGTATTCTTCAGATTTTCATTTTATCGACACTGCTAATCCCTCAAAGAAACTAAATTTACAAAGAGGCCGACTCATGACCGAAGTCTGTAACGGCGGTCAAGAAAAATTAAGGGTTGACAGGTTTACAAGACTACTTATTCCGCTTGAATGAAGAGCGGCGAAATAGGCAATGGTGATAATTTTGAAAAACTGGACTTTTTTTGTAAAGCAATTGGGACGGGAGGTCTCATTCCAAACCTTTCTTTACTCTACCTAGAATGTTTCCCTACACTGACTCGAGTGTAGGTTCTCACATTTTATTCTAATATCTAAAACTAATTCACTTTATTCTCCGACGCCTTGCCGTTTTTTACAAGGACTATAGCTAAGGACGTTAGTAATTCTTTACTTTTAGCGTAAACAGTTTGCCTTTATTTGCGTAGTTTAATAATATGAATTTTGTTTTGTTTATATTTAAATTTGTTTCGTTTGCCGAGTGCCGATGCAGCAAGCGAATGTGTACCGGAGATTATAAAACGACACCACGCAGTAAAATAAAACATCATGTTTGTAACTTCGGGCACAGGTGTGATGCTTGGTCTTCTTTCCCGCGCAAATGGTGTCATATTATCGCTATGATTGCCTCGTCAACAAAGTACGTGCTTCTTGATAAGGTGGAGGCCTATCCTTCGTTTTTGCGTGTTCTTCAATCATAAAATTAAATATGCAGCTGTTTTACTTTTCACTACAATTATCAATTAATATTTTTCTAAATGATGCGATTTTTATTTATTTATTTATTTATTTATTTATTTATTTATTTATTTATTTATTTAAGGTCTATCCTATTCAGCTGTTAAAAAGTCGCTCTACAAAGGAGGCAACTAAATAAATCTAATTACATAAGTGCATCATACACAACAATGAACTATTTGAAATAGTAACATTAGAACAACAACAATGTATTAATAACACAATCATTTTGGTAACAAATTAAAACGTTATGGGGCCTATAATTGCAATTAATTAATGAACTAAATATGAGGAGGGGGAGGAGGGGGGGGGAGGAGGGGGGGGAAAAAGAAAAAAAAACATCAAAAAGAAAAAAGAAACTTTTTTTGCCTTATAACCCAGCCCAAGTTCAGCAATGTTGGTGCGACCCTTCCGCAGGTTGCGTTCTCACGGTGCACCTTTCATTGGCGGCACTTGCGTCTACCTACGTCTGTCTATCTCTATGTTCTCTGATTCGGGAGGTCCCGGGTTCAAATCCCGTCGAAACCGGCAATCCTGACTGAAGGTTCTCCTCAGTCGTTAATGCGAATGCAAGGGATTGAGTATACTCTTAAAAACAGTCCTCGGACATCCCTTCACAATTGTCATAACCATCAACAAGAAACGGCGTCGACGCTAGCAAATATTTTACTAAAACACTTAAAATCTATGAAGGAATCTTGTGCCTCGAAGGGCCTTGCTGAAGCACGTAAAACTAACACGGCACATGTAGTTGCTGGTTCTCCCACAAGTGTCCTTGCACAGCAGGGAAGGGAAATGACTCTCTGGGTAGTAGTGGGCAGTGGACAGTCTTTGAGGGCGGGCGGCAGGTCGTTCCAATGGGTGAACAACCCGGAAAGAAGAAGCACGATTAAATTAATAAAACCTTCCTATAATAAAATCGAAAACCCGGGGACATCTTGATTACCCGGGTGGTTCTGGGACACCGGGGACAGGCGTCTGAAAAAAAGTAAAAACCAGGACTGTCCATGGGAAAACCGGGACGTTAGGTGGCCGTGTGGTTTGCTCGACCCGTCGACCCAGTGGCGTAACAACTAACAAGCTCTTGTTTTTTAGGGGGAACGGACATTTTTGTAACCTCAGAACATCATGGTCAGCATGACTAGTGAAAAGGGTGTGCGGATTTAGTCAGTAGTGTCATCCATAAATTAAATTTATGGGTATATAACGCTATTTGCGGGTTTGTACCTTGTATAAATCCACGGATCAATAAAAACTTGAACTTGAACTTGAACTTTCCAGGGGCAAAGTAGATGAGTGTGTAAAATGAGGGGTCCGGAGCGCACAGGCCCGGAAATATTTTCGATCCTTGTGATTGGAGTAAAAACCTCATAAAAGATGTATGAAAAAAAAGCAAATTTCGAAAAATAACTCAATTATATTATATATCTCAATAAAAATACCCCCCTTTGAGGGGGTGGTAGCACCCATTTCCCCCTTTACGCCACTGGTTGAGTGCAGTGTGCGTCTTGTCCGGTGAGCGCTGGCATGTGGGAACTGCGTGTGGGAGGGGTAGGGGTGCACTGTGGAGGGGTGATGTCGACGCAGTCTTTGTGTATCCAGCATTGAATAACCAGTATAGGGATTGGATACACAAAGGTGGCAGTGCCCACTGCCCAGTAGCTAGTGCGTGGTGCGATCCTTTCTCACAACACTTGTTGCGCTTAGTTATACCGATCGATTGCCTTCTGGTTATGTAGGAGGACCCATGGTACAATGATATCTCTGGGTAAGGAAGAATATCATTGGATCATGAGGAGGACCCACGAAGCTAGACAGACGGGTGAAGGTAACAACTGTGTGCACATGTGCGTGTAACTGCGTAGCGCGGTGGCGGTGGCAGTCTGCACTCTACTCTACTCAGCTACTGTCTGGCTGGTGCGAACAGCACGATGTAAGATAAGATTGCGTCGTAAAGAACCAGCGGTTAGGAGGTCCCACCGGAGCCAAGAAGCTAGACAGTGAAGGTAACAATATTAACAAGTTATTCATTACAGTTTTAGAAACGGTACCATGTAAGACAATTACAGTGTATGTATTTTGTCAGTAGGCCTAGTCGGCCTAGGAAGCGGTTAGCACGCGTTGCTGGGACCCGTGTGGGAAGTGGGAACCCAGGCTAGGCTAGGCAGGGCAGGGCTGTTCTTCTTTGTACTTTACTGATTAGGAGATTGAAATGCGCGACAATGTACGGACGTCTCCTGTGCATTCCTTGGAAAACAACCGGAGAGGCGGAATGTGAATGTGTTGACAAAGAAAGGATTATCATCACAGAGTGATCGATACGCAAGGGCAGGCGTGTGCCCTGCCAGTACATGGTCAGATAGTCTAGGCTACCCTGTGGCTATTCCTTGTATGGACTTTAATACTCTTGAAGTTGGTCCAGAACGTCGCTAAACCCAAAGTTACAAGTTAGTGGCTTATCTAGAAAAGTATAGCCTAGGCCTACAATGTGTGTGTGTGTGTGTGTGGGGGGGGGGGGGGGGCGATATGCCAAATAGGTAGGAGTAGGGTAGCCCCACAGCTTTGGCACCGGAGGCCATTTCGACAAAGTTGACATTTTGCACGCCAGCTAAACACGTTTTAGAATATCAAAATCGGTTTGACACCATACAACCCCCGCCCCCCTTGGATCACTTAAAGTATTTAGTGACAGTACACCACTTCTCAAGAAAAAGTGCATTCTGCTCAGTCAGTCCGTACACAACATCACCTAAGTTAATCACAAATTCAATGTTCTGTTATTATACCTTACCTTCTTTGCAAAAATCTTGATTGTAATTTCCCATATAGTATAATTTAATAAATTCAGTTTCTCACCTCTACGATAACGGTTCTTTTCAATTCTATTTAGTTGTCTTGCACTTTTCATTGTCAGTATAAGCGACCGAGCGAGCAAAGCGAGCGTCTCCACTTGACTCTAAAGGCCGGTGCACAATTGCCCGGGAACGACAACGGGAACGACAACGAGAACGGGAAGAAAGTTGAATCACATGTTAACTTACGACACGATGCACAATAAAGCTTCCCGTTGCCGGTCGTTCCCATATCCCGGCAACGACAACGGGAACATCACCAAGTTTTAACTTTCTGTAACGTTCCCGTTCCGTACGTTACCGGAACCAATGGGAATCAAGATGTGCACGTCCTAAAACTATTTATCAGCTGATTGATGGTTTATACGCGAGTAATATGCAAAATAAATTAAATAAACATGCGCGGAATAACAAAATAACAAAATATAATCAACACACTTATTATTTGATGTGTTCCCGTCGGCTTGCTTCACGGTCTGTTGTGCATCGAAGCCCTTATCGTTAGCGTCTTCCCGTTCTCGTTCTCGTTCCCGTTCTCGTTACCGGGCAATTGTGCAACGGCCTTTATGGCTCGAATGTCTTGTTTTTTTTTGTTTTTTTTATTACTGCTTCGGTACAGGTCGCACCGTTTCTCTGATCGACCTGAAATTTTGCACACATGTACATACCACCTATGCGGGTTGCTGTATAGTTTTGTGGCAAAATCGTTCAAAAAGTTAAAAAGTTACATTAAAATTAATCGAAAGTTTTTTTTTCAAAATAAACGGCGACAAAATCTGAGGTGACCAAATCATTTAGAATGTCCGTCCGGTCACGAATATGTTAATTTTATTTTGATCCGATAAGTAGTGTAGATGGAAATTACATTATAACAAAGTAGGCTACCGTTACCATGGCAACGGAAAGTCGCGCAGCTTTTTTGGCTCATGATAGCGGTCGAACGGAGGCTCGGATCGAGTTGAAATTTTGACCATCCGCAAGCTTCGTTCCCGATTGAATGCCATTAGTTTTGTGGCAAAATCGTTCAAAAAGTTATAAAGTTACCACCGCCTGCTCGAATGGGATGAACCCAAATAGACTGCCTGTTTTGTGAGCCAACATTTCGGTCCTAATCACAGTCGATGAAAGAAGATTTTTGCGCCGTAACTAGCACGCTCTGTTGAGTACCCTATATGAAGAAACATGACAGGTTTTGTTTACCGACACACAGTCACACACACACAAACAGTACAACCAGAGACCTTAGACTAGGAAAACGCTCAGTTGGACGCGTTGTTGAGCGAGCACCGGTACGTGCAACACGACCCGAGTAAGACATTCCCATAATGTTACATACCAATAAGTCTTTAAGGTCTTGACCGATTTAGCTGAAAATTTGAAAAATAGGATAGAATGGATAAAATCCACCGCCATCTAGAAGACCTTGACATCATTTCCTTGTTAAACTCTTTGGTTACAAATAATACACTGCTTCCTCGATAGTGTTTTGATTACTTCTAGGTGGCAGTGCATAGTGACCTGAAACCACGTGCGCCGTTGCCATGGTAACGGGACTTTGTTATAATGTAATTTCCGACTACACTACTTATCGGATCAAAATAAAAATAACATATTCGTGATCGGACGGACATTCTAAATGATTTGGCCACCTCAGATTTTGTCTCCGTTAAAGTTTGAAAAAAAACTTTCAATTAACTTTAATGTAACTTTTTAACTTTTTGAACGATTTTGCCACAAAACTATACAGCAACCCGCCTAGGTGGTATGTACATGTGTGCAAAATTTCAGGTCGATCAGAGAAACGGTGCGACCTGTATCGAAGCAGTAACAGAAAAAAAAAAAAAAAACAGACATTCGAGCCATAAGAGTCAAGTGGAGACGCTCGCTTCGCTCGCTCAATAAAGGTTTTTAGTTGGAGCTTCTTTGCAACTTCAAATTGTTTGGCGCAAAGAGGCGCCGTAGCTAGCGCTTTCTTGTGGAATTCTTACAAAGCTCTGCCTTTTGTTGGTCAATTATTTAACATGGGAAAATGACTCACAAAACAAAACAGGCAGTCTATTTGGGTTCATCCCATTCGAGCAGGCGGTGAAAGTTACATTAAAGTTAATCCAAAGTTTTTTTTAAAAACTAAACGGCGACAAAATCTGAGGTAGCCAAATCATTTAGAATGTCCGTCCGGTCACGAATATGTTAATTTTATTTTGATCCGATAAGTAGTGTCTCAGATAGAAATTACATTTTAACAAAAGTAGGGCTAACGTTACCATGGCAACGAAAAGTCGCACGAGAATTCTGGTCACTATGCACTGCCACTTAGAAGTAATCAAGAGTTAAAATAGTTTTCCCAAAGAAATGATGTCAAGGTCCTCTAGATGGCGGTGGATTTTATCCATTCTCTCCTATTTTCCGAATTTTCAGCTAAATCGGTCAAGACCTTATAAAGACTTATTGGTAATCATATTTCGAAAAATGATGTTAAAAAATGAAGGAGGCAGTGAAGATAGGCCTACAAAGATACACTTTAGAAGGCATGACGTGAATTAGTACAATGCAAAGATGTTGGAATAGTATAAAGTGTACAATGTCAATATCCAGTTAGGCCTACACTGTGTGGTGGGCCTTATGGGAATGTCGTACTCGGGTCATGTTGCACGTACCGGTGCTATCTCAACAACGCGTCCAACTGAGCGTTTTCCTAGTGATTCTTGTTGATTGGTTTTCAAATCTCATACAAATTATGTTTACTCTGTTCAATAATTATATTTTTATGTATCTCTTTTGCATATTCCACAGAAAAACCATTAGTATTAGCATTAGTATTAGAACTCTAGAAATAGTCAGTCATGTCATCCCATGCACTTTTTTCCTATGTCTATATATGTAGTTACATTAGAATTGCATCCAACGTTTTCTGGAATTATTGTATTCTGTTGTTGGATAACTCATAAATAAATAAATAATTAAAATAAATAAATACAAGTCTTTGCAGTAGGTACCGTTATGCTCTCTCTCTCCCTCTCTCCCTCTCCCTCCCTATCCCCTCTCTCCCTACCCTATCTCAATCTCTCTGTCTCCCCATATCCCTCTGCTTCCTTCTGCAAAGCTCGAGACAGTAGTTTGTGTCACTCAGCTCCATCATATTTCCAAAACTAATTGACATGCTCAAAGCAAGAAAGTTTGTGGGACACCTCCGTAAACTACATACATTAAAAAAAATTAAAGTCAACTTTTTTTGGGTGTATTTTTTTTGCTTTGGAAGTGGGTCTGGATGAGAATAAACTTTTAAATTGTATTGATGCCATTATTGGTGCTGAAGTAACAACCAAACAATGCCTCATAGTAGGCAGTCACAGACAAGTCAATTGTTACTGGGGGGTCATTCCATATCAAATCAACACAGAAAGTACAAAAATGACCTCACCCCCTCCGATTTTGAAAAAAAAATCGGCACACGCACATCTACTCAAAACCGCAAATAAAAAATAATTTTTTTCGTTGTATCTCTTACTCTACAGTTTTTGAATTGCGGGTTGCTCAAAAACTTAAATTTGGGCGCACCGACCTATAACCAAAAAATTCCAAAATCTATAGGCCTACCGTTGAACTTAGAAAGCTATTTTTTTGTTGTAAATGATAGGTCTTTGAAAAGCCTTCTCAAAAATGTATATTTTCATAATCTTGTAAACATATGGTAGGCTACCAAGATTAATTAATGCTATTTTTCAAATTTGAATTCCCCAAAAACTTTTTTTTATTTAAATTTTTTTAACAAAAATGTAGGGTACCGGTACTGATGTTTTGTACATGTGCAAAGAAAATTATAGTGTGCACTCTATAAGTTTAGGATCTATCATTTTATCATAGTAGTAATGTGTAGGCTTATCTATAATATGTGAACGTAGGCCTACAGTGTTTTTCTTGCTTTTTCTAGCTTTTTCTAGCTTTTTCTAGCTAGAAAAACACTACGTTACTACCTTTAAAACTTGAACTTTGTTTAGCACATGCCTCAGTTTGTAGGCCTACTAGCCTACATAGGAAGATTTATGCGACTTAAATGTGTAGGTGTAGAGACAATATACCATAGCGCCAATCAGGGCTGGACTGGCCCGCCGGGAAAAATCCCGGTGGCCAGCGGCCCACCACGGCGGCGGCCTATCGCTGCTTAATAAAATAAAATATTTTCTATTTATTTCAAATGAAAGTTTCCATTTCGTCACCTCCCAGGCATAATACCACCATTCATCTTGTTGTAGTTGTTGCTATGTTTGTAATATGTATCAGGCCGGGTCAGTTAGGGCCGGTATGTCAGTGCGAGGTAGGCCTATGTTGGGGCCGCGAGAATGTAAAGAAGGGTTTATCAGGGCCGGTCACTGTTACCAAGAGTGCTAGCAGCAACACATTTGGGTTTCTAGTGAAACCCAAAGGTAACACAGATTGGCTGATCGGGCTTTACGTCTCATATTTATGCACTAACAAAGACATCGGTCAATCTCCGAAGGCCTTTTCATACCATGAATACACAATAACGTCAATAGTTGTTTTACTGAGAATTTGTCTTCAATTTCCTGTGCTTTCTCAATGTTCATGTAGCCTGTAGGCCTAAGTGCCTATTTATACAAACTACAAATTTTCATTTTTCGAGCAGTCTACATTAAATAGTCAACCGTGGAAGGTCGGTCTCGCGTTCGCTATATTTTATTGTTACTTGCGTCTTTCAAGATAGTGGAATAAGTGGTGTTGTAAGTGGATCTTGGCAAATCTTGCACTGTCCATGTTTAGTATTAAACCAAAGTGCTACATGCGTGTTTTAGTATGTAGGCCTACCGTACTGTGATTCGATAAGAGGAATAAGTGTAGGCCTGCATGTTTGTGTAAACTCAAAGTTACACTTGTAATACTATCACTATAGGAACTTAAACGGTTATGGTACATGAGCTTTCTTTTGCGATGTTTTAGTAAATAAAAACGTTTATTTAAAATCACCTTATCCCTTATCCACGTAATAAATGAGGATACTAAAATTTTGCCAACAACCTCGAACAATATTTAATGGCATAATTGTATGAGCAAAGCGAAGACTTCAATTTCACTGACCCCCAAAAAGTTTAGCTCGGTTGTTTTTTTGACTTGTTTTTTGTCTGTTTGTTTGCTCTCTACCGGGCAAATGGCATAATGCGATCTTAATGAAAATTGGTGGGGACCTTCAAAATCTCTGACCTTAGACCTGCCATGTTTTTGGGTACAATCGAAGAAATATTTCTCATGAATATCGTACTTTTACGATTTTTTCGATTTTTAGTGCGATATTTTTGTGACATTTGGGCCGATTCTGACCAAACGGGTGGGGCTACAATGTTCATATTTCACAATCACATGGACATTAAGGTTATGGTGATGTACTTTTTGAAAGAAAAAGTTGAAAAAGTTAGCCAGAATCCATAGAAATAAAGGTTTTACTTTATTATTAGTTTTTTGAGGTATTTAATAACAATTAACAAGAAACAATAGAAACTTGACAACAATCACCTACAATGCGTCAAAAAAGAACTTCAAAAGTAAAGACATCCCACACAAACTGAAAACTTGGGTATTAAAAAAGCTCATCCATCAACGAGACTAAAAAAAGCGTTCGCGAAGCGCGACCAAGCCGTGCCGAGTGCACTCTAGGCAGCAGACGATTTGATGTCAACTGGATACTGCAGAAATACTCGAAGCCGAACATTTTTTATATGTTATTAACGCAATTTTGATACTTTTCCATCTCAATTTTTCTTACAATATTTCCCAACCTGTCAACCCTTCTCCAATCAATTTTGGTAGGGGCCTAATTTGAAATTTTCATAAAATATCGCGATGTAGAAAAAAATATCGATATCAAAATTAATTGTTTGTATCGATATATATCGATATTTCGATATCGATGGGCAACCTTATTATAGGCTATATATAGGCCTATATATATATAAAATATATATCGTCGGTGAAGTGGCAATACCGCGTAAGTGACTTTTTAGACCAAATTCACTCGGTTGTTTCGACATCGTGAATTCATTTGGTGCCGTTTATATTCGTATTCGTTTGAAATGGACCAATAGTAAGGCTTTTTAAAAGGGCTTTAAATATTAAAACCACATATGAAAGGCTTGAGAAGGCTGTGGAAATACTGCGTTTCATCCCAGCCATGCTATCCAGTCATGACTCAGCTGTCAAAAGTGCTAAGCTAGAGGTGACAACAAGCGATCTCAAATCTTGTACTAGTAGATGGCTTTACCAATTACAGTTGGTGTTAATGTGATTTGTGAATGTGTACATTGTTTAGTTCAAAGGGTTTGTATTATATCTTGAAAATAGATTGATATTAAATTATTAATCTTGAATGTTGGAATGTTTTTGTGAATGTAGATAGCTCAAAACTCTCTTATTATATATGATGCCAATTTTATCAAGATTTAGAATATATATGGAGGGGTGCACGCACCCATAAAGACAATCTGAGGGGTGCTTCAGCCCCTGGCCACCCATCCAGACAATCTGAGGGGTGTGTAAGAATAAATTGTAGACATTGGACATGAATGAGTCACGAGAGTGTTTTTTACCACTTGAATATCACATGCAGCAGTTTCTTTCTGCATTTAGTCTATTTATTTATTAGTTAGTTACTATATTGGCCTACAATAAATTAAATATGCATTTCACTTTTAGAACCTTGTAACGGTTATAAACATTAACTTAAAGGGTGGGGGTGGATTGGCCGATTTATCTACAATCATCCTTATAATTAATGCTTATGACCGTTACAAATTTCAAAATGTAAAATAGACATACAAATTAATGTAGGCCGATATAGTAACTAACTAATAAATAAATAGATTAAATGCAGAAATAAAATTCTGTATGTGATATTCAAGTCGTAAAAAAGACTCTCATATGGCTCATTCATGTCAAAAGCTAATAATATCAATAGTAATGTAAATAATTTAGATGTAGGCTTATTATGGCTTAAGCTAGGAATAGGATAGACGTTAAAGAAAGAAAGAAATATTATAGCCGATCCTTGTAGGCTGTAGAAAGTATGGGCTGTACGGCTGTGCGACTGCGAGGATCCAAAGGGTAAAAATACAAAATGAAAACAGTGCAGGAAGAAGTAATTATTTTTATTCAGAATGGCTAGAGGTGGAAGCGGGGATTCTGCAGGGATCTATCCTTGGACCACTAGGCACTAATGTTTATTTTATATATAAATGACCTTCAACAATATGAAAATAATTTATTATCGGAACTTATTGTCAAAATCATCTTATACGCAGACAATATTACTGCTATTATAACAGCGGATAACCTCCAAGTTTTAGAAGTATACGCAAAACTAATTGCCGATCTCATTAACAACTGGTTAAATGCAAATGTACTCACCCTTAACAAAGATAAAACAAATTACATCCATTTTCACACAGCACAAAACCGTGTTACTACCCACCCACAAATAACGATATCCAATACATTGCTCGAACGACATGAAGTGACAACATGTCTAGGTATTGAAATTGATCAATCCCTAAGCTGGTCCCAGCATATAGCAACTCTTGGCCCAAAATTGAGCTCGGCCTGCTACGCAATAAAAGAAGCAATAGGCGTAAACGCGGCTAAATTAGCATACCACGGATATTTTGAGTCATATCTTAGATATGGTTTACCTTTATGGGGATATTCAACGCAAGCCACACACATATTTATAATTCAGAAAAGGGCAATTAGGACATTAGAAAATTTGGGACGGAGGGAGTCTTGTAAACCTTCTTTCGTAAAACTGCACATATTGACATTTCCAAGTTTATTTATTTATGAAGCATTGGCTTTACTCTTGAAGAACAAGGAGAAAATTCCAACAAACTCCGCCATTCACAACCATAATACCCACCAAAAAGAGGACTTCTATATTCCAGATAGGCCTAAACGCACTCTAAAATGCCATAAAGGTAGGCCTACTCACATGATAGGTTTAAAATTGTTTAATAGGTTACCGGTACCACAAAACATTAAAATAATAAAGGATCTTCCAAAGCAGCTCCATGAACTGAAATCATATCTGATAAGGGGTGCTTTTTATACAATTGAAGAATTTTTAACTGCTCAAAATGCTCCTGAATTCAACTGCATCTTCTAAGTCTTTGCCCTTCTGAAATTGTTTATTGTTTATTTTTTACCCAATTAACTTGTAACCTTGTCACCATGCTCTGTATTTGGTCTTATCTTTGTCTTAGTCATTGACTCATTGACCTTCTGAAATTATTTAACCTGATATCTATAGGCCTTTTAAAACGGGCTATCACTGCATAATGTAAGCCAAGTGCTATAATATCATATTTGAAATCATTTCATAATAGGGTGTTTCTTATTTTATAAAGCAGATGACTTTGTAAATAACTGTTAAGTATTGTTACTGTTTTATTGTCATAATGCTGGGATTTTATGTATTTTATGTATATTATATGTGCCTACCTTAGCAGGATGTATGTTTTAACTTTTAATACCTAGGCCTATCTACACTAGGTCTATATCTTGGTTATAATAATTTATTGATATGAATTATTTTTATTGTACCTAATAATTATGTATGTATGTTGTATTATGTATGTATTATGTATGTATGCACCAACTTGACCGCATCATTTCTCATCTCAACTACCATAGATTAATCTCTCCACACCAACATGGTTTTCTCAAACAAAAGTCCACAAATACGGCGATCTTTAATTTTCTATCGCGTCTTTATTCCGCCCTCGACTCGGGCGATACTGCGGTTGGTATCTTTTATGACCTCAGCAAGGCTTTCGACTCCATCGACCATCGTGTCCTGCTATGCAAAATGGAGAATCTTGGTATAAGAGGAATCGCCTTGAATTGGATATCCTCCTACCTGTCTGGTCGTTCCCAAAAAGTCGAAATAAGGAATACATTAAACAACTCCTCTAATTCTGTCTATTCAGAGCCCATCGCAATCACCAAAGGTGTCCCACAAGGCTCAATCTTGGGACCCCTCGCCTTCCTTATAAATGTTAATGACTTACCGGAACACTTGCAGGAGGGTGCCATCACTATGTATGCTGATGACTTTTCTGAACTGCTAACAGCCCCAAAAACTTTAGCCCAAACCCTCCCCTCCTTATTAAACAGCCAAGCCCAGTTAATGGCACATTACTGTAATGACAATCAGCTCACTCTCTCCCTCTCCAAAACTACTTACTTATCTTTCCACACTCCCCAAAATGTACCCCTTTCGAGCCCCCGCATACTACTGCAGAACAAACATATCACTCGTTCTAACTCTATCGCTCTCCTAGGCCTAACTCTATCTGAAACCCTAGACTGGGCATCCCATATAGACAAAGTGTCCTCCAAAATTCTTAGCGGCTGTTAGATGCTCAGACAATTGTCATATATAATTACACCAGAAATTCTTAAAATAGTCTACTTTGCCCACATCCACTCCCACCTAGCGTATGGCATCCTCTTTTGGGGCGCTTCCCCACACGCCAAAAGAATTTTTACACTCCAAAAGAAAGCAATACGAATATTGACGCGAGTCTCCCGACGGCACACGTAGCCACCTCTTCAAAAAAGTAGGAGCTCAAACGCTCACTGGGCTGCTAATACAGACAGCCTCAACCTTTGTTCGCCAAACCCCTCCTATTATACAAAACTCCAGATACATAGCCACCTAACTAGATCCTCCAAACTTATTCATCTCCCTCTCACAATCTATCCCTATTTCTAAGGCCTCACTATTTGTCATCCATCAGCACGAAGCACATAATAATTTCAGAGTGTCTGAATCGGCCTTGTGATTCTGGCGTTGATTCGCGGGTGTTCGCACTGTCCCATACCACTGATTGCTATATTTCCTATAAAATATCATCTTTGGTTGGTATCGCTCACTCGTCGATTGCGTCGGGGCCTGCAGGGTCGCTTTGATTTAAAGTCCCCCACTGAAAATCAGTTATATAACTGAGTGGGTAGACTCTAAATAAAAATTTATTTATTTATTTTTTATTTATCCTCTATAACAAACTCCCAGATAAAGTGCTGTCCTCCTCATCCGATACCTTATTCAAGCTTAATCTGAAAACTTTCCTTGTTGAAAACAGTTTTTATACATTGCAGGAATATCTCACCCATACACCCAGTCAAACCTAGATTTTCTCCCCTGGTTCTTATAAATTTGTAAACTTTTGTATGCCTAATAATATCTATCTATTCAAATATTCGACCATTGTATTAGGCTACATCTATTTTAGTATCACTTGACAATGTATATAATTATCTGTACTATTTACTTAGATCTAATACTATCTATTTATGTAAATATTTTATTATTCTATTATTGTATCAGCTTACATCTAGCTTAGTATTAATTACATGACAATGCCTATATCTGTACCATGTACCCATCAACAGGCGAATAAAACTAAACTAAACTAAACTTGACAAATCCTATATATCTTGTTGTAAGATCTTTTGGATACTAATAAAACTAACCAACTAACTACCTAACTACCTAAGGCCTAAGCAAGCGTTTCCGTCACCATAGCCTGTTACGCTTGTAATGAAAATACAAAATTCTTTATTCATGTCCCCCAACAATATGTTTTACACTGTGAGTATGCTTTGTACTAAAATATACTAGGCCTACTGGTGTGCGGGTAGGACTACCCAAAATATAGGGTCGGGATGGGTATTTGCGGACAGACCTGAATGTCAAAAGTTGCCTGCATCATCATATCTGTATCATGTTTAGGGTTCTGGATTAGACTCTGCAAAACTTACAAAATAAGATAAAAATAAGAGACAAATTATCATCATTTACTGGAATTGAACCCTATTGTAAAAGAATGGGGTATGTGCAGAAAAACACCAAAGTCGTCGTTAGACGAGTGAGCGAGTCATGTGTTGAGTACCCGGTAGCCTTACATTACCTCCCCCTACTAAGGTTGGTTCCAGCGTGGTTCTTTCTTCCCTAGCCTATCATAGGCTACAGTGAGGCATTATGGTCCAACAGTTGACGCTCCCTTGTACCAACTAGACTCAAAACCCTATAGGGAACAACAAGTCTAACGCGGGAAGCGAGTTCAGTGCATTGGAAGAGAATGTCCCCATAAGAATAGCATTGGGTTATTTTTAAAACGCTTGTATCTTTTGAACGAGAAGTATTTAAGAAATATCATTCACAGTACGTTAATCACCATTCTTTTCTTAACACATTTGATGAATTTAATTTATAAAAGTCGCAACAGAATTTGAATAAACGTTGTTGAAACACATGTATGTTTCGCGTTTTGGAGCGATTCAATAGAAAGAGACGCACAGTAGAAAAGAGAGAGAGAACCAACGCATGCGCACGGCCGACTAGCGAGGAGCAGCTTTGCACGTACAGCATCCAAGTGCATGGCGAGCTCGGCTGTCCGACATGTTCGTTTCTTCGATTCAACAGCCATTCACGGAGGATAAGAATAGCATTGGGTTATTTTTAAAACGCTTGTATCTTTGAACGAGAAATATTTAAGAAATATCATTCACAGTACGTTAATCACCATTCTTTTCTTAACACATTTGATGCATTTAATTTATAAAAGTCGCAACAGAATTTGAATAAACGTTGTTGAAACACATGTATGTTTCGCGTTTTGGAGCGATTCAATGGAAAGAGACGCACGGTAGAAAAGAGAGGGAGAACCAACGCATGCGCACGGCCGACTAGCGAGGAGCAGCTTTGCACGTACAGCATCCAAGTGCATGGCGAGCTCGGCTGTCCGACATGTTCGTTTCTTCGATTCAACAGCCATTCACGGAGGATCGGCGCGCGACGCAGATGAAAAATGCAAACATCATCTTGTTAAACTCGAACTCATTTAAATTCTAAACATGGTTTTAATATTCTACTATATGTGATAGTTGAAGAAAAGAATGGTTAATGACGTTATGTGAATGATATTTCTTAAATAATTCTCGTTCAAAAGATACAAGCGTTTTAAAATTAGCCCAATGCTATTCTTATGGGGACATTCTCTTCCAATGCACCGAACTCGCTTCCCGCGTTAGACTTGAGGTTCCCTATAGGGCCTACCTTATGTTCCCGGGTACTCATCACATGACTCCCTCACTCGTCTTACAACGACTTTTGCGTTTCCCTGGTTTAAGTAAAACATTTAATTCCTCATGGGACAATTCTTGCCTCTTCTCAGAGTATGCCAAACTAGAAGAGCCTACTCTGCAGTAGCCATATGCTATAAGTCGGCCATAATAATAAAATAAAATATAAACTCAAGTGGTAAAATTTGGTTGCTAAACTCAAGCTGACCCTGCCAGAAGCAGAAAACGGCAATGGATAATTTGATGATGATGGCAAACAAAACTAGGAACATTCCAACTTCGAAGTCGTGGCCAAACTTACAGTACCCTCAATGAAACATGGTTACTATACTAGAAGCAAATTCTGTATGAAAGCCAAAAAGTCAATGTTGTTATTAAAATTTAAAATGTTCTTATTTTGGTTCTTTATTGTCACCATATGACCCATGTTGCCATATCAATCCAGCATTGATATTTACTACTTGACATACACTCGTGCACCAATCAATCATTCGCTTTCGGAGATGGGGCAAGAACTGATTGATAGGTTGTTGTAAAATAAATAAATAAATTTTAAGGTAGAGTCTACCCACTCTTAATATAGGTAACTGATTTCCAGTGGGGTCTGGGCCTGTGCTCGGGCAGCTTTGTCTCGGTCGAGGTTCGAACCAAGACCCTTGGAAAACAAGAGAACAGCTATTCCTCATTTTGTTTATATAATAAATAATATTTGTTATTAATAGCTAGACTTTTGAGTTATTATTTTGAAAGTTATTGCTTAAACAACGACTAGTATGCCAATTAATAATACGACATTTGTTGTACGACGTTACAGTACCTGAATCGTTGTCAAGTCTGGTGACACGGCAGACACTGGACCTCTTGTCGTAGCTTGCTACTGGGGGGTGGGGATGTTATAGCTAGTCTTGAAGGAGTTCAGGTTGCCTTCAGGGAGGGCGAGGATAATTAGTAAGAGTTCTGATCCTGCAATACAGCCTCACTTCCTGCAGCCAGTATTATCAGATTGAGATGAAACTTTGCACAGATGTTATGGTCATGTATTTGAGATCTTCTTTCGAGATACTTGACAAAATCAACAATAAAAAAATAATCAAAATATTTAATTTTTGTAAAATACTGAAAAATTTGCAAGTTTCCGACTAATCTAACCCGCAATATCTTAAAACAATCTTTGGCTCTAGCAGAGTGAACATATCCTTGCTTGATAACCACATAACTCTGCATATTAATAAGATGCCAACTGGATGCAGGAAAAGCTTCCCAAAGAACGCTTAATAGAACAGGTTATCACTCACTCCTATGGGACAAGTGGTTGCCACATAATGTGCTACCTGGAAGACCCCGGAGGAACCTAGGATACATGACTGGGATTTCTACTTTATCTCGAGTGCTGCGTCTCATGCTGGAGTTCTCCGGGATACAAGAACACATAGCAAACACAACAGGGTGATTATTTTAAGGATGGATACAACAACATAATAACAACATTTATAAATGAAACTTGTAGGACAGGTACTATATCTATCTCAAATAGTTAAAATTATTTAATATACACTGTTGTTCTATTTTTCCCATACAGCAACAGTGTAATAAGTTTATTCCAACTATTTAAGATATCAACATGACAAATAAATAACTCAAATATTTTGTTTGTACTTTGTTTGTAATACATTTGATTTTTTTGCCTTGCGGCTAGAACAATACAACAGACCATTATTAAAGTTGAACATTGATATAGGCTACCGGTAATCATATTAGTAAGATATGGCAGATATAGTGGCATTAGGTATTATCAAATCACAACACAACATAATAAACAATGTGTCACTAATAAGTAATAACAGTAGGGCCTACAGTTATTTTTATTTGGTTTTAAATATTTAATACTAGACGGTTTGAATGAATGAGAGTGTAATAAGTAACACATGCTTGACGTGTCTGTGGGCCGCATTGTATCAAGACTAACTAGGTGCCTGGATGAGAGCGTCTAAAGCAACAACCAAGTAGAACTCTACAACCTTTGCCCCGATGTGCGTCAGGTCTGATGATGGTCTCCGGAGTGAACAAAGTTCGCTGCAAGTGCGGTCAAGTGTCACCAGACAGACTGGCCGAACAATCGAGACAAGAAGAAGCAAACGCATAGCTGACTGAAAGAGAGGCGACACTAGCACGAGAGAACGTCTCTAATTACAAGATTGTATTTGAAAACTTGCGAGTCCTCAACTCGAACAAGTTTTGCCAAGATTAGCTGTGAAAGAAGCTGTGGAAAGCCAATAAATGCTAGAACGCATGAAGACTGCAACATGGAAACATCCATCGGACATACATTCCATTGTGAACCCCTCCCCCCACACACCCCCACACAATCTCATACCCCACGGCAAGCACACACAAGATGAAGACGAGATCTCAATCCAGGAACATCCCCAGGCATCACTTCGGTCATTGGACAATATGGCAAAACAACACAGGCGCAGTATTATTATTACACTCTCATTAACGCAGGACAATGTCCCATAAACCGTCTTAGGATTATTATTACAGGCTGCAAAAACCAATCCTTTTTTTTCCAACAATGGCTACATAAATACAAACATATCAATGTGACATCTAACTAATCTTGATTTGTTTTTAGTTGTGTGTGATTTTATTGCCTTGCTGCTAGTACAGTAGAAAAATAAAGTCTTGCATGTATTGATATATCGGTACCTTATCTCATTACGATAAAACGTATTACAAACAAGACAAAATCATTTAATCACATTTATGTCATAAAAACAAATTGCTATTGTAACAATACAATACAATACAGTAATCATTATTACATTTTTTAAATAGTTTGAATTTTTTTTGCAGTTACTCTGTTACTTACAATACAAATTGCTCTTCATTAGTTTTAAAAAATTGTTTGCAATTTTTTGCCTTGTGGGTTATACAGTAGAAAAATAAAGTACATCATAAACAGATTCCGATATTCTGTACTGGTAATCTCATTAGTATGTAACATGATACATTACTATTTATTTATTTATTTATTTATTTAAGTAAGCCTTCTACAGTGTTCACTCATACGCATGTCATATAGACATGCGAGTATTTTGCGAGTAACGAGATTTATTAATATTATTATCTGATCACACACAATGTGGCATATTTTTTTGTAAAATTGAACAAAAACAAACCAATATATTCCAAATTGATATGAATGACAAAAGTTGTGTCAATGGAAACTATCAAACAGTTTAATTTGTGACTCACAAATTAAACTGTTTTTATGTAGAGCCCATGGCCTCGACTTTTTCCTTCAAAGAAAAATGGTACATACGTAGGCCCTAGTTTACTTATAGTTGGATGTCCTATATAGACAACCAGTGAGTTTGTTTCCCTTCAGTTCAACTTCATTTGTTTCATTGCAGTACCTAGTGGGATGCAGTAAGACGGAACATGTAGGCCAGTGTAGGGTTATGGACATGCCCATACCCTAGTTAGCCTGATTTCATTGCTGTAGTGCTGATAGTTGGGCCATGGAGATTCAACAGATATGTCCATGGTTAGGCTATGCAAAATGGCTCCATTTAACTTTCACTAATTTGTGTTACTCAAATCTGTGAGAGGCTGGAACTGAATTCATATCCCTCGTAGGTAAGAATTCACAACTGCAAAGTAACTACGGTAAATAATTAAAACACTTGAAAATACACTTGGCACATTTAAAAGCAGTATAATATATTCAGTGGTGTAACAAATCGACTAAGCCCCGCCCCAAACAAATCGAGTGCACCCCCCCCCCTCTGTCTCATTTGCCTCGCTGACGATCACTATGCAATTGACATTATTAGTTAGCACTAGCACATGATCTAACCGAATTACTAGTAACTCGGCAATAGAATTGAATTGACTCTTCCCGACATGACATGTTACACACTCCTAGAGCCTATCAAGTATAGTTGCCTCCGAAGAGTCTTGGAATGTGAGCTTCTAGCTTTCATCCAAGCACCACAAAGACGAGACTTGATTTAATATTATGCTCGCTAGCACGGTTTGATGATTTGTTAACTTATAGGGAAGCCTCACTTGACGTCACAGCTCGCCGGCAAGTGGCCGCGAATCGAACTGATGGACAAGCAGCCTCATTTCGCAAGTCGACGCCTGGTGAACGGCTCAACAAAGATCACGCTCTAACTTTTATCCTATTCATTATTTGGACAAAACTTAAGAGTAATAATATTTAGCAAACATATCATTTCATCTAATGGCGATTATCTCGATTTTTTTAACAGAACCGTTAGCTTGTTATAACAAGTTACGCATTATAAATGACAAATTTATCAACAACTTTGTCTTCTCAACTTCAATTGATAAAAAACTACTGATCGGATTTCAACAAGAATTCTCTCTAAATATGCATCCAACTAATAAGAAAAGAAATAAGTTAACTTTCTCGATAAAAAATGCACTGAACAAAATTTTACAGCATAGCGTGCAGTTTTTCACGGCTCATCCGCACGTCAAAAGCGCGTATTTTAGATGAAAACACATACCATGCATATTACCCTATGCTACAAATTTTCGTTCTGTGCACTTTCTATCTAGAAAGTTTATTTATTTCTTGTCTAAACAGTCCGATGAATTTTTTGAAAGAGGTCTTGTCAAAATCCGATCACTAGGTTTTTGTCAATTGAAGTTGTTTTATTTAATTTCATAAAAAACAAGTAACAGTTTTAAATGTTATTTCAATACGCACATCGATATAACACGTTAACGTCTGTCTAAAAATTAAAAATGATCGCTATTAGAAGGAATGATATATTTGCTAAATATTATTCCTCTTAAGTTTTTTCCCAATAATGAATAGGGTAAAAGTTAGAGCGTGATAAGTTGTGCGACGTTCAGCAGGCATCCACTTGCGAAACGATGGTTGCTTGTCCATCAGTTGGGCTCTAAGCGGAGAATACCCCTCATTCCCCTCGATTTGTGACGTAGGTGCTAGTAGCCTATTAGGTACCAACAATGCGAAAACTGCCGTCTTGTTATTCATCTCAGCGGAAATATATCCGCGACAGATGAGATGCAATGTTTGAAATGAACATTCTGCTCTTCGGTTGGATATTAAACTACTTGCTAGAGTGTGTGCGTCTGTTAACAAGTCGCCAACAACACTAATGATCTAATATTGACTAAACAATGTGTGTATTTACTTCTTTAATGCACATTGAAATGCAACACTTAATTCACTTCATGTACACACGTGAGTCGTGCCTCGTGACTCAATATTTATCTCAACCAACCGAGCTCAAAATGTAGATGCCGAGAAAAAATCGCCGATTCATCGATTGATCATTATATTCCCATGATGAGATATATTTGAAACGTCTCATTAACTGTAAACAGTAGAAACAATGAACCTAGCTCTATCGGCCCTAGGTATCGTAGTTTATCTGTATCCGAGCTCTGGCGGACCCCCATGCTCCGGGGGGGGGGGGGGCTTGACTGCACCAGTTGCACTGCCAAGTTTTACACCACCGAGTACAAAGATATTATACAAATAAATCATTAAATACATAAACAAGTTTTATAAAATAACATAATTTTTATTTGGTTTTATGAACACCAACCCAGAAGTTGGACGTGAAAAAACATTTGACGTTGACGATTGCGGAAATGCGAACAGTCAACTTTTATGTTCAACACGGCCCAACTTCCAAGTTGGCGTCAACGTCTCAGCTGGCGCTGATCGGTAAACTGGCCTAGTCGACAATACAAAACATACCAGCATCACATGAATATTTTTTTAAATAACATTTTTGTAAAACAATATAAAAATAAAATTTATAAACAGATTTATAACCAGTGGCACTTTTAGGCCTAGGCGCACTCTCGTTCTAGGGGCCCCTAGATATGACGACAGTTTCAGATTATGTCATGGTGGGCTGTGGAGGGCAAACTATGTCATGGTGCCAGATAAACACATGCTATGTCTCTATTCCATTCAACTATCCTCAAAGCTAATCAATTGAATATATGCACTGTTATTGTTTTTTAATATTATTTGTTTAGCAATACAACAAAGCAGCGCTGACTCTTTTAACACATCAGTTGCAGGCCTGTTGTTACTTGGTGAACAACAACAATTGCAATTCTATTGTTCGGGTGTGCAGAGTATTTTTTAAAAGACTAGGTGATGAAAAATACGTTGATTCTTCCTCGCCACCTATCAGAGTCATGTAATGCATTCTATTTCCCACAAAGCGCCCAAAGCTGGTCAAGACTGCGCCACCACAGCCTATCTGAAACTCTCGTCAAATACAGTACAGGTCTACTGTATTTGCTCTCCAGCCACTTAACAGCTTAATAGTTACATGTTTTCAAGAAGAAAAACTGTGATGTATTCCAATAAGAAAATATGACTGTTCATAAACATGAATTATTTTTTTGAAAATTATTTGAGTGGATTTAGTTTCTTTCTACTCTTTCTACTTTCCCAAATGTAGAAACAATTATACTTTTTTGTCTGGCGATTATCGTGATACCGGTAATGCGTAAGGGAAACTCTTCTTCTCATCCATGAAAAGCTATGAGAAACTCAATGCACCAAAGTGTATTGATTGACAAAATATAATTGCTAGTTTAGCCAATGCAAAGTGTAGAAAATTCCATTATATAAGGTAAACATATTTATTACACATTATTAGAATTGATTTTGAAAAGGGGCCCTGATATATCTCGGCGCCTAGGAGCCCAAATAACATAATTGCGCCACTGGTTATTTACTAATAACAATACTTGATTATTTTATTTGACCTTGGACAACAAACACTTCGTAAAGACCTGCAACTCAATGCACATATTTTTATAATATTTATTCATTCCGTATTTTTTTAGTTTTAATAAGCCTAACCTCTGGGTCCCTTGTGACTTGGCCTGTGAATATGCATGTTATGTTTGGTAATTGTTTGGTAATTAGGTGATTACCTAATTTACATTCTCTGGTAATGCGCACATTTGTTTATTATTTTCAATCAACCTTGGAAGCATCTAATACTTGCTTTCCATTAAATTGTGTAGGCACACTGCCAACACATGACATGAACACATGAAAACAGGTGACGGACTTAAACATATTGCAGAGTCACCTATTGCAGTTGTTTATTTGCAAGACTTGTTTGAATTATCACGAAGCCAAGTTCTTGGCCACAGCCAGCGCCGAGTGGCCATCTCAGCCAATGTCTGTGCGCCCTTCTGGTCAAGGATCTTGTGAAAGTTAACCGACGCTTTTGTGATAATATCGCTTTGATTCTCTACATAACAGCGAGTTTTGCTCTAGTTACGACGATCGAGCAACATCTTAATAAACACCTCGATAGCATCGAGTTACGAGTCTTTACAAAGTGTTTGTTGTCCAAGATTTTACAATGTACATATATATTAACTAACCTACATTATAACATACATAATTAAACACTTTAAAATACAGTTAAAAACTTTTAAAATTTCTGGTGCTCAAAGTGGGGTGGGGATTGACATGCCGTCTTGTTTTGATTGGGCACATTAATTTGTTTCACATTTTACATTTCTCAGTCAACAACAACATTAACCAGATAATAAAATATAGGCACATAGTTAACATAGCACATTGTTGTATGCTTTATTGTCAAAATTAATGTCTCTCAAATTTGGTTTGTGACTTGTAGGCGCCTGTTACAGGCATACCATACGACTACGAATATCAACAAACAAACAATTGCCTCTTTCTGGACCTGGACTTGTAGCTACTAGCACATTGCTGAATACAGTCTTATTTCTGCATCCCTTTGCTACTACTATTAGGATAACAATCAATGCTATTCTCACAATTTTAGACCGTCAAGTGTATTGAGTTTGACGCCTGTTTTTGGACTTGGACCTGGACTTGTAGCTAGTACATTGTTGAATACTTATTTCTGCATTCCTTTGCTAATAGGAAACAATCAATCAATGCTATTTCTCACAATAATTTAAGACCTTTATTATTGACGTCAAGGGTGTTAAGTTTCACACCCGTTTTGGTTATTGGCACTTGGATTTCATGGATTCCAAGTTATTTGAGATGTCTTTGGCAACCCCCCCCCCCCTGCAGGCTTAATTGTTTTTGTGCCTGTTATTCTATGCCATCCTGCCACCTTACATATCCACTTTGAGCACTGAGCAAATCATACACAAATTTATTTTAAAATTAAAATATTTTTATTTTGTTAAAAAACAGTATTTTTAACATTCCGCTACCAATAGCCCCACAACAACAACAACAACAACATACCAACGTGACATTATTTTTTCCAATCAAGATATAATGTGATAAAAACATAAAGTATTATTTAATTATATAGCCTATTTTTCAAGAAATTAAGTTAAATATTTGTTTTGTTTATGTACTGAGCAAATTGTACACAACAATTATTTTTAAATTAAAATATTTTTATTTGGTTTTAATACATTTAAAACATTTAAAAAATTCCGCTATTAATAGCCCCACAACAACAACAACAACAACAATACCAACGTGACATAAATATTTTTTCAATGTGATAAGAAACAAATAATATATCATTTAATTATTCATTTTTCAAGCAATCAAGAACTTTTTTCTGTTTGTTTTTACACGTGTCCAAAATTATACAAAAGTGCAACAACCCCAACATATTATAGAAGCCACCTTTAGAACTAGTTAGAATGTGACAAATCAAAATCAAGTGAATGACGGACAGATTAGCGGACACTGGGTTAATCTCAAGGTCCACACGTAAAATGGTCTTCGATATGTGGTCCAATATCAAATGTCTCGGTTGGAAGGCCCAGTTTGTCCTCGATATTTTACTCGCTGTTGTGAATTGTAACGCATTGTCAACAATCGAGTTCGTCGTTTTGCACGTCTTTGTACCAATGCAAATTATTTTGTAAAATACCGCAACAGAAATTGAAATAAAATAGATAAAGTTCATCTTTTCAGCTTTATTGCAATGATATCTCTATTCAGATATAACACAAACAAGATGTATCACAAAGAAGATGCCAAGATGCATGTTGGATGCCAAGGACATATTTCTTTCATCATGACAAATATAAAACCATTTCAATGTTTTATTTAATTTTGTATTGTCATTAAATTAAAATAAATCATTTCCCTGTTAAGCTGTGTACACCAGTAAGTGTATGCAATAGTAGGCCTAAAGTAGCTCATTAAGTGAGTTGACATAAGGGCCATTTTCGGATACGACACAAATTTTAATTGTGCATAAATTAGAATCAGGCATTTTGCCCTGGACATTGTGCATTAGATATTTGCTGTAGGACTTGATTAGCAATCTTGGACTTGGACCATATTATTTAGCGCAGACATTTTGGTATGTGGACCACTGTCGATTGTACCTTTTGGCATGTGGACTTTTTTGTACTATACCCAGTGTCCCATAAGCGAGTGACAACAACAGTAAGGGTGTAAGGTTGACTTGGTGTATTTTGTTTTGAATTAATTGATGCTCCGGGTTTTGTCGTCTCTTAAAAGGCGGATCCACACAAAAACGTAATTAGTCAAATTTAAGGTTGAATGCATAGTCTGTAAGGGTGCCTGCCGGTACATAAACCCAGGCATAAATAATTTATATGCCAAGGTAGTATGGCACTCTTGTAATTCTTGGAAGTGTGTCGTCAAATAATGTAGGCCCTACTACATTTTATTATTGTCCTATTCATTAAGAATTTGAAGGTAATCCCTAGAGATTATTTTACATATATTTTTATCAAAGGGTGTTGATAAAATATGCCAACGATGTTTCAATTCCTGCCAACTTTATTAATCAATGTGGAGGCGTAGTAGACTATAGTAGTCAACCTTTACGTAGGTAGATGGTGGTGTGACTCGTCGAAGTTTTCGTGCGTTCACCAAGTTGGAAATGGTGCAATGTATTATGCATTGAAACCAACCCGTTCGTGTGAACTTATGCACGTACGCACTTCATGTGCATGTTTCCCATGTTACAACATTATGACAAGCATTAAACCATATATTTTACACAATAATAACATTTCTGTGTGGATCCACTTTTAAACGAGCGACGATTGAGCATATTATATCTTGTGGGGCCTGGCTTTTAACCCAGGCCCGAGACGGAAATACACAACATGAAACTGGATGGTTACCTGTAAACTAGCTAAATTAGGGGAAATTTTTATGTATTTGTTATACGTAGTGTGTATTCATAGTGTGAGGGGCGAGTATCATTGCGGGGAGAGTAGGGTGGAGGGGGGGGGGGGGGTCCTGAATCTTGGATCAGGACTTGAAAATTATTACCCCACCCCCTCTTGTTTTCGCTGTTTGTTTCACTAATATCAGCTTCTATTTTACTATTTTCTGGAACTTTCAGTAAATAAAAGCGTAATCCTGACATGTGTTTGCAACATCAAACAGGCGGATGAGTCCTTACTATCATTGGTGGCAAAGTAGTCAACAAACTATGGACGAGTCCCGAAAGGGCCATTGTGCATTTTATTTTAAACTCCAAGCCACTCCAACACCCGGGAGGTGTTTTTAATCGCAAGTTCGCAAGTGCCGTTGGTTGGACGTACCAATAGCCACCATGCTTTGTTGTAAGATGGTGACTTAACCCAACTTAATTAAAGCATTACTAACTGTAGCGCCTAACTAGCAGAATATTTCCCAAGTCAGTTCTGGGGGGGGGGGGGGGGGCATGTTGCCCTCCCCTGCCCTTCCCTATGGGCACTCATGGCTATTTTTTTCTTGTGTGGCAGATAGGTTTGAGCTTCATATACGGTATCAATGAATGGTGCGGTCACAAGTAGATAACTTGTATTAATTGTCTATGTATTTTCCATCCACGGTACAATATTATGCATCTACAGGATGATCAATAAATAAAATAATATACATATTAATAATATGGTTTCCATCTTTTTGTAAATTTGAAATTCCCATTTTGATGTTTTGTTTCTTGAACCCGAATTTTTGGTTCGTTTTTTTGCAATGTTTTTTGTCGGTTGTTAGTTTGTGGTTAAGGTACTCCGAGCCTTCTTTACAGTCCGGCGCGCCCCGAATTCGCTATGTCGCTGTGAAAATGTGTTTGTTTTCGTTTTGTAGTATGTGTTTTAACAGACTCATAGGCAAGCTGGAAATATTTATGCCTCAAAAGAATTCCGTTTAAAAATGCTTTAGTGACATCGGATCAGGCTACAAGCTATTACGTACGTCTGGTGCCAATTTTTTCATCAGGGCTAGGCTAGGGAGGCCTGAATTTTCATCATAAAAAAAACGGGTTTGGTCTAGAGCTTGGGGCCTAGGCGAGGTCAGAAGGCCCTAGATTAACAAATCAATGGTGAATAAATTATCTTATCTTATCTTAGGTCTAGCCTAGGAGTGGGCCTAGCCTTGACCCTGGTTACCCCATGACCCATCCTAGACCGGACTAGTCACAGGTTGTTTAAGAAATTTTAATTATTAAAACATTACAAAATAGAAACTAGGCCTAGACCTTCAAATGTGCGAGTCTTAAATTTGATCTGTGCGTAATACAATACCGGTACACAAAGGCATAAGACTACAATTTTTTGATAAGCCTAGGCCTAAGCATAAACCTACACAGGCCCCTGCCGTTACATTCAATTTGCAATGTTTTAGTTTGTTTATTTCTAAACAACCTGTGACACTTGTTACAAATTTAGCTAGGGCTAAACAATTTTGGGTTGGTTTGAGAAAAGAGAGATCACCGAGTGAAAATTCAATTGCAGAAATAAACTTTGAAGTGAAGTAAACTACCCTACAGCTGTAGCCCACATTCTCTTGTAAGCGCCTATGTAGGCTTAGGTGAAGTATTTTTAGTCCAATGTGTGATGGAATACTTCCAAAGGTGCATATCACAGATTGAGCATCCCATCATTATCTAATCAAGCACCGCGTGCCAATATTCAGTGGCTAAGTAATTGCTTGCAAGTGGAGTCAGTGGAAAAAGTCTCTGCTGATTTGGCTTGATAACAATTCTATTGGCCTACGCTCAGCACAAAAATAGTTTGATTTTGTGATAGCCCGTTAACTAAGGAAAGTCAGCCACTGCATATTGGCACGTGGCTAGGCATATGCCTATTGTGTCGATGCTAGCTTTGAATAATCCTAAACTAGTGTTCAAAACATTCATCAAATATGCGCTGCACAGAAATTGTCCTTGTAAGCATTTTAACCCAAGATGCAAAAAAAGGCTATAGGGCTAACAGGTCAGTGGTAGAGGGCTACCGGTACCTAAATGCAAATAATTTACCTATCAACAAATTTATACAAATGATCAAATGTCTACATTTAAAATTAGCTAGGTGGTTGGTGGTCGTACCAGTAATAAATTGCATCAAAGCAATGTGTAGGTTGCATTTCTATTTCCGAGACTTGACAACTGAAAGAGCAAAACTAGTGTGTAAAAGTTATGAAAGACGAGAAAATGAAATCCCTAATCCTAATGCAAATTGCCTAACTTGTCAGCTGCATCTTATTAGTCTAGATGCAGCGTCTGTAAGAAATTGTAGCCTATTCACACATTAATTTGTTTTCCTTATCTTACAGATCCAAAAAATTGATTGAAATGAGCCAACAGTAAAATGACAACACTAGACACAATGACTCAATGAGCTTCAGATAACCAGAGCCTCCTACTCGATCCAACACATGCGAATGCAGAGTTTCAGCTGTAGTGTACATACACCACTTGCACACCACTCTGCTCTTCAACACGTTTACAGGTACAGTATCAATGAAATGGTAGGCTAAATTAATGTTTTTTCTGGTTTTGACTTTTGATAGTGATGAAAGCTAGGCTATAGAGTAGCAACAGCTTAGGCCTACTTCTAGCGGAGTAGGTAGGCTACTCTTATAAGTTGGCGTCAAGAGTAAGGCAACAAAGAAGCAAACAAAACGACAGCAGTTTTTGGAGAAAAGACAATTCTCTTAACTAAAAATGCTTGTAGATATATAATTAAGCGCAAGCAAGCGAGAGAATATAAAGAGTTCGAGAAGTACTAGGCCTACTGACATAGTGAACCCCATGAAAACATAGGCCCTACTAAAGCACGGTTTGGGGCATTGCCTTGAAGTAGTAATGTATTAAGGTTAGTCTTGCCCAATATTTGTTCTTGTAAAGGTGGTATTTCTTATTTCAAAGAGCACAGAATATACAGTGAATCCATTGGTCCAGGCAGATCATACAACCAGTGAATGTAAGCAAACTTTGGAAGATTTTGTGTTGCTTAATGTCTCCATTATTGCAATATTGCTATTTTAAACGACATGAGGTGATAGATGAGGGTGAAGGACAATTACAAAACAACCATGCCTTATGCGGGATTCGAACCCACGTCCTCCTAATGTCGTACGCTTCGAGCCTTCGCCTAAATCGTACGAGCCACCGCGGACGGCGAAATTGAATAAAATGAATGAAATGAGAACAACACACACAACGTCTGAACCATGGAACTTGGGCTAAACAAGCTCGGGTACGAAAGTACCGGTACTACCCGAAATAGGGAGCAAAAGTTACTTTCAACAGATTGTCGACGATAAACACAAATAAAATATTAGGGATGCACATCGATACGTTTTTCATTATCGATTATCAAAATGGTAATGCCATTTTTGAATCGATATTATCGATATCACCAACAAAGCCTGATCATGGAACCTCAAGTGTGGCAATGCAAGTCAAAACAATACAATCGCGTCTTTGATGTCATGTGTTTGGCTTCCGTTATCGACTGATAGGCTGATGGCTCATTTCCAAACATAAATCTCGAGTGTGACACCATCAGCCCAGCCAGTGCATGTCACAATGTGAGATAATTTCTGTCTTTAGAGTTTGGTTTGTGCCACTATTATTTCAATAATCGATAGTGAATTTAGGTTTTTGCCTTATCGATTATCGAAATGATATTGATGTATTGATTATCGATCGATAATATCGATTACCGGTAGACCTATCGTGTGCATCCCTATAAAATATTATCCAGCATTACCATAAATCTCCAGGTGTTAAGTTGCCAAGTAAGTACACAAAAGTGACCTCGAACTTGAAAGATGGACTTTCCTGACCCCGCTGGGTCAACCAAAACCATCTGGCAATCAACACAAAACAAACAAATCAATCCGAGGTCTCTAGTTTGTTTCTTACTGTGAGATGTGAGTGTGACGCACACACTAAGCAACGGACAGTCAAAAAAATGATGCATATACTACTTACGAGTAGACCTACAGAGGGTTGCAAGACCTTATAGAACATGAAAAGATGTCAATGTGAGCAAGAATGTTTTCATTCATACTTTGTTCCCTGGTTGGTATGTAGTTTCTCCAGGGGAAAACAGATTATTCTTTCAATAATTAATAGTATGTGTAGGCACATGAGTGCCCAACAGACATGGCTAATAGTAATAAATATCAATGTCATCTCACTGATCCGGGGTAATTTTATCAAGCATAAAAGATTCACAGCTGTGCAAAGAAAACACAGTGTACATAAATTAGAAATTTGCAAAAGTAGGAATTAAAAATAACAATCTAATGCATTAAAACAAATTTCTGTCATTTCATCACAGTATTTGAGATGCTGTATTTAAATTAATTGCGTAAACAAACAAATCTTTTGACAAAAACAAGTGAAAGACGAGAGTCCAACTAAAGATAAATGCATTGTAATAAAACGACCAAATTGCATCGCTCAGCAACAAAAACACGTCATCCTTTAGCCTAGCAAATCCAAAGAGATTTGATTTCAGATTTCAGAAGTATTATGGAAAAAAATATGAATATATGCAGTACGTATATGCTTTGTTGTAAATAGATCCAAAGGATTATTGCAGTATGTTTTCTTCAGAGATAAGACTGCATGACTTGAACTGTAGACTAAATCGTTGAGATTGTTGTAGAACAGCGAGTCAAGGAACAAATATTTCCCAAGTGCTGATTTGTCAGCGAAGACAGGCTTCCCAGGAGTTGCAGCGTTGAGTTGGGGGTAGGTCTCGGGACTTGGCCTTCAAGAGTGGCTTGGTGTGCACCACTCTATCGACCCTAACAGGGATCACCCCCCACAAACTGATAAATGACAATACCCTTAGCTACAATCCCTGGCCCACCAGCTGGTCCAGGGAGGTACGATGCAAGCGATGAACGCCAACCACAAAGTCCTCAGGATCCGTTCTGTGTACGGACGTCATTCCTTCGCAGTTTCTTACTTCAGGCAGGGTCAGCTTGGGATTTGCAACCAAATGTTTCCAATTTTTTTCTATCCTTTTACAATCACATCTCTTCCATTTCTTCATTGGCCTCTTCACTCAAATTATTTTTTCCCACCCAAAACTCTCCATCTTGTCTACACCGAGCACGTGTCTAGTGTTCAAGTGTCCGATTCTGTCTCGTCTTGTTGATTGCCCACAGTTGTGTTCCCTATCTCTGCCGCCTGTATCTGGTTTTCTTCTCCATCTCTCATTGTCCAGGCTTCCACCACACAAGTAAGAATCAGTATAACGTAGGACTTGAGTAGGGTGATCTAGCACAGTGAGTACTTCCCTATCCCACACCAGGCCATTCACACACTGGCTGAAGTTACTGGCCCTTAATTGTAGGCGGAGGCCAATTATCTCCCTTTAAAATGTCCACTGACATAGTTCCCATGAGACGTAACTAAACTCTCCCCACTTCAGAGTTTTTCTCCATACAGAAGTATACAATCAAGATGTCCACCACAAGTGTGAAAAATCTCTTAAAATAATGGTCAACCAGTTTGAACAACTTCACTTTCTTCACTCTTCTTATGACACATTGTTGTGCTACTGATAGCATTTTCAATGTAAAGTATTGTTGACTGTATAGTCCAATTGTGTTGCAATTGTTATGAACCATCACCTTGATTCTCAACTTACAACAGTTGAATAAATATTTTAATTATTAAAAGGACACAACATTTTTTTAAAAGCAGTGAAAACGCCAGTGGAATCAACACAATTCGTTCAATACAAAAACAACATCATAAATCGAAATCGTCAACAAAATACAAACTTTCCAGCAATTCCACATGAGAATATTTCAAGTTGTTGTTCGACCACCTGTTACAACACCGATTGACAAAAATGTAAAACTTTGACCTATTAGAGTTCACGATGCATGTTTTAAACTTGAAGAGAGTATTAATAATCACACGACAAGACAAGAGCTTCAGATAACCTGAGCTTCCTCCATCAATCCCGTGTTGTTATCTCTAGCCAATGGTTATAGAGTTTTGAAAGTATGTCGATGTGGGAATAAGAGAAGAAGAAGAATGGCAGACTTGTACACTACTGAACCGGGAAAACTATGAGATAGTCAAAAAACCTTCCAACATTGGTATTGTCTGAATCTCTACAACACACGACCACCGAAAAAATACTGTGCACAACACATTCTAGGAGTATTATTAGAAAGTTGTCTGGTCCATGAGACTTTGAGTCAAGTCCAAAAGAAAGGTGTGAAGAAGAATAAACAAAAGTACCTAGTCTACATAGTAGGGCTTAAAGAACACGACTCTGATAAGAATTCAGTAAAAGTTTGGTTTGTTGGCCAGGGTAAGAATATGCGTCAAGAGCCAAGTATTGAAATATATTTCTTGAACCTTGCTGCCGGAAGTAAAAGACAAAGTGCTTCACAGATGTTCATCATATTAGATGAACTTGAAGTCAAACTGTATTGGAATTTTTCAGCCCAACCTGGGTTTGAACCTGGGTCTCCCACACTCCAGGTGGGCGCCTAAGTCAACTGTACCACCGAGCCAACAACTAATAACTTCTGAATTATAATGCATTATATTATAGATCTGAATGAACCGAGAAATGTGTTGGTATTATTTGCCTACTTATTGTCATCAGCCTACCTTTGGAAATGTATTCTCTACAGTCCAATCACCTTGGTTTGGCCACGAAGAAAGGCTCAAATTAGACAAAACATTCGTTCAGCAAGAATTATGAGATGTAATGATATCAAACTATTTTTCTAAAAGGTTTTGTTGCAATTTAACTTTAACTGCAGTAGGCCTGGAGTAAACTCAAGTTTGCCATTCATTTTCAATAACCCTTTTTTATATTTGATTCATTCATTAAATACATATATCATTTTTATTTGTTACCAAAATTGTTGTGTTTAATGCATTGTTCTTGTAATGCTACTATTTCAAATATTTACAAAAATGTAGTTTATTGTTGTTTCTGCATCTATGTTATTAGATTTACTTAGTTGTCCTCCTTTGTAAATCAGTTTTTATAACTGAATAGGATAGACGTTAAATAAATAATAAATAAATAAATACTGTAAATAAATGTTTTTTTTTTCTCTGAATAGTATAAGAAGGCAACAATGTCATGATTGATCTCAAAAGATTGTACAGAAGTGTAGGCCTACTAAGGGGTTAATGTGGGCTGAGAAACCAGCCCAGTTATACTCGTCCACGGTCAAGTACAATATCCGCTAGACTTGGCTAGCACACACAGAAACACTCCTATCAGGAGTAGGCCTAATCAAGCTGACCTTGGGGCAGAACTAGAGGTACGTGTAGGCCTATATAGCATTTTCAAGTGTCGCTTTATAGCGTTTTATAGCATCTATTTTTTGGTCACTTACAAAAATTTGAAGGCCTATACGAGGTTTTTTGACTTTTATCATATTTTAATTTCAAAATTATGTCATCAAGATTGAATTTATATCAACTGGATAAAAATAAAAAATGTGTATATAAACAAATTATACCTATATAGGCCTGCTATGTAAAATAAAATAGGACTGGAAAACCTTGGTTTTAAGTGACAAAATAGTGCTTTGTAGCATTTATTCACATAACACTACATATTTTCACGTACCTCTAGGCATTCCAGAGAAAACATACTCTTGTCAGATAGAAAGGATTGGAAAAAAGCAAAAAAGAAAAAGAAACAATGGGCAATAGGCTGCGATGTAAAATACGAAGTTGTTTAAATTATGGTCTAACTAAGTTAGCCAAAGATGTGGACAATTGAAAAGAAGTAGCTAGCCGTTATCAACACCTAAAATCACAAACGTTGAACAGCAGAGTTTTTCACACTGCTTGTTGCTAGTGGTATTAGTCACTAGACAACGTTGTACTAGCACATAATTATGCAGACATTTTCTCTTTTTAACCCGAGAGTAGTCGCGCCCCTGTTTGTAACGTTAGTAGTCGCGCGCGGTCCTTTAGACCGCATTATTTATTATGGGCTAATAACGTTAGGATGACGTTTTGATTACGAATATAAGGTAATTTATAATATATGTAACAGCATACCTGGTTATATTAATCAATTGTCAATCAATAATCAATAAAATCAATCAATAATCAATCAAACACAGAAAAGTAGCAAACCTACAAAAAGGTTTTAAAAATTAGGGCTGTGCGAGTACTCGAGTACGAGTCGAGTTCACGGCGAGTTCGAACAATTCGAGTTCATTTATTTTGAACTCGAATATTCGAACGTCGGTAAAAACAGCATTTTCATTTACCGACCCGTCAAAAGTTACGTGTTTCTTCCGTTAGATAGCAGCATACGCGGCAAAGTTCGTGATACACGATAGTCGAACTCCCTTCTTTACGTGAAACTCGTTATGATTGGCCGGCTGAACTTGCGAGATCCAATTGGAGCTAGTCATACGCACATGCGAGCGTTGATTGGCTGTTTTTTTGAAATAATTCACGTCTAAACCCTGTATCACCACTTTTGTGTCCGAGATGTATGTTTACAACAAAAATGCCCCCGATTCACGAGGCGAGAGCAGAGCAACCAAAATGATTCGTAAAATTTGCGGCGGACTAGGCTAGGCTTAGGCGTAATTTCTTCTCTAAAGCAAGGCCTAGCATAAAAACAATTTTGAAATATTCTGAGATGGAACACTTGGGCACAATGCAGGTAAACATTCAAACAACACTGCTGACAGTACCATTGACAACAGTAGGGCCTAGTAGGCCTAGGCCTAGCACAGTACAATTGCTAGTAGGCCTAGCCTAGCCTAGTTGCCAGGATTTCTTCTGGTCAAGATTAGGCCTAGTATATTTACCGATCTTAGGCCCTAGCTAGGCTTACAAACTTACATTGCGACACCAAAATGCACCCAGCACTAGACCTAGCCTATGGCACCCTTCAAACCAAGGTTAGTTGTAGGCCTAGCTAGGCCTAGGTCTCCATAACCAAAATATTTAACCCAGAAGGTAGGCCTAGGCCTAGGCTTTTAAACTGAAGAATTTGTTTGATAGGCCTAGTAGAAAGTCTGAAAAAAAGAATACATTTCTCAATTTGGAAATAAACTCGATTTAAATATAAACAAAATAAATATCTATAAAATAAAATAAAAAAATAATTAGGCCCAACATCATTATAAATTAATTTTTAAATGAACTCGAATTGAACTCGAATTGAACTCGAAAACCGAACATTTGACTGAACTCGAACTCGTACTCGACTCGAATTGAAATCTCCCGTTCGCACAGCCCTAATAAAAATATGTTTTGAAACACCCTGTAGTTCGTATTATTAGTAAACCAAGACAGTAATATTATGCCAACACTGTATGTTGAAGAATAATCAACCTACAATAACAAAATACATGTCTCATAATAGTGATTGAGTATGCATATTTTTGCCTCCCTTAGTAGTCGCGCAGCGGTCGAAAAGACCGAGCAACCAAACAGGACCTCTCATCTGAGATGAAGTTCTGCTGAAAACTGAATCGCGTATTGCACACTGGCTTCACAAATCTATTTTGGGAAGGTAGGCGGAACTAGACAAGCCACACATGCGCGCTGTGCAAATACCAACTGTTGAAAAAAAAAGTCGGTCTAAAAGACCACACGCGACTACTCTCGGGTTAAATCATCGGTGATTGTATTGTATTGTATTTTATTTGCAGCTGTTAAAGCTGTTAAAGATGAGTGAACAATATTTCAATGGAAACACAAGAGCAGTTTTCTTAAAAAAAAACTAGCAATTATTAAATACGTAACAAGTTTTTAAGTAGGCCCCGACAGACTTGTACAATATTTGAAAAGGGAGTTTTGAAATTACTGTATTTCATTTTGTTTTGTAACAGGCTACAGCATTTGCTCGATTGCAAGCCATTACCAAATGCAATCCAACCTACCAATAAAGATGATTTAAAAAAAATAATATCATTAAATATGCATTATATTTATCTTGCCATCGATTTTAAGCGAGGTTCTTTTTTGAATGGCAGAAATGTTGCAAGAAATGTAGGCTTACAATCGGGTTAACGCAGTATTTTGATTACTAGGCCTACTAATCGATTTCAAAATGTGTGATAAATCATAAACGATTAAAACTTAAAAGTTTATAACAAAACATGACAATTAATAAGACACCATTGCAATGTGAGAGAGAGAGAGAGAGAGAGAGAGAGAACAACGATCATTTCATTGACAGAACAAGGAATTTGAATCAAACCTATGCACTGCTTAGTAGTGAACCTTGCAAGCATGACACACAGAATGCCAATAAGCTTCCCAAGTGAGGTAAAGAGTATTTCATTTTTGTGTGCATTTATGTGTTTAATTTAATTTAGGTGTCCTCCTTTGTTAATCAGTTTTTGTAACTGAATAGGATAGACGTTAAATATATAAAATAAATAAATGTTCACAAATGTAATGAACACCCTTGGCCTATGCCTATGAAGTATGAATATATTAAAAACGAAAATACGTTGCTTGGAAACAACGTATGGCCCTAGTCAGCTGTTGTCCTATTTAGCAACCAATAGAGTTGAGCTCTTCACAACAAGTTGGCAAAGAGTAGAGAATATTAAATATAAACAATGCAAGTAATTCGACCGACTTCATTCCACTTTGAAATAGAGATGACATCAAGTCGTAAAATATAGATTTGGTTCCAGACCCTCTCGGATTTGGGTAACCCTAATTCCGTTATTCATACAATGGCGTCATTTCGTATACTAGTCTAGCTAGCAACACTACCACAACAATGAAATAAACTAATGGCGTTTTCCATTGGCATGCACTCGGCGAGTGCAGAGATGTCATTGTTGTCAACCTCCAGTTGAATAACATTACAAAACTGAACAAATGAAAAGACAAGTGGCAATCCAGTGCCCACTAGGGCGCACTAGTGCGACCTGAGTGCGGCCAATGGAAAAAGCCATAAATTGAACTGTGGATAAACTAAGCCACAGGTTGTCTGTAGGTCATCCACAATCTAAATAATGGTACATTTTATATGAATGAAAAAGTCATGGCTATTGAATCTACCCAACAGTTCTATTTGTAACTTACAAATTATAACTGTTTTGTAGTTTTCACAATCATTCATATAAATATATGGTATTTTAGATTGTCGATGTTGTTCTATTGAACAAAACAAACCCGAAGATGATTCGGGTAATGTTTGGATTCGGGTTACTCAAGTACCCGATGTCATCCCTGCTATAAAACAACAGGTGTCTAGATTTGCAGCAACTTATAGATCCAATCCTTTTTCACATAATAATCTTTAAATGGTTCTAATTAGGGGAAGGAGAAAGAGACCAACAGCTTGTCCGTATGAGAGGCTAACGAGGGTAGGGCCTATGGACCTGTCCATAACCCTACGCTGGCTGACCTGTCTTGTAATGGGACAGGTAAAATACAATCAACTCTACTAACCCCCGACCTGCAATGATGAGCACTTGGGCTAATAGGAACGTGCACAAAATCATCATCAGTCTACTTTAAGTCTCCCGTAGTTACCTGCCGTCTTGCTGTCTCTTTTCTCCAATCAGAATCACTGTGTAATAGAGGGATCTATAAGGCTATCAAACCACCAATTATCTTCTCAAGTTGTGTCTTATTCTTACAGAACCGGAAGGCGATGCACGTTTTAAACTTGACAAGACTAATATGAAAACACAAGGCACAAGAGTGTCATCAGAGCTTCATCCTGCCGACAGTACTACTTGCAAACCACGCTGCTCTTCGACAGCTTTCCAGATGTCCAACAGGTAAATTTATGTTTTTTTCTGGTTTAACCACCAACCTAGCTTTTGATAAAAACAATTGCAACAACAGCCCAAATCAAAAAGTCTAAATTTCGTGATTGGAGGAATTTAAACTAACTTGGATTTAACAATGAGCATCTAGATCATGAGACTTTGGTCCTTTTTGGTTTGAAACATCGGGAATAATCTCGGTAATCAAGAAAATATGCAGTAAAGGTTTGCATTTTTAACGTTGAACAATCTCAATGTTTAAACTACAAGTTAGCTGTACACGGTCCAATTTTTCCAGACTATTTTTTGAATTCAAGTAGAGAATAGATCAAAGAAAGAGCGGCATTGATATATTTTATCATCTGTGCAATAATTTAATTCATTCTGTCCTTGAATTCTGGAAGAAAAACTGAACCTTGTAAAGCAGGCTTTAGACAAAAACATTCTAATTCTTATAGATACTCACACTAATATGGTCAAACGCACAATGAACTAGGCATGTGCATTACCTATATTGTGAGAGCTCTTATACTCGGACCGTACAACATCCGGCGCTATTAGATTCTCCCTTCAAACTGATTTGAAATTTAAGCAAGATACGAAATTTCATAAAAAATAGATCAGTTGGATTTTACACTATTAAATTACAGTCCTCCTTGCATAACTTGGCACCAGGCGTCGATAGGCTTAATATAATAGGCATTCTGGTCATGTTAGAAATACGCTCCTAGATGATGATATCAGCTTCGCAATTATGTACTTTTCCATTCTCGTGACATGGAGAGAAGGTGTAGTAGGCATACGTCAGGCTTGTTGTATTGCAGATGAATAAAAGTAATAATAAATAATTGTGCATTTAATGCGTGATGTATTGAGAGTGTACACAGAGTCAGGTACAGTTTGATTGAAGCAGGTCTGGGGTAGGCATGTTGCCTAGTTACCAGATGTGCTTCTGCAACATCACTGCAACATTATAGTTGTTTCGAAACAACTTTGCCGATGCTGGGGTGTCCGGCGGGTGATTGTAGCCAATCAGCAGGCATAGATTTAAAATGTTGATTGCTGATTGGCCACGATTCATCCGCTGACTCACCAGCATAGGCCAACTTGCTTCGGAATAATGTTGATCTCCTCATTCTTTAGCACGTCATTAAGCTTGATATATATATAATATATATACAGTAAGATCCCTCTTATCCGATCTCCTCTTATCCGATGTTCCGTGTTAACCGAGCCGCCCCCCCCCAAAAAAAAAAAAAAAAAAAAAAAAAAAAAAAAATTAAAAAATTAAAGTTTTAAATACGTAAATAAAACATAAAAATAATTACAGACGCCGCGCCGCACTTTTTTAAATGTACTCGCATACATTTGTAGGCATGCCTTACGAGTAGGGATGACATCGGGTACCCGGTTCCAGAAATTACCCGGAGACGATTTTAAGATAATTCACCAGTTTAAATTACGCACTACGTGGTTGCGGTCTTTCCCGCGGAGCGTGCCCGCTGTCTAAAGAGTAACTGGAGTTGACGACAGAGCGCGTTGTAAGCTACCACGTGCTTCCGTCCGTCTCGGCGAGTCGCGCCCATGCCACGAGTGAGTGCAAGAGAGAAAGATGCGGCAATAAATCTTGGACACTGCCGTTGTGCGCAGTACGAGATGCGCGTACGATCCAACCAACTCACACTCACAGCTGACTGACAAAGATGGTTGGGTGAAGAAGAAGAATTCGCAATGCAATCATCTTTCAACCGATTCACGAAATTCGTTATCACGACGCATAGGATTGTTATTCCTGGGCTTATGTTCTTTCTTTCCCAGGCTTATCTTGCGACGAGAGCTTCAGCGCGGGATATAGTAGTGAGAGGTTTTCCCACATGAGAAAGAGAGCTAGGCCTAGCCTAGGCCTACTGCGTCGAGTTTAGGCCTAGACTTACGTTTTTATTACGACATGTAGGCCTAATGTTTTACGTGTGTTTTTGAGCTTGATTTACAAGCTATTAAATCATTTAGTATACCCTCCACGAAGTGTATCGTGTGTATTTTATGTTCCTTTATCCATTACTGTTCTATATATTTTACACATCAGGTATGTACGGAGCTTGAAAGCATTTTACGCAACCGAGTGTCCCCCGGT